>VXBU01014932.1:0-19446 GCA_013400315.1 Bombycilla garrulus
CCATCCCATCCCATCCCATGGCTCCCGGCCCTCCTGGCAGTGATGCTCCAAGTCTGCTGCACCCAGGCGTGAGACAGGGAATGTTATTAATTCCCTCAGCTTTTAATACTGCAGCATCATATCAGATGCCTTTGGTCATGTATCTCTCTTTCTACAAAAGATATTGTTGTAACAGAGGGATTAATGAAAACTGGGTTGACTGGAAGCCTCCCCATTCTGGTCCACCTCTGGTTTCAGCAGTTGTTCAGTAATGGGCAGCCTCTTGCTTCTCACTATAAACATCTGGATGAGGAGGCTGAAAGAATTAAATTTTGTGCCTGAAAAATGACATATTGAGTAGCAGCTCTGCTTTCATCTCTGGGATCGTGTTTGGAGAAGAATCCGCGCAGAGGCTCAGCGTTAACATTCTTTAACTGCTCCTCAAATTACTAATGCTTCACGTTGCTTTAATCCATTCGGCTGTAATAGCTTTATTAGATTAAACTCCCCGCTGAGCGAGTGAGGAACAGTGGGATTATCACACTTCCCTTTGAACAGCCAGTAAAGACAAAATAAATGGTTAACAAAATAGGGCAAATTCAGTTTGCAGGTGAGCTGCAGTTCCCAGCCCCGCGTGCTGTGGATGGGCTCCAAGCCTCCCTATTATTCCTCGCTTGAAAAATGCCTCTTTAGCAGCCTGAAGAAATTCCCGAGGTTAAAAAGAAGTCCTAATGGAATAAAAGTTCCTCTTTCTCCTTTAGATGTGTTGCTAATTGCATCGTGCCCACTGCAGGGACAGTGTGAGGAAAACCTGAAACTTTATTTAAACCCCCCCCTATTTTTAGCTTCATTTTTGCCAGAGCCGTAGGTGTGCCAGTAACAGCTTTTATTCAGCGTCTCCAGAGTGGGAACGCCTAATGACTGATTTTTTATTATTTTTTTAGCAAATCTAATTAACTATTTGAAGTATTCCGTTGAGAGGCTCACGGTTACTATACACAAGCAGTGGGTGGCTCTTCTAGAGTCTCTTAAAAACTCAGTTTCTTCTCAGCATTCTTCAAATCCTCGTCTGCTGGAGCAATTTGAATTTTGTTATTAGTGACTGCTGGAAATCATAATTCAATAAAGACTAACTCATTTAAAAATGCTCCATGCTGAGCGTGCATTAGGTAACTTGGGAAACTTCGGAGACACAGAAAAACATATACTAATATCCAGGTCTACACAGGAAATTGGTATGGCACTGAGCAGCTTGAAGGAGGCTTTTTGTATGTTTTTAAGAAGCTGCAGAAAGGTTGGAAGGAATGCAGTTTTTTTCTAGTAAATCTATTCCTTCCCTCTCCCCAGCATTTTTTTCAAACACACTGGCGCCCGTCCAAATGAATTAGAGCCCCAACATGCAGGGGACAGTGAAAATACACACGATAAACTTTTCTGTAATCATTTCCTAGATAAGTAAGAAAGCCGTCGGGTTTCTCTTCCTGGACTCCACGTATGTCCCTTATTACTCGTCTCAGATGAGTCTGGCAGTTTTAAGGATCTCTCCAGCCCCGTCTCTCCTTATTCCCCTCACAGCCATAATCTTATGGCCACAGAATAAATAGTCCTGCCACAGGAGACGGGCCTCCTGCTCGGGTTTTTCAGCCACATCTGCAGCTGCAGCTGGAGCAGGCTTGGCAAACTCCTGGCCTCGTGAAGGGCTGTAATTTCCTAAGCCCGAATTCTCCTTCAGAGGACGCTGTGCCGCCTGTTCCTGCCCGGCGCTGTCCGGCAGCTGCCTCTGCCCTGCTTCATTTGCTGCTCGAGTTCACCCTAGCAAATACACAGGGGTATTTTTTCCCAATTTCTTTCCCCACAAGTTGTTTCATCTTTAGAATCACAACATTTCCTGCCAACATCAGAGGTTTCCATTCTTGTCTCCTCTCTCCCTTGTTCTTTCTAGCCATTTTCAGACTTATATAGCCCTTGTGTTTCTTACCCTCGCTCCCTTTCATCCCCCAGTCCTCTCGCGGAGCCTCCCTCGTTTCAATTCTCCACTTAGCTGGCCTTCAGAAAACAATTCCCGTCTTCCACCTGGTTTTCTTCCTTTGTTGCTCAGGGGTTTGATTTCGCCTCTCTTTGTCAGCTTTCCCCTTCTTGGTTTTTTCCTTTTTTTTTTTCCCCTCACCCTCTTTTTAAAATCGGAGAAAAGGATCAATACTATCCCCCCTCTCTGTTTGATAAGATAATGCTGGGTGAACACGGTGGCGATGGATTTGTTGTCGCTGCAGAGAGGGAGGAGAAGGGGGAAAGGTCTGGCTGCAGGGGCAGGGCTGGGCCCTTGCAGTCCAGGTCAGGCTGGACCAGCCTGGATAAATATATGCAATTCTTCAGATAAAAATCTGGGACAAAGGCCCGGGTTCTTCACCCAGGCAAAATGCCCAGGGAAACAAGCCGGTGTACGTCAGAGCACAGAGGCTGGTTTTAAGTTGTTTACCCAGGAGATAATTTAGGAAAGCCTGACACGCAGGAATGTCCAGCATTACACCACGGCCTGGGCACGTCTTCTAGACTTTGTGTTCCCCTTGTGATCTGTGAAAGCTGATGATCCATGGGGACTCGGCATCTCTGTGATGTACCTGCCGTGCTCTGAAACCTGCCGTGAAACGCCGCACTCTGGGGGAACCCAGCCTGTTTCTGGGTGGGTGCTGCACTGACCTGGAGAGGAGAAGGTTCCAGGGAGAGCTCAGAGCCCCTTCCAGGGCCTCAAGGGGCTCCAGGAGAGCTGGAGAGGGACTGGGGACAAGGGATGGAGGAACAGGACACAGGGAAGGGCTTCCTCTGCCAGAGGCAGGGTTAGATGGGATATTGGGAAGGAATTNCCTAATGACTGATTTTTTATTATTTTTTTAGCAAATCTAATTAACTATTTGAAGTATTCCGTTGAGAGGCTCACGGTTACTATACACAAGCAGTGGGTGGCTCTTCTAGAGTCTCTTAAAAACTCAGTTTCTTCTCAGCATTCTTCAAATCCTCGTCTGCTGGAGCAATTTGAATTTTGTTATTAGTGACTGCTGGAAATCATAATTCAATAAAGACTAACTCATTTAAAAATGCTCCATGCTGAGCGTGCATTAGGTAACTTGGGAAACTTCGGAGACACAGAAAAACATATACTAATATCCAGGTCTACACAGGAAATTGGTATGGCACTGAGCAGCTTGAAGGAGGCTTTTTGTATGTTTTTAAGAAGCTGCAGAAAGGTTGGAAGGAATGCAGTTTTTTTCTAGTAAATCTATTCCTTCCCTCTCCCCAGCATTTTTTTCAAACACACTGGCGCCCGTCCAAATGAATTAGAGCCCCAACATGCAGGGGACAGTGAAAATACACACGATAAACTTTTCTGTAATCATTTCCTAGATAAGTAAGAAAGCCGTCGGGTTTCTCTTCCTGGACTCCACGTATGTCCCTTATTACTCGTCTCAGATGAGTCTGGCAGTTTTAAGGATCTCTCCAGCCCCGTCTCTCCTTATTCCCCTCACAGCCATAATCTTATGGCCACAGAATAAATAGTCCTGCCACAGGAGACGGGCCTCCTGCTCGGGTTTTTCAGCCACATCTGCAGCTGCAGCTGGAGCAGGCTTGGCAAACTCCTGGCCTCGTGAAGGGCTGTAATTTCCTAAGCCCGAATTCTCCTTCAGAGGACGCTGTGCCGCCTGTTCCTGCCCGGCGCTGTCCGGCAGCTGCCTCTGCCCTGCTTCATTTGCTGCTCGAGTTCACCCTAGCAAATACACAGGGGTATTTTTTCCCAATTTCTTTCCCCACAAGTTGTTTCATCTTTAGAATCACAACATTTCCTGCCAACATCAGAGGTTTCCATTCTTGTCTCCTCTCTCCCTTGTTCTTTCTAGCCATTTTCAGACTTATATAGCCCTTGTGTTTCTTACCCTCGCTCCCTTTCATCCCCCAGTCCTCTCGCGGAGCCTCCCTCGTTTCAATTCTCCACTTAGCTGGCCTTCAGAAAACAATTCCCGTCTTCCACCTGGTTTTCTTCCTTTGTTGCTCAGGGGTTTGATTTCGCCTCTCTTTGTCAGCTTTCCCCTTCTTGGTTTTTTCCTTTTTTTTTTTCCCCTCACCCTCTTTTTAAAATCGGAGAAAAGGATCAATACTATCCCCCCTCTCTGTTTGATAAGATAATGCTGGGTGAACACGGTGGCGATGGATTTGTTGTCGCTGCAGAGAGGGAGGAGAAGGGGGAAAGGTCTGGCTGCAGGGGCAGGGCTGGGCCCTTGCAGTCCAGGTCAGGCTGGACCAGCCTGGATAAATATATGCAATTCTTCAGATAAAAATCTGGGACAAAGGCCCGGGTTCTTCACCCAGGCAAAATGCCCAGGGAAACAAGCCGGTGTACGTCAGAGCACAGAGGCTGGTTTTAAGTTGTTTACCCAGGAGATAATTTAGGAAAGCCTGACACGCAGGAATGTCCAGCATTACACCACGGCCTGGGCACGTCTTCTAGACTTTGTGTTCCCCTTGTGATCTGTGAAAGCTGATGATCCATGGGGACTCGGCATCTCTGTGATGTACCTGCCGTGCTCTGAAACCTGCCGTGAAACGCCGCACTCTGGGGGAACCCAGCCTGTTTCTGGGTGGGTGCTGCACTGACCTGGAGAGGAGAAGGTTCCAGGGAGAGCTCAGAGCCCCTTCCAGGGCCTCAAGGGGCTCCAGGAGAGCTGGAGAGGGACTGGGGACAAGGGATGGAGGAACAGGACACAGGGAAGGGCTTCCTCTGCCAGAGGCAGGGTTAGATGGGATATTGGGAAGGAATTACACCTGTGAGGGTGGGAAGGCTCTGGCACAGGTGCCCAGAGCAGCTGTGACTGCCCCTGGATCCATGGCAGGGGATGGAATGAGAAGAGCTCTAGGGTGCTTTCCAACCCAAACCATTCCGAGATGCTGTGACTCCCAAAGCCTTTTTAGTGGAGGTTGGGTTTTTAAAAACATGTTTTATTTATTCTTCCTAATATTGTCAATGTGTGAAAAACAGGTAAAATTTATTCGGGAGACAGCCGAGCCTCCTCCCCGCTTCCTCCGCCGCTCGGCATCCCGCTGCCCTCGTTCCCTGAGGCGTCACACGTGTCACACGTGTCCCCGCAGCCCCGAACAGCAGCGCTGCGCTCGGTCCCGTGAGCGAGTGCAGTGACCGCGGGGTGTGCGCGCACCGAGCGTTCATCCGTGCGGTGTGCGCCGTGTGCCTGCAGCGGGCTGGGCCCGGCCCGGCCGCGCCGCTTCCCGGACCGAGGTTGCCCCCTGGTGCCCCCGCGCCAGCGCACAGCGCGGGCACACGCAGGGTGTGTGTGTGTGTGTGTGTGTGTGTNGGTTTGGGTATGTGTGTGTGCGTGGGTGTATCGGTGTGTGAGTGTATCGGGGGTTGTATGTACGTATGAGTGTGTGTGAATGGGTGTGTGTGAGTGCGTGTATCGGTGTATCGCTGTGTGTGTGTGTGTGGGCACGAGGGGTCACGCGCTGCGGTCCGTTGAGGGTTCACGCGCTGGTGTCCGTTAGGGCTCACGCGCTGGTGTCCGTTGAGGGGNGGGTTGTATGTACGTATGAGTGTGTGTGAATGGGTGTGTGTGAGTGCGTGTATCGGTGTATCGCTGTGTGTGTGTGTGTGGGCACGAGGGGTCACNGCGCTGGTGTCCGTTGAGGGTCACGCGCTGGTCCGTTAAGGGTCACGCGCTGGTCCGTTAGGGGGCACGCGCTGGTGTCCGTTAGGGTTCACGCGCTGGTCCCTGAGGGGGCACGCGCTGGTGTCCGTTGAGGGTCACGCGCTGGTCCGTTAAGGGTCACGCGCTGGTCCGTTAGGGGGCACGCGCTGGTGTCCGTTAGGGTTCACGCGCTGGTCCCTGAGGGGGCACGCGCTGGTGTCCGTTGAGGGTCACGCGCTGGTCCGTTAAGGGTCACGCGCTGGTCCGTTAGGGGGCACGCGCTGGTGTCCGTTAGGGTTCACGCGCTGGTGTCCGTTAGGGCTCACGCGCTGGTGTCCGTTGAGGGGCACACGCTGCGGTCCCTGAGGGGGCACGCGCTGGTCCGTTAGGGCTCACGCACTGGTGTCCGTTGAGGGGCACACGCTGCGGTCCCTGAGGGGGCACGCGCTGGTCCCTGAGGGGGCATCGCCGGCTCCCAGCCGCCTGCGTCGGTCGGTGCTGGAGCGCGCTCGGCGCGGTGGGAACGTGGCGCAGACGAGAGTTTGGTTAATTACAAATATCACCGACGTTTACTGTTCAAACGTCGTGATGGAAAGGATGGACACTTTAAGGACGGGTCTGTTTCTCCAGAGAAGAACTTCGCAAGGAAGGACACGCCCGGGAAAGACAAAGCCCCGCTGAGCGACGGCCGACGGAGGAGCCAGCCAAGGGGCGGCCGCAGAAGCCCCAGCAGGTGTGTGTGATCTACCATAGTCTTCTGTGGTCTTCTCTGTGTTCCACCCGCCTTTAGTAAGGCTTGACTGAGGATTTGGTTAATTCAACGCACATATTAATTATTTAGTTATATTGAATGCACATATTTAGGGGGCAGGGTTAATTGGGATATTAGGAAGCAATTTTTCCTTGTAGGGGTGGGCAGGCACTGGCACAGGTGCCCAAAGCAGCTGTGGCTGCCACCGGATCCCTGGCAGTGCCCAAGGCCAGGCTGGACAGGGCTTGGAGCAGCCTGGGACAGTGGGAGGTGTCCCTGTCCATGGCAGGGAGCAGGACTGGATGAGCTTTAAGGTCCCTTGCAACCCAAAGCAGTCCGGGCTATCTTGTGCTTAGTAGTCGGTTTGAGACTGCTTTTACCTTTGCTAACTGTAAGTGTGCATATAGAACACAATTTTATTTCTTTAGCCTGTGTCTGGTTCAGCTCCAAGGCTTAGGACTTCCCTCTCTTGCCATGTGCTACCCGAGGAACACCTGGTTCCTCACTCCCTGTTGACAGAAAAGGAGGACAGAGCTCTGAAAGAATCTGTCCAGTTTCAGCCCGAAAGGAACCAGACCCACACAAATTCCTTGGCAGTTTAATCCTGGTGCCTTAGGATGGGGCAGGCCCACGGGAAGGTTCATAAAGCTCATGGTTGAACCTCTTTACGTGACATGGTGAGGACAGGAGTGCATCGTTTCACAATTAAACCATGTGGCAAATTCTCCTTGGCATGCCAGCAGGTAATGCCTTTATAGAGTCCTGGGTATCATCAGAGACCTGGAAATAATGGCTGAGGCCAGCACTAGGGAATATAATTTCTTTAAATGTAAGAAAAAAGCAAAACTCAGAAAATGGTGATGGCATTTTAACTAACTTCAAGTGTGCTGCTGGTTCAGTTGCCCCTTTGATGTTGCAGCCGGGTGACCTGGCCTCCCCCGCCATTCATCACTGCCTGGAAATCAAACTCTCCCGTGATCCTGCTTTACAGTCCTCCCTCTGTTCTGCTAATAAACACAATGTTAGTGAAAATAACCATCCAAGAAGCGTTCAAAGGGGATATCCATGGATGAATTTTAGTGAGAGTGCAGTTTCTTACTGCCAAGCCTAAACCTTGAAACTGCACTGCAGAAAAGATAGCGTTCCTCTAAATGTACGGCATCATAATGTGAGCCTCCCAAATCTATATGCTCTCAGGGCAAATCTGCCATCAGAATTTCAGGGGAAATGCCTTTAGTTATTTCTTTTCACCTGCATTTTACAGTTCCAGTATTAGTTAAGGTGACACCTGTGTAAACACCCATTCCCACCCATGTTTTTGAGGAGTAGAATCTGAGAATTCCCTCCTGACGGTTGTTGGACAGTGCCCAGTGAGTGGGCGGCCCAGAGGCCAGCAGTGCCAGAGAGCTGTCCTGGGAGGGGCTGGGCTGGGGCTGCCGTGGGCACGGCGTGTGTGTGTGTGTGTGTGTGTCTGTGTGTGTGTGTAACACATGGGCATGGCATGTTACTCACCTGGGCACTGTGTGTGTGTAACACATGGGCATGGCACGTTACTCACCTGGGCACTGTGTGTATGTAACACATGGGCATGGCACATTACTCACCTGGGCACTGCGTGTGTGTGTAACACATTGGCATGGCACATTACTCACCTGGGCACTGTGTGTGTGTGTAACACATTGGCATGGCACGTTACTCACCTGGGCACTGTGTATGTGTGTGTAACACATGGACATGGCATGTTACTCGCCTGGGCACTGTGTGTGTGTGTGTAACACATGGACATGGCATGTTACTCGCCTGGGCACTGTGTGTGTGTGTAACACATGGACATGGCATGTTACTCGCCTGGGCACTGTGTGTGTGTGTAACACATGGACATGGCATGTTACTCGCCTGGGCACTGTGTGTGTGTGTAACACATGGGCATGGCATGTTACTCACCTGGGCAATGTGTGTGTGTCACACCAGTGTGACCCTTGTCTCTGGCCTCGTTTAATTTGATTGTGACCTCACAGTGATGTTTTAATGGCTTCCTGTCATCAACACTGTGGTACCCACGAATCAGGACTTTGTGCCTTATCCCTTCTGTGAGGCTGAATTAGGAGAAAATAAGGTGAGGATTTTTTGGTTTGGATTTTGGACTCTGGCACAGGCTTATTCTGGATTTAGCAATTACTTTTGCAGGGTGTTGTCTGGACAGTGTAGCTGTGGATAAAGTGGGCTGGGAGAGCCTTGTGGTTGGGTGAGCACTGCTCTGCTGTGGCTTTTCAGAGCCTGTGTGTTTTCTCCTCTTAGGTCTGGTGCTTTTCATCCTCACTGCCTCTTTACCTTGTTCTAATCTGATCTGTTGTATCTGTTGTGCAGAGAAACAGACATGTAAGTCTAATACAGTAAATTGCTGTATGTATTACGGCAACACCATGGAAATATCTCTTAGCAGCAGCAGAAAAAAACCCCTCACATTTAATTGTCTGATTTCTTGCTGAATATGGAATGGAAAATATGTTGATTTAACTCTAAAAAAATGTACAGTCAATTTAAGGGAAAAAAGAAAGAAAGGAACCCTTTACCATATCTAATTTCATTAGTAAACTGTAAATGGAAATGATGAAGAGGTATGATTTCAAAGGGCTGGGAACCCACACATTTTATGTAGCATTAATCATGTGCTCTTAATTTTTCTGCAGCAGAGATCTGCGGCGTTCCAGCTTGGCCATTCACGGGGTGCTGGGCAGGGGTGGGTGCTGGAGCCTGGGTGGGACCTCACCAGGGCAGGGATCCCCCCAGGACAGGGACCTCCCCACCGGGGGAGCTTTGTGGCCACGTGCCTGAGGTGTCGGGGCTCTGCTCGGGCTGATGCAAACACAGCCTTGCTCGTGTTCCACATTCCTCTGTCAGAGGCTCTTTCTCTTCCAGGCTGTAAAGAGGGTTAAGAAAGGAATTGTCTCTATTATGGTAATTAAGCTCCCAGGAAACAGCCTCATTAGACTAATAAAGAGTAAATAAAGCAGGCAGGACACACTTTGCCTTCCAGTAGTGAGGGCAGCACTCCTTTCCCTTCCTTTGCCCAGCACCTGTTCTCTGCTCCTGGGCCTTGGCACCCTCCTGGAATCATCTCCTCACAACTTTCCAGCAGTTTTCCTCTTGGGCCAAAGTTTTCCCTGCTGTGTCGTAGGAGAGGGAGTAGATAATTCTAATGCTTGGGGAAGATTTCAGTTGCGTTTTGCTTATCTTCATTAAACCCCTCCTAGTTTTGCCTGCTGGCTCCATGGGGGTGGCCCTGGCTTGGAGCTGATGCTGTGGAAGGCTGGACACGTGTGACAAAGCATGGACACTGGGTTTGGGTTCTGGCAGCAGGGACATTTGGGGCACCCTTGCGGGTGCCACTGCTCCTGCAGCGCTGGCCCTGAGGCAGGGGCTGCACTCAAAGTGCACATGCAGCTCTTCTGCTTCTCCAGCAGCAGAACATGGAGGGAGAATGAAATTAGCAGTAAAAGCATTAAAATATTGATAGCAATCATTCCATGTCCTGGCTTTACTAATTAATTATTAATTTTACCTCGAAGGTTAGTGTAAGAGATGGACTTTCGTTTATCGGGCCTCCACTTAGCATGATGTTTGACTATATATTTTTAAACATTATCAGGGCTCTACCAAATAGCTCTTGTTTTTTCTGGTGAGCAGTTGGGATTTGCTTTGTGTGACTTCATGAGGTGGGAGAAAAGAGAGTCACCAAGATATTTAGAGGGATGGAGCACCTTCCCTCTGAGGAGAGTCTGAGAGAATTATGATTGTTCACCTTGGAGAAGAGAAGGCTTCAGGGAGACCCTAGAGTCCCTTCCAGTGCCTAAAAGGGCTCCAGGAGAGGGACTTTGGACAAGGGATGGAGAGACAGGACACAGGGAATGGCTTCCACTGCAAGAGGGCAGGGCTGGATGGGATATTGGGAAGGAATTCTTCCCTGTGAGGGTGGGCAGGCCCTGGCACAGGTGCCCAGAGCAGCTGTGGCTGCCCCTGGATCCCTGGCAGTGCCCAAGGCCAGGTTGGACAGGGCCTGGAGCAGCCGGGACAGGGGGAGGTGTCCCTGCCATGGCAGGGGGTGGGATGGGATGGGCTGTGAGGTCTCTTCCCACCCAAACCATTCCATGATTCTATTAAATAATTTTTAAACTGGACAAGCTTTCAATTAGCTGTGAAGAATGTTTTCTTCTTGAAAGCAACTTTTACATTGATAAAAGATGCAGATATGGAACTGTTGATGTGTGACTGTGCTGGATTTCAGGGAACTCCACACCCGAGCTGGAGCAGGGCTGGGTGTGCAGGGCTGGAGCTTTACATTTGTAAACTTCCCATTTCCTCCCCTGCATCTGCAAGATTTAAAAGATCTTTTACTGTCTTGAGGGTAAATACTTTTCATTTCTGAAATGGTAAAACCCAATTTGCACTTATTTCTCTTAAAGTTGACCCAGCTTTAAATGTGGACAAATGGAAAAAACCTTTACTCGCCCCACTGGGGGAAGGGAGGCTGCAAACCTCCGGCTTTGGAAACAAGCATTTTTGTTCTATTATTTTTAAAAGGAGTCACAGGAAACTAAAATTTTGCTGTAGAGTTACGAGAAACAGAATTTACCCAGTCTGGGCCCTTTTAAGACAAGGATATGAAGGAAATGACAGTTTTCTTCTGCATGCTGCTTTTCACTTGTAGCATCTGTAGCGTGCAGGTCCCACTGGAGCTGGGGATGAGCCTGAAGTTTGGATGTGCTGATGCTCTTTCCAGGACAGAACTCTCCCTGTCTGTGCTGTGTGAAGATGTACCCAGGAGTGCAGGGCTGGCAGTGCTTGCTTGAGCACTCACATGTAACTTTGGGAGCCTTGCTGGTGAAAAGAGTCACAGTGCCCCACTTATTTTAAATTCTATTGTTAACTGAAATGGCAAATCCAGCATATGCAGCTGGTTTGCTGCTCGTCACTGTGAACAAGATACTGATACACTTAAAAAGTGTGTGTAGCTTTTATCTCCAGTGCTTTTTAAAGATCTTTCAAAGGCCTTTCCCAGCCCCTCTGCTGGTACCTTGTCTCTGCACAAGGTGCTCAGCAGTACTGAAGTCCTGTGGGGCTGCTGAGCACAAAGCTGCAGGTGCAGCCAGCACAGCCCATGGTCCTGCTCTCACTCCCTTCCAGGGGTGTGCAGCCACACGGGAGCCTGGCTGTGACCTCCAGAGAGGGGATCTTCAGCAAGGAAAAAGCTCTTCCTGCATAGTCTGGTCTTGGTTGTGCCGAGCAGACACACGCTGGCTCAGGCTGTGGCTGAGGAATTGGCACTGCTATAACAGAAATATGATTTTAAGAAACTTGGTCCAGTTACCTCTGTCCTCCCCCTTTCAGGGCATCACTTCCAGCAGAAAAGTGCCACGTGACATCCATCTGTGTCCATGTAATTGTGGGGTGTGTGTCAGCACAGTGTGATCATTTGTTGTGTGCCTGTGACATGAAAGTAATCAGGTTATGGTATCCAAAAGAAACAGCCAAAGAGGAATTTTCCTGCCTTGTGATGTGAATATCTTTGTGTTGTTTCTAAATAATGGGAATAAATACAGGATTGAAACAAAATTTCAGCTAGACTGGATAGCACCAGTTCTACAGAGACTAGCTGGAACTAATACATGGGGTTTGGTGAGCTCGGGCTTCGTACAGGCTCTCCTCTGCTTCAAGGACAGGCTGCAAAACACCTTCTTTGAGTTATTCTTGAAGAAACCCCCATTTGTGATTTCTATTAGAAGCTCTAAGGTGGAGAGATGGACTTCAGAGGTCTGAGGGCTGGAAAAGGCCCCCCAAAGCCTTGGGAGAAACACACATTGGCTTCTGCTCAGAGATGAGTGATCTGAGACAGCTGCAGGCACAGGCAATTTTTCAGAGGTTTGATGCCAACCCCTTTGTCCCCCTTCCTGCTGTGCCTCACTCGGATGCCTCGAGCATTTTGTGCCCAGAAGCACAAAGTCCTCCTGCCCCCCAGAGCTGTAGATCCACTAGGATACATCTTCTGCAAAGGTAATTTGGGTCACATCTGTCATAGGGGGTGACAAACGGATTTATTTCCTTTGTTCCGGCTTTTGTCATGAAAACCTTTCGGCCTGTTGTGCTGGGTGCTGGGTGAGCAGCAGTGAGATGCAGAGCCTGGAATGGGAAGCGACACAGCCTGAGCAGCCTCCGCTGTGCCCAGCAGTGTGTTTCCTCCCCTCCCAGCCATCCTCCTCCTCACGCCTCTCCGAGGCCAGGATTTGTGGTGGCTTCTTCCCTGGGAGGTGACTGCACCTCTCAGCTCCCAGAATGGCTCCGTGTCCTTCCTTGAGCCTGGAGCTGAGCACCAGGATTGTGGTTACTGCCCCACAACTGAGACCTCACAAGGGCCTCGGCTCTGGAGAAGCTGTGGCTGCCCCTGGATCCCTGCAGGTGTCCCAGGCCAGGCTGGCCGGGGCTTGGAGCAGCCTGGGATGGTGGAAGGTGTTCCTGCCCATGGCACTGGATGGGCTTTAAGGTCCCTTCCCACCCAAACTGTTCCAGGATTCTAAGATAAAGTGTTCCTGAGTAGGAAAGAGGACAGCAACGGGATACTAATGAGACGCATTTTGGGACTGGGAGGAGCAAGTTATAATTTAGGAATTTGCTTCTTGGCATCTGCATGGAAATATCTGTTCTGGTCATACAGGGAGGTCATGGAAAATACAGTGTCTGGTGGGTTTGGCTTGTGTGACTGATGTGTTAAAGATGATCTGCTCCTTCATTAGCAGCACTTAGTGATGGAGGACACCAGAGGACACTCCGGGCGAGGACAGGATTTTTAACAAGTAATTTAGAGCCTGTCTGCACTGCGGGATTAGCTGGAGGTATAACTTGAGAGCTGCCAGTAACCTGACGCTTGTGGGTGTCTGTGACTGGAGGCAGAGGATGGCTGGGCTGTGCTGGCCGTGCCGGAGTGAGGCTGGAGCTGATCACACCATGGCGCTGGGCTGGCTCCTCTCAACATGCCGGGCAGCTCCGGGGCTGGGTTCCACTCGCTGCTGACACTTGGAGCTACCTGGGAGGAGCTAGTGTAAGTGCAGATGGCTTCCCCTGACACTGCAGCGAGGGCAACCTCACTGAGAGCTGAGACACCCGATGGAACTCAAAAATCCACACAGAACGTTGGGAGACAGCACAGAGCAGCTCGCAGTTAAATCCTTTTCTTTCTTTTTTTTTTTTTCTTGAAAAAAATTCTTTCCACAGTAGCAGACTTGCAGCTGTTAACTAATCCCATAACAAGTGGCATTTAGCCACACATTTTCCAAATTAAATAAGCTTGCATGTTGGACTAGTTTCATACCCTGTAATACAAATACTTTCCCTGCTGGGGAAAAAAAAATTAAAAGAAAAATCCTCTCAGGCGTAGGAAGAGTGGGGAAGGGGAAGGTGGGTGTGCACGGCCGTGTCTCTACTGCTGTCCCTGTCAGCGCGGCGGTTCCGCGCAGAGCACCGCGCTCGCTGGAGGATCTGATGGGTTATCAAGGACTGCTCATGCTTAAATTATTAGTTAAGGCTGTGACATTAAAGAATTGTTATTTGGTCATGGTCTCATGGCTCTGTTTTGCCAGGAGGTGTTTGGAAATTCTCATCTCTGCTGTCACGTAATCTGTACTTGCCCTTTTGGTGCTTTTTTTTTCCTGGTCATTTGAATAATGTTTTCAGATCCTCAACCGACTCCGGGCTCGGCAGCTTTGGCCACAAGCAATTAACAGCACATGTTCCTAGAACTTAGGCTGGATCTATTTTGAGGGTGTTTGAGAGCACCTCCTCTACCCCCCACCTGCTTCCTGCACATTTTTAAGAATCCCATTAAAAAATTTTCAGGATCCCCATCCAAGCCAAATGCATTGTTTCCATGGAAACAATTAATGGGGAGAGCAATTTATAAGACTGATGTAAAAAAATGAGCACTTCATCAGCCCCCCTGCTGCTCTGATATACAATCTCGAGGCAGAGGCCGGGTGAGGTTTGCATAAGTGATATCCTTAAAAAAGGGGGAGACAGAGAAAGGAGCCTGGGAGTCTGCCCGTGGCACGGTGAGCGATGCCTATTGTGCTGCGCAGGCATTATTAGCTCTTGGAAAGGACGAGGTCTTTCAAAATGCTTTTCCTTTAGAGAAGGGTTTTTTCCCTAATCCCACCCTCTGCCGCAAGATACGTGGCTTGGGGTCGTGGCTGGCGATGGAGTCGTGGCTGGGGATGGCCATGGCAGCGGGGTCCCTGGGTGGGACCTGGCCTTTGATTAAAAGGCTTTCAGGAGGCCCTGGTTAGAGACCTGCCTTAAAAGTGTTCTCTTTGTTGGGTTTTTAAAATGGTTATTTTATTTTCTATTTGATTTACATCTGCCACTTGTGCATTCTCCCAGCCAGTGTTTTGCATTGATTTTATTAATATATATATAAAACCTAGTCAGAATTTGCTGCTTAAGAGGGAGAGTGAGCAGGGCACCCACAGCAAAGGCTGTCATTCTGGGCAGGGGTCTGAGCAGGATTTGATTTGGAATTTCCTAAGGAGTTTGTATTTTTGGAAAAACTAATAAAAAATCTATCCTGCGCGCAGCTTTGCTGCAGCAAAATCAGGAATTCTGTGTGTCTGTGCTCTGAAATAATGTGGCAGATATTTTAGTGCCTTGCCAGAAAACATTACCTGAGAAAGGAAAACCCTTCTTGGATCTGGTTCCATATGGAATGGGCTGGGATGTGGCTGTGGGGCTGGGACGATTGGAGCAACTTGGGGAAGTTGAGCTCAGGGATCAGCAGTGCTGATGGTCTGTGTAAGAATGAAATGAGTAAAAATCATAATCAAGCAGGAGTTCTTTGCTCCTGTTTTCCCTGATTTCCAAGGGCTTTTCCTGGCTGGAGGTGTTTTCCTGCAGAGGGCACTCGCCATCCACGAACAGCACCTGCAGCGAGGCTGTGTCCGGCAGCATCCCCTGCCAAACCCTGAGAGATGGAGAGAAAAAAATGTAAATTATGAAAGCAAATGATTCCCTGGTAGTGCACAAGACCAGCGGGAAGAGCCTGAGATTTAAGGAGGAAAAAATCCAATGTGGGGAGCGAGAGGCTGGAGGGACGTGGGGGGCCGGGGGCTGCCGTAACTGGAATCATAAAAGGGCTGGAAAAAGGAAAGGCTGCGTGTCTGGGTTAAAATTTAATAGCAATGGAGATGAGAGAGGCAAAAGCCTTAATTAAGGCAACATCCCAGAAAAGGAAAAGCCAGCAGAGTGGGGCAAATACAGGGAATTATTTTTGGTTTGCAGCCCTGAGCGTGGGCTGTCGCAGCGCCGTGAAGCAGCCCTTATTCCGTGTGCTCCTTCCATGCTTCTGTATGGGAAAGGGACACACTTACAAAGAGCTCAGCCAGGGAAGTGTAGGGGTCTGTCCGTGTGGGGCTCTGGAGTACATCCCTGAGAAAGAAACACTCGGAGCCAAATGATAAAACAGTTTAGGAATTAAGTATTCTGGAGTTTGTGGAAAAAAATCTCATATTACCAACAAGCTGCCCTTGAAAACAGATTATAGAAATTGTTTAGGGTTATTTTAAACCCGGGTAGAAATGGTCTGGCACCGTCTATGCCCATCACTCATCTGAGGTGGAAAAACCCCCATGGATGTGTTCCAGTAAATAGCTCTAGCGTTTTATTATTTGCTTTATTACAGCAAAGGAGCACGTAAACAAAAATATCCTCAGAGCCAGCTCTGCAAATGTAGGTCTGGATGTCATAGAAATCTGTGTTCCAGGGAATTTTTACATTGCTGATGAGAATTATGTATGTATTTGTAAAGTTCCTCTTCGCTACCTGTTTTAGTCTTTTTGGTTTGGTTTGGTTTTTTTTTTTTTTCTCTGCAGATATTTTCCAATTTTCTTTTAAAAAATCAATCATTTTGAAATGGGATGAGAGTTCTTTTATTTTGCTGAGGATAATTTTTTACAAAACATGTTTTAACAAACATAATTTACAAAGTATGATTTTTATGAAGTATGATTTTCATTTGCTCTAAGTTACTGATTAAAATATTACTGCTTTGAGTAAATTCCCTCCTATTGGTGTATTTGTGCTCAATGTTACGGGGAGGAGGGACGGGAGAATTATTGTTAATAACAAATTTTGTTTTGGGACGTTCCAATCCATTTTTAAATGCGTTGTTTGAGCTCTGTGGAGCCAAGTCAGGTGAAAAAGAAGCAAGCCCAAATGGCGGAGCAGTTAGTGCACGAGGGGCTGCTGGAGGAGGGTTGTCAGATTCCTGCAGGAACCTCGGGCAGACGGAAAGCCGATCCCATCTCCCCGCTGGAATAACCCGCCTGGGCTGGCAAACACAGATTACAAACACTTCCAAACCCGAGCAGAAATCAGCGTTCAGAACGGTGCGGTGCCTTGGCAGTGGGAAGGACTCGCAATTTTATTTCTGTGGGTTTTACCTGTGCATTTAGGGAGGGAACTCAACCTGATTGCAATTAGGATGATGTTATTGGGGCTTTACATTATGGAACTGCTCTAGATATGGATGTCCTGTTCACAGGTTTAGGACTCAGCCTTAAAAATTGGTACAAGTCAAAAGCAGGCACAGAATATTTCAGTCCCATTGCACCTTTTCTAAAACAAATTAAATTGTTTTAACTAATTTTGGTTTTAGTTGTGATTTGACAATAAAATCTGTGCCTGCAGGGTTGACCTCCACTTGTATTTTAATATTTAAAATTGTCGTGAATGAAAAGGAGCATGGCTGCTTGTAATTTCATGGTATTTTTTTCATTCTCTAGTGAAGAAATACAGGTGAATAAGGAAGTAAAAAGGACTTCCTTTTTATTTCCAAATATTCTAATTACTGGGGAGCAGTTTTTGTGTGAAAAAATGTGATTGTTCATCATTTTTGTGTGGATGTGGGATTTCCTGAATGACAGGAGAAACAGCACCATGTGCCTGTTTTTGATAGATCTGCTGCAGAATCTCATCCTTTATAAATTGCTTCCCCCTATACAAATAAGTCTCTATTTGTATGTTTTGCCAAATATATCTTAATGTGTGTTTCACACCTGTATATTGATAGGTAAGTGCACAAATAGCTGGAAGGTCTGACTCCTAAATAATCTCACAAAAGAAAATATGTGTGAATTCCAGTTGCAGGTTTCTCAGGGACGCAGAATAAACCCAGAATTGAAATCTGCAATCCCTCCTTCCCGAACAGATCCGTGTGAGCAGCCTGGCCACCGGAGGAAGCGGCTGGCCCTGCATAGTGGCCCCGGACAGTGGCCCTGGGGTGTCCTTCAGTGTCACTGCCCGGCCCAGGAGCCGCCTCTTGGCTTTCACCTGACCCTTCCTATTATCTCCCTTCCGTGTTACATTCCCTCTTGTACAAATATTCTCATTCATAAAATCTTTTCCTGATTGTGGCGGCGAGGGCTGGGGTGTATCAGGAATAAATAAGATCCCGAGCAGCAGCTATTCGTCAAAGCCCTCATTTCCTGGAGTTCTGCCCTGATCCCTCTTGCATGCATCGCATTAGAGGGCAAAATCTCTTCTTATTTATTTTATACTTTCTTCTGTGGTTTATGAAACATCAGAATGCTGCGGGTGTGCTGAGCCCCGGGCTCAGGCAGCCCTGCCTGGCAGTGCTTCCCGCTGCGGGAACACGCAGCCAAGGCCGAATCCTGAGGGCCGTGCTTACGGTGATATCCCAAATCTGGTCAGACTCGCCCAGTCCTTTCCTGGCTCATAGCAGAGCTGCCCTCACCCCC
This sequence comes from Bombycilla garrulus, assembly GCA_013400315.1. Classification (NCBI taxonomy): domain Eukaryota; kingdom Metazoa; phylum Chordata; class Aves; order Passeriformes; family Bombycillidae; genus Bombycilla; species Bombycilla garrulus. Next base: position 18,216 of record VXBU01014932.1, read on the forward strand.
AGCACGACTGTGGGATGGCAGGAGCTGCCTGGCAGTGCCCGTGCCCCTGCTGGGGCTGGGAACCAGCGGTACAGTCCGTGCTGCAACATGGCCCCTTTGGCCCCGCTCAGCTGGCGCGCTCCCCCGGTGCCGTGCTGGGAGCCACGGAAAGACATCGGGACTAATTTATAATGGTGGCACGAAAGTAGTAATTCCCTTCCCTTCTTTGCTCCATCCCATTTCAACAGGGCTTGTGTGGATTATTTTTGTTTGGTTGGAATTTTTAAAATTAAAAAAAATCCCAACAAAACCATATGCAGTTAATTTTATTTATTTTTAATTTTTTATTCTGGGTTTACATTTCTAATCTTCCAGAATATTATTTGCTAATATTTTCTGCTTTTCCCTCTGGCTTTCTCCCTCCTTCAACTCCCGTTTCCCTCTCACCCTGCTCACTGGATGGGTTGCATTTTCTGCCCGAGCTGAAGCCGTTGCTCCCCGTGCATCAGGAGGAAAGGATTAGCTGTACTTCTCTCAGACCTGAGGCATTACTATTTCTTCCTCATACTCAGCATCCAATTGTCTGGCTCTATCTGGGTCCTAAATCCATCCTGAATTGGTTTCCTAGCTGGCAGATTTGTGTGTTCCATCTTGTTTTGGGACCTGGCTTTCATCTGAATATCTCAAATAATTTTCTGTTTTTCCAAGGAGAAGTTTTATTACATGCAGACAATCTGTATATGACTAGCGAAAATGAGAAGATAAAGGGTTGATTGAAAACATGTCAAATGCTGGTTTTTGCCAGCAACCCCGGGTTTGATGGTGGAGGGAGCAGTGACAAACCCTCGTGCTGGGAATGGATGGGCTGGCGTTGGCCTCCGGGAGAGAAATGGTTAAATTATGCACTCGCTGGAGTATGAAGGCAGTTCTTCTTTGCTGACAGATAGTTTGACCAGTGTCAGGTTATCCCGATGCGTTCAGCATACCTTCATTGCATCATAAATAAAACAGACAAATTACTTTTTTTTTTTTTCCCTCCTAGGGTGGAATAAGCAGGAGGAAGGGGAGGGATAGGGATTGGGACAGATGGGGGTTCAGGGGGGGTGAAGAATTAGAAGGAAAAGAAAAAAGAGAGAGATCTTTGCAGACACTCTATGAATCTCTGCTTGGCAGCTGAGAACAATGAGAAAAGCAAGCAATTACCTCGAATCCTTCCCCTTATCCAGACATAGGAAATATATTCCTGCCTGAG
>VXBU01014932.1:19509-53723 GCA_013400315.1 Bombycilla garrulus
CCCCCTTGTATATCTAATTTAATTCTTCAAGGCATGGCAGATGTAACAAAGAAAGGAGGGTCTGTGTGGATGGGCCACTTCCCAGCGCAGGACGAAGCCGTCCTCCATGGCAAACGTCCTTTTCCATTTCCTGCCCTAGCAGACTCCTGCACCCTCAGCAGCAGCAGCATGAAAAAGGAGCAGAAAGGTATTTTATAGCTCCGGCTCTTTTACAGATTCCTCCCAAATCCACTGGTGTGAATACTCAATCCCACTGGCCAGGCGCAGGAAGCTAATGTGTTCTTTATCTCCAGAAATCCATCCCAGAGGATGGATTTGCCCAGAGGGGCAAACAGAGCCCTTTCCCCACTTTTCCTTCAGCCCCTGTTTTCAGTGGTCTCTTTACCAGCGGCTTCCTTATTGTCCCAAAATTCTTGTAGGATTTAAATTCTCATTCTTGAGAATTCTTTTATTTTCCCCCGCTTTTTTCCAAAGCGACAGTAGCAAATATTTCCTGAGGTTGCTGTGTCTGTAACAGGGATGTCCCTGGGGGGTTCCCCTCTGCTTCCTGCCTTGGCCCCCACGGGAAGAGGGGCCCTGACGTGCTGGGTTACCTGGATGTGACGGTGATGAACACGTAGGAGCCGCGTCCCCTCGGGGCCATGATCCTTCCCGTTGTGAGAATGATTGTTCGTGTAGAAGTATTCTAGCCTTTTAATTGCTGATAAGCCTTTAGGTAGCAGATGTATTTTCATTTTTGAGGTAATAAATACTGCAGGTAAGGTAGTGCTGATGGGATTGCTGCTTCTTTCAGTCAGCCATGTGCTGTGCTCACAGCGACTCTGGGGTTGCAGTGTCATGGAATTGTCGGGGAGCAGAGTCCAGAAACCCCCCCATGGCCAGGACAGTGGGTGTATTGCTTTCAGGGTCCCCTGCCCTCTGCCTCCCCCTTCCCACCTGGAATTTGGCTTTCAGGGGACATCCATAATTTTGTTTGTCCTGTGCTCTGTTCCAGACCTTTTCCTTGCGCTGCTTGGAGTCACCCCAACACCTGCACGTCGGGATTTAAAAGGGGACAAACTGTCTGTTGCCATTGCCTTTGCTTTTAGAAGCAAACTGAAACCACTATTAGACTTTTAATAATTTAAGCTAAAAATGCCATTCCTTATAGATGTCTCTGGCTGTATTTTTACAGTCAAGGGATAGAAAGGAACATTATAGGAAATTTAAAGGAGGCTTTGGGTATTAAATCTTCACCTCTTGCAGAAGATAACGCAATTCCGTAAATCTGCGCGAGACCTTTGTTTAACCCACCCCCCGCTAGCGCGGGCAGGTTTTATAGGCGCCTGTCTCGCTGCCGCTCACAGCCTGTGTTTTACATAATACCCTTCAGCATCACTGATATTAACCTTGATGGCATTATTATTGCTATTTACAGTTCATATGCTGGCAATGGTAAACTTGAATGGGATTAATGAAATAAATTAAGTGATGGAAATATTAATGCTATTAACAATCAGTAACAATAGTTGACAGCGTCGGAAAAAGAATAACCTGCCATTAACCAAGCAGGGTAGGATCTTTCTCGCATCAGCATAAAGGTATCTGACACTTCATTTTGATAAACCCAAGATTAATTTTCTTTCAAGAAACAACTTCTCCAGGGTCTTCATGCTTCTGTGTTTCAAAACTGAGCTCCTGGCACGTTTTCCACATCACCTTTCTGATGACCAGGAGCTCAGTGATGAGGACAGGCCCTGTGGGCTCTGTCCAACACAGCTGAACTTCGCCTTGATTTGGTCCCGCAGGGATTCTGGGCTTCATGAGCCTGCTGCAACACGTTCTCTGTGTCCCCCTTCCAGCAAAAAAAAAAGACCCCCTGCTGCTGGTGAGAGTGTACAGCTGGAGGAGCCACTGGTGATGCACGACTGGTTCTTTCTGTTGTGCCATTTCCATTTGAAAAATGAGATTCATCCAGCTGGAGGGCTACTAGGCTCCTGTGCTGTTGGGAGCTGCTGGGTGTCCTTTTGGGTTGATGTGGTGCTGCAAGGAGACTTCTCCTCTCCGTCCCCGCCACACTGGCTTGGGAGCAGGAGAAGGTGACTTTATCAGGCCTGCAAGAGAAGTGACAGCTCCTGGGCTGTGTAGGGCTTGCTGTGATTTTACCAAAGCCCTGGAGAACAGAAATACCAGTCTGGCTTCCTTTGTGTTCCTCATGTTTATGTGTTCCTGGTTTGTCAGATGTGACCATATGTTTCAGCGCCCAGTGCCTTCGTGCATTGTTGCTCGTGGGGCAGATGCTGAGGCTCTGGAAAATTCCCCGCTGATAAGGTGAGCAAAGGTTGGAGAGAAAAAAGCGTCACTAATTTTTTTTCCCCTTCCAAATGTGTCTTGCCAATCCTTCCCAGCTGGCTAAAAGCTTGGGTTTCTCACACTAGGGAAGAAAGTGAGCCCATAAATAAACCAGGGCAGGACACCTGGAAAGAATAAAGTGCCCTTCTGAGCCTTGCAGGGGAGGACGACTCGGTGTCTGCTGGCTGGGACACGGCAGTGGTGTGGGAAAGGAGCCAGACCCGGGGCTGGGCAGCGTGGGGATGCTTGGGAGACGCCAGTGTGCTCTGCCACGACAGTCTGTCAGCTACAGCATGGCTCTTAGTGTTCCTGATAGTGGTCTTCTGCTGAAGCTCAGGATGGGGAGCACTTGCCACTGTCCCGCTAACACTGGCTTTTGTCAGAGTGGAGGCTGAAATCTGTTTCCTAGCATAACCCCAAATTTCAACCCCTTAAAGGCTTCAGCTCTGGGAGCTGCTCATGTCAGGATTCCCGGGTTGCTTGCAAGTTAACAGGGCCATACAGCAATGAGACAGTCTAGTTGGTGTGTTTGAGTCTTTTTTGTCACATCTTGGATTATCTCATGTCCAAATTTCATTGTGGTTGTCTATGAGGAGGAAAACAATTCCTTCTAATAACCTGTGTTCTTTTTACTTTCTGGTGGGAAAAAAATGCTCAGCTGCCTGAGATACTCCTTAGACAACTCCCTTCAGTAGAAATGGTCTTCTCCTGATTCTCAAACCCCAGTTTTAGGAGTGCCTGAAAAGGACTTTGATCCAGAGATGTGAAATATGGCCAGAAAAGCCCATTGTTTCACCAACAGCCTTATTTCTGATGTGCTCCTGCCACTCTCAGAACCCGGAGCACATCAGACCTTTCTGGAGCCCATCAGACCTGTACATTCATGATCCCCTCAGAGAAATGAGTGTAAATGCTTTTCCTCAAGCCCTGGCCAGTGTCAGGAGGGCCTGTGCCAGCCGTGTCGTTCTCTGTGGGGACAGCGTGTGCCTGGTGCAGCTTCTTTCACTGGCGCCTTGGAGAGCCTCTGGCATGCCCTGCAATACAGACACATTCCTCTGCAAGACATGTTTCATGTTTTACACACTGTCCCACCTCTGCCTCTCTGCTGTTGGCCCCTGAGGCATTTCCCCCAGGCTGTGTCCTCTCCCATGCGCTGCCTCCCTGTTCTCTCTCCGTGTTGCCGCTCGGTGCCCTGACAGGATGGCAGGCTCGCGGGCACTGCCTTTGGAAGGGAATGGGAGACATTGTGCTCACCTGAAGTGAGGCTGCTGCAGGCAGGAAAACAAATTCAACAAATATGGAACCCAAGAAACGATTCTATTTTGAAGTAATGGGTCTAAGGGCTGATGAAATGCAATCCCAGTTCAACACCAAAATGTGGGGGCACTTCTGGAGACAGGCAGCTCCTTTGGCCTTGGAGTTACAGAGTTGTCTTGAGATATTAAGAAAATTCCTCTTTTTAATTGCTTCTGGCCTTAATCATCCTTTAGCCAGTGTTTAGGTCCCATCAGCCCATGAACCAGTATTCTGAGTTACTGGAGAAAGAATCGTATTTTCTGTTCCTTCTTGATAAAGGTAAAATGGCTGCAGCATGCTTTAAGATGGAGCCTCACTTCTGGAGGGATAGAAATGGAATTAGCAAACATAAATAGTATTCAAAATAGCAGTTTCTGCGTTATCTCATTGCACTCTCTTTCCTCCCTGTCCTCCTCTCCCTCCTTTCCCAGCCCTTTTCCAGAGCAGAGCAAGTAGTCATTATGGGGGGAGTTTTTTATCCACTGGTTTAACTTGCATATTCCTGCAGCAAGGCTGTGAGTTAAAGTTACAGCACGTTGGGTTTGCTCACGCTTTTCCTCAGAAGTCTTGTAAAATAGCCTGAGAGAGCTGACAGCAGGATAAGACCTGGCAGAAACTTGGGAATAATCTTTTTGAATGCTACAAAAAAATACCAAAATACAATTTACTTTCCTGTTTTTAGCTTCGCATCCTTCAGGCTGCACACGTTTCTAAGCACCTTCGGTTCCCATTTATTTTAGTGCTCCCCATCTCCTAAGAGCAATTCAACATCTGAAAGCTTTGGATCCAAAAGGGGTTTGTAGGAATAATGCCAGACCCGGGGGGAGGGGGTCAGCGGATCAAAGAGAGGGGGGTTAATGTTGGCTGCCTGTGCCTAAATCTGTTTTTCCACCTGAAACCAATAACATTGCGGTGATAGGGATTCTGTAGGTACTAATTATTCCTCTCCTTATTCCTAATTCTACTCCAGGTTGGACTGGCATTAGGTGTAATTGTTTTTATTAGAGAATAATACTGGAAGCAACGATTTATAAACTCACTAAAGCTGTAGAAACATTTACTCTCAAAGTTTCGTGAAGCTTTTTATGGTTTCCGTGCATATTGTGGTTAATATTTCCAATTAAGCTATCACATGTGCCGCATATATTATGTAATTATACTGGAGGAGCAACTCAGAAATTACAAGACAAGGACACAACAAAAAGTTAATTAAAAATGTGAAAGCCTTAAGAGGCAGAGAGAACAACAAATTTCAGGAAATTAATAGTCTAGATTAAAAATTATTCAGTGCCTTCACTCTAATGGGAGCCTGTTTTAATATTCAGCATTCCATGTCAATATTGGAAGTTTAAATCCTGAAATGTGAATTTCCACGCTTTTGTGACATTGGCTCACAATCTTAACGTCCTTTTAATGTACTTTTTGTTGTGTAAATCTGTGTAAGTACCATCAGTCATCAAACCTGACATGTGCCTGCGTGCGGCAGCCCCAGCCTGCATCTATTAGGGCTTTTTGTGTTTGTGCAGTGGAACCTCCTTAGACAAATTCCACTGAAGGCACAAACCTGCTAAAGGAATACATTTGTTTTCCCCTGAAACAATAGACCTGCATCAAAAGAACATCCAGGGGAAGAATAAGTCATTGCAAAAGATAAATTTCTTTTCTGCAGCAAGGCAAAATGTACCAAGGGTCTGACCTGTTGAGGAGGTGAAGCTGTGGACTTACCAGGGCAGTGGGCAGACTCAATTTGAATATAGATCATCATTTAAGTAATTTAAAAATTAGCAAAAAAGAATCCAGCCAACACTCTGTGCTTTTCATGTGGTGCTGTGGTTTGAGGTGTTTTATGAAAATGCAAGGAAAACGTGAATGAGAACGTTGCTCCCACCTGAACTTCAGCGCGTGGCTGGAGCTCAACGAACTCATCAACAGCAAGCTGGCAGCCACATGGCATTTTATTTAAATGTATTCAAACTTAAACCATGTTTTGTCTATGTCCACAAATAAACAGCAGGAATAGAGCAAGGGTTTGAGGAGAGTGGGGCCAACATTGCCAGCTGTGGGCATCTCTTTTTCCCAACCCCAGGATGGTGCTTTGCTGAGCTAAGGTGTCCTGAGTGCTTGTAGCTCAGGGTGTGGCCCTGGCTGGGGCTGCAGGGGAGCCTTTCAGGGGCCACCAGCTGGGCGGAGATGTCTTCAACCAGGGAGCTGAGAGGATGGGGCTGAAACACCACGGTGGAAAACCTGTGTCCCACAGCGGGCACCTGCAGCCGTGGGGAAGGACCGGAAAGGGGAAGGGGAAGGGAAGCAGCTCAGGATTTCCTCCTGCCAGGACAATATCGTTTTGCAGTTTTTTATTTTAAAGGTGGGAAAGGTGATGTCTTTACTGGTCATGGAGACATCTCTGGAAAGTGCCAGGGAAAAGCTTTATGAAGGTCTTCTCTCAATATATTGTCAAATATCTTTCCAAGTGTGTCTGGGGGGGAGGGTGAATGGCACGAGGTACACAAAGCAAGGGAGAGTGACCCCACACAGCCGGTGCCTCTGCAGTCCTGCTGGAGGGCCAGAGGTGTCCTGGCAGGTTTTGGACTGGCCCTTTGACACGGTGCTTGTGAGGCCAGCTGACACCTGGGCAGGGAAACCCTGGATGAGGATGGGCGTGGGGAGTCTGTCACTGTGAGCATCAGGCAACAGCAGCCATTAAAGGGATGCATATTGCTGTCTGGAGTTGAGGTAGATTATTTGCCTGCCTGACACAGTCGGGGTCTAAGAATACTTTTATGGGTGTCTGCTCTGTACTTGGCGCTCAGAGCTGGAGTTTTGGCCGAATTCCGTCCATAAGTAGATTCATTGCTGTCATTTGGATTTGTGGTGGCAGCATTTGCCCATTATTGTGTTATTTTAATTCCCTCAAGAATCTAATGAAAATTAAGTGAAAAAATAAGGCTTTCTGTATTCTGTTTTCAAAATGATGGATTGATAGAAGGACAGGCGACTTTGACTTGTAGGCTGAAGATTTTATGCATATATACATAACAGATATGGAGACAGAATTTTTCCCTTATGGCAATGGAATGGTTTTGATAGTCTCCATTAAAATAGATTTGAAAATACCATTTGTTTTATGTTTAAACCTTAAATTAAATTTTTCAATAATAAAGTATGCTTATTATAACCCAATTCTATCAATCACCGAAATGAACAGCATATTGGTGGGTTCAAGCAAGTAAATAAATGTGTTATTTTACTGCATGTCAGGAAGGTTTATTGGGTAGAATTCTTCCCTCTGAACTGGTGGGTTAGAGGTTTAAGCATCAGACCAAGGACTTGCAGTGATGCAGAGTGCTGACCCTGCCTCTTAGTGCCTTGGACAGAGGCTGGCAGCTCAGACAAGGCATAAATGTATGCTGCTTTCTGTCCAAGCTGTTCCTATGGCTGCTTTGAGAAAGTACCTTCAGAGGTGTGGTGTTGGGAGAGCCACGTGATGTGCCGTGTTCCGCAAGGATGTTGTTTGAGTTGTTGCTATGGATCTTCCAGCTGCCGTGTTTGTCTGGGGTCATTGTGGTCGTTAAACTGATTCTTTTAACATGTGCTTGGAGACATGCTGAATGAGAAAATAGTTTTAGATAAGATTTGGTTCTCAGCTGGAAGCAGGTGTGGGCATGGGGAGCATCTCCCTCCTTGGTCACTGCTCAAGGCTTTGCAGAAGCTTTCCTTTGCACAGTGCAGTAATTGCTGTGGAGAAGGTGTGTCAGTTCTCTGTGACAGGGACCCTTGGACCGAACAGGCACGGCTGGGCGGGTGTGGACATTTCTGGGTGCTGGGCTGTAACCCTCCGTGTCCCAGGATCCCCTCCAGCATCGAAGCAGCTCTGGGAAGGAGGCACAGGCACTGTTGTACACCTGTGTTTCTGTGGTTGACGCCGTGCCATGCACATGTCCTGTTTTCCTTCAGTCCCAGATGTTTACAGAGTACAGAGAGTGCCCTGAGCTGGCTGCAGCTGCTGGGGGCAGGTGTGGGACGGGAAACATCCTCTGTTGTGCTGTGCACTCCCAGACTTGCCCTGCACACGGAGTCCTTCCCCAGCCTGGCGTGCCCTGTGTGTCCTGGACACACGGCCCCTGGCACGGAGCCTCCCTGTGCTGGGGTCTGTACCTCATGGGCCGAGGGTGCAGGGCGTGGAGCACAGCGCCCAGTAACTCAGAGCTGGGGGCTGGCCTCCTGTCTCCTGTTCCACTGGGCCCCCTGAGTGCTCTCTGAGGGGAGACCTGAATAAATCACATTACAGTAGCCTGAAGAAGAGGTCACAAATCTTTTTGAAGAGGAAGAAAGCCACTTCTGGCCACTGCTGAAACATGAACTTCCACATGTATCCTGTTAGAAAAAATGAATTCCATGTTGGGAAACTTATCGACATGTTTGGGCATAGCTCATAGACAGGGAGAGCTACTAACACTCCAGTGACACCTTCCAGATGTTCTCCCTTCAATAATTATCCATCTGCTCCAGGCTGGCTTGCTGCTCCCCGGACGTCCTGGGCAGGCGGGATGACAGCCGCTGAAGGCCACTGACAGCTTTGGCAGAGGGGGAAAGATTCTGGCAAGATGAATAAATTCTGAGTGTTGTGGGTTATCTGTCACTAATGTGGCTCAAAGGAAAGAGCAGGGACGGAGTTTAGAGCTCGCCTCTTGTTCATACACAGTGAGGACATGAGGACACCATCCCTCCACCCTCTGCTGGGGAAAGCTGACTCTCCTGCCCAGGTTGTGTTCTTGCAGCCCCCACTGATCACCATGTGCAGTGCGCACACCGTGGGAACAGCTGTTAGAGGTGTTGATGTAGCAGATCATCGACTACAATGAGCATCATGGAGAGAAAAATTGCCATGACAAGTTGAAGTCTGTTCCCAAATTACGGGAAAGCATGAGAAGGTGAGAGGTGCTCCCCTCAGTTGTTTTTGCAGAGCAGGCTGGTCCCAGTGCGTGGGGGTTAATTGAAGACCTCCAGCCTGCAGTTTCCAGGCCCTTCTCCCTTCAGCACCCTAGGGGTCTGTCCCTGTGCCAACCCACCCAGCAAAAAAAGGAACAGGGCTCTGGTCACTGCAGCCCCTAGGGACAAGCAGAAAGCTAAATAGTGTTTTCCCCAGAAAGCCCAAGTAGAAGGAAGACGTGTTTCTGCAGTGACAGGTGAAATCTCTTTGTGCAGATGCTTTGGAGATGAAATGCCCAAAGTGGAACTCGCGTGGCTCTTTTGTTTTACAGAAGGTGCAGAAGCTCCTCAAGCAGCTGCAGCAAAGCCCATGGAAGGGCTTCCCTGGCCTGTGTGAACAGCGCTCAGGAAAAGGGGTTACCAGTTCAAACCAAGCAAGGGAATTGCTGAGCTGGCTTGGCAGTTCTGGCCCTCTCCCCAGTTTTTGTCCCTTGGGGAGTAAAAGAACTGAGAAGGACAGAACTTTGTTTAAAAAAAAAAAAAAAAAAAGGAAAAAAAAGACAAGATTCACAAGATTTAGATTAACTGAAAACCTTCAGATCAGGAATATTCATCAAACATGAAATTTTCAGTGTGCAGAATTCTTTAGATTACCATAATTGGGTTTTGCTGTTTGTGACTTTAGAATTATGATGTCATTTCATGTTTATCTGCGAAGGGACCTGGGTATAACATCATGTGAACATGACCAAGTGTGATGGAATGCCAAAAGCTAAAGAGAAACAGATGAGTTCTGGGCTGGATACCTGCTTCACCCTCATATCTAATAAGGAAAAAGCTGGGATGTGGAAACAGGGTGAACAGTAAGAAGAGAAAAAAATTTGGCACGTCTTTTGTTGAAATTCAATCCTCCCCCTCCCTAGTATGCCCAGAAACCATCTGCAAACTTTTCAATCATTTTTTAGGATACAGTGAATTTTATCATAATTTTGTCAACCAAAACCATATGTGCTTTTTCTATTGACAACATAGAATAACAAAATCATATTTGTTCAGACCACAAGGCAGGTAATAAATAACTGTGGACACACTTCTACAACTTAATTTTTTTTTTTAAGGTATTGAATATTACCAAAAAATTTAATTTGGGAGGTAAAGTAAACTTCTGAAGAGAAAACCATCTGAGAAAAAGCTTGTGGCTCAATAACTTTCACCTTCCTGTTAGACTGATTCTAGCTCAGTGTCCTGAGGCCATAACAAAATGAGCTCTTCCCGCTCCTGCCACAGCCTTCAGTGGTTATCTATGCATGTGGTTATCCGTGGTTATCCATGCACACAGTTATCCACGATTATCCATGCACACGGTTATCCATGGTTATCCATGGTTATCCATGCACACGGTTATCCACGGTTATCCATGCATGGGGTTATCTATGCACACGGTTATCCATGGTTATCCATGGTTATCCATGCATGTGGTTATCCACAGTTATCCATGGTTATCTGTGCATCTGGTTATCCATGCACAGAGTTATCCATGGTTATCCATGCACAGAGTTATCCATGGTTATCCATGCACAGGGTTATCCATGGTTATCCATGCACACGGTTATCCATGGTTTTCCATGGTTATCCATGCCCAGGGTTATCCATGCACAGGGTTATCCATGGTTATCCATGGTTATCCATGGTTATCCATGCACACAGTTATCCATGCACAGGGTTATCCATGGTTATCCATGGTTATCCATGCACAGAGTTATCCATGGTTATCCATGCACAGAGTTATCCATGGTTATCCATGCCCAGGGTTATCCATGGTTATCCATGGTTATCCATGGTTATCCATGCCCAGGGTTATCCATTCCCATGGTTAACTGTGTCCATCATTGTCTGACTCTCCATCTCTGGGGCTGTGCCGGGGGTGCCACCGCCCTGCTGAGGGCTCAGCTGGGACCCAAGACCCCCGGCAGGCCCCGGGGACCTTGTGGTGCCGATGCGTGTCCTGCGTGAGCTGCCCTCCAACTGGAGACCCTCTCGCCTCCTGGGCTCCCCCAAACCAGGGGTGGGCCCAGCATTCATCCTCCTGCACAGCTGCTCCAGGGACTGAACCTGCTGACTGAACTTTCCACCACACGAGGGGTGTTCAATGCGGGCTTTAGTAGCAAATCCAGGAGATTTAGGGGAAATGTGGCAACTGCTGGACTTGGGAAAGATGCGCTGGAAACACCCAAAGGGTTTAGATTTCAAATGCAGTAGAAATGAGCTTTTGGGTGCTTTTTCTCTTCCACCAGATGCTCTGTTTTCCATCCCTTTTGCTGTTTTCTAGCAGAAGTTCTGCCTCCTCCTATATGTGGAAACGAAGGTCAGTGTTTGCCCAGTTCCTGAAATTCAAGCCATTTTCTTAGAAGTCCTCAATTTTCAAGACAAAGCACCTGTGCCCAGGTTTCCTGTCAGGCAAATGGCAAGGGAGAACATGTAGTCTGTTTTGCAGTGAAAATTAGACTATTTTTATCTCTGAAAAGCTCTCATTAACACCTGATTTCTAGGTAAATGAGCCACTTGTTTTTCCTTCCTTTCTGAACGCTGAATGAGGGTTATTTCATAACTCTGTTCTGTAACGCGATCAAACCTGCAGGATCCACAACTCCTTTCATAACTCACTGTGCCGATCACTTTGTCTGGGTTATAAATTCAAGCTGTTGCCACCAGCCTCCTTTTTTCTCTTCAATATTTTAATATTGCATCTAATATTTAACAAGCATAGAAACGAATGAAAATGCTATGGAATGTGTGACATGGGACTGTGAATTGGGCTGAGGCTGCTAAAAATCCTTGTTTTTTGCAGAGGTTGGTGTTGCTTTTGTGTTGGTTTGTTTTAAAACCAAACCAGAAACCACTCCAAGAGCACTAAAGGAAATCTAAGAGGCAAAATGCTTCGCAGGTCTGGGTGCTAATAAACACAAGAACCCTGCTCTCAGTACACTTTAAAGAAAAACAAGATTAGGGTTTCTTTCACAACTGCCTCAGTTTGGAGGCCAGAGTTTTAAAAAAAGCACCTTCTGCCTTCCAAAACCAGAAGGCAATTCCATTGGGGCAGCTCCTCCGTGCAAGCAGGGTGAGGGCCAGGAAGGGAAGCTGAGTTGGAGAAAGTGCTACTTAAAGTAAATGCTAATGATTTAAAATGTTATTCCTTCTGTGCTTTTAGAGACAAGGAAAAAAAAGTAAAAAAAAAAAAAAAAAGAAAGAGTAATAAAGGCTTCCAGCCTGTACCTCATCTCCAGTCACTCCTGTGAAATTCCCAAGAGAGCATCCAAGCTCCCCTCTCCCCCTCTTTAAAAATGGTGGACCTGGAACCACTTACAAGAGAGGCTTAATAAGAGGCAAATGTGTTTTATATTTTGTATCTTGTTAAGTGAAAAAAGATGGATTCTCACAAGTAGTCTCCTGGTGCAGATTTGAGTGGTCTGTGCATGCAAATGTTGTGATGCTTCGGCTGCCAGCATCCCGCTCCAGTCCCCCTTGGCCACTTAAAATCCCACCCCCAGAGCGAGCTGAGATGAAATTGCTTCATTTGTACAATGGATCTGCAGATCTGGGGAGCTTGTTTCTATCTGATTTGCTGATAATTTACTCCTCATTTGATTTTTTTTTTCCTTTTCTCTTCCCCCCACCTTAGAAAGGAAACAGTGTCTCAGCTCACATCTCTTCCCTAAGGAGGGAGGAATTGTTTCACCGGGCTGATAGGATGATTGAAAGCAACTGAAAAATATTAAAAAAGACCTACACAAAGATGAAACATTTTTTAGAGGACAAGAAAACCCCTTTACATCTGAAAACTGATAGTAAAATTTTTAATTTATGCTCCTAATTGCAGAAAAATCTGCTAGAAAAATCCACGGTGCCTTTATGAAGGTGTATGTTGAACAGCGAGACATGTTCCCCCTCAGATAATCATTTTTATGACCTTTTGGTGCAAGATAGTGCTGTACTCACTGTCGGCTTTCACTAGTCAGTGGTGAGGAAACGCCTTCTATTTGTCTTTGATCCAGAGATCTGGATTGCTAAACCTGATGGCCACAATTAAAGACAGTCCCGCTGCAAACCTGACCTCTGCCTGCTCTCAACTTCATGTAAACTTTTCAATATGGATGTAATTTCGTATTAAATTACCCGTGCTTTATTGCTTTTTAGCGCAGCGCTGTCCCGTTGCCTTTGAAAAATCTGAAGAGTAACAAAAAAGAAAACTTGCAGTGCATCTGCTCAATTATGTAATTATAGACTTGTTTTCCTGCATTTAGCAGCCTTTTTGGAGGCGTTGTCTGTTGGAAAGCTGTGATACTTGTGGTGGATTGGTTTGCTGTGCCCTTGGAGCACATCCAGAATAAAACATGGAGCTGCAGCTCAGGGTTTGCTGTCCTGAAGAGCTTGTGCTGGCATGTGCCCTGCTTTCAGGGCAGTCAGTGGGCTGTAGGGTCTGTCCTCCAAACCCTAAACACCACATCAGCCTGTCACTTTCACTCTGTGGTCATGTGGTGGTGTTTGAATGAGGACTAAAACTCCCCGGCTTTAGGAGATCGTGGGAATCACACGCACAGTGACTGGAAGGGACTAGGAGGCATCAACTGAGCCCCCACCACTTGCAAAAGAAAAGAAAAAATGGGAATTTACTGGCCAGGAGACTCTGGGCTCCTGTGTTAGTGCCGGTGCACCCAGTGAGCTCCTCCCTTGCTGCACAACTACTCAGGCACTGAAGTGAATAAATAACCAGATACCAAAACATGCCACCCAAGGTAAATTTACCCGAGATAAATGTGACTTATTAGAGACTTAAAATTTAAAATTAAGAGGTTAGAAACCATTCAAAATGAATCTAACAGGTGCAGTAATAAAGGAAGAGTTAAAGGTGTTTTCAGCCTAATCTGGTTGTAGCTGTTGCCTTCTCTGGTGCTGCCTTGCTTTGATCCTCTTCTTTAAAAGCAAATGCAGCTTCACCCAACTTTTCATTTATTTGTCACTTTTTTGGGGCTAAAAATTGCATTCACTGGAAAAAAACACACACTACATGGAATTCTAGCAAGTGATGCAAAAATGGGACTACAGACCATCAGACAAATGGTGGGAGTAGGTTTTACCTCTTACCTGGCTTTTCTTGTATATTTTTCAATAAAGCTCTGACTGGATTCTAGTGCAAGGACACTTGTCCCAGTGGATGCATGTGGTTCCCCTTCCCACAGCGTGCTCTCGAGCAGTGACCTGGTGTGGGGTCAGGGCCATTGTCCCATGCTGTGTCCTGGGGACAGAGAACATAAAGCTAATTAACGGTCCCAAGAAGGGTGGCTGCCCCATCCCTGAAGGGTCCCAGACCAGGCCTGGACAAGGCTTGGAGCAACCTGGGACAGTGGAAGGTGTCCCTTCCGTGGCAGGGGGTGGAACAGGATGAACTTTCAGGTCCCTTCCAACCCAAACTGTTCTGGGATTCTCTAATTATGCTGAGGAACAAGAGATGTTTGAAAAAGCTACAGCCACCCTTTTTTCACAGCTAAAAATGATGTAGTAAGGAAATGGAATTTTTCACCTAAATATCTGTCTTGATTGAAAATCTTGGACCTTTAACATGAAAAACAACTAATTTTTGAAAGCAGGATTTCTTTTTTAAGTTTTTTATTTTTGATTAAACTGAGTCAAACAATTCTTTGTGGAAATGGACTGGGCTGGGTTTATTTCCCACACAAAAAAGGGAGAAAACGCTTTTTGACAAGCTTTAATCAAAAGGCAGTTAAGGGGATGTTTTCTCATGTGGATTCCATTTCCTGGGATGCTGAGCCCAGGACCTGAGCTGTCTGGGTTTTCATCCAGAGTATTTGCTCTGTAGCGAAGAGGGAAACGCTGGGGCATTTTAAAGAGTAAAATCTACAACCAGCTTGGTGGATGCAGTGTGAGCCTGCCTGGGGAGCCACAGGGCTGCAGAGAGGAAGGAGCTGGTTTTCATCTTGATTCCCTATAATTAGAACGTGAATTAAACCATAACTTGTATGAGGTGTTTTGTTGGGATTTTTAAATTGTTGTCATTAACAGCTATAATTCTGGATTTTTTAAAATATTATTTTAGTATTACCAGAATTGTCCACTCCATTTTTGCATCTGTCTGTGCTCCTCTGCTTGGCATGTTCAGTGTCAGGGAGTCCCCAAGTTTAATTTGATTTTGTGGCAAGAAATTCCCCTGATCGGTTTCAAATGCATCACCTCTTAATTTCATGGAGGATGCCCAGGTACTCCTGTTGTGAGATGGCCCAGAAGCAGCTGATCTACCCCCTGTAGGTTGTTCATTATCTTAACACTGTTGTTATGTCTCCTCTTATTTATTGCCTAGTTAAGATTAGGGAAAAACATCTTTCACTCTGGTCATACAAGAGATTTTCTATCTCCCTATTCCTGCCATATTCCATATTCCTGGCAGTCTGTTGTGAATCATCTCTAATTGTGCCATATTATTTTGGAAGTAGGATGGTCACTACTGTACACTGCAGCTGAAAGTACTCCATTTCCACGTGTTACACGTTATTCTCCTGTATGACTTGGCGTCCTCCTGCACCGTTTCCTGTCTGTCCCTCGTGAGCCTTGGGTTGCTGCGCTGCAGTCCTGGAAGCTGTTGTCGCTCAAGGGCTCGGGCTGCCTCTCCTTGGCCCGTGGTGTCTCCTGGAGCAGCCGGGCTGGCGGGCAGTGCCGGAGGGCCGAGCAGCCGCTGTTCTCCGGGGCTGGGCACGTTCGGGGCAGGACCGGCACCGCTCCGTCCCCTTCTTGCCGGGCTCTGACCTGCCCCAGCGCCGCGTGGCCAGCGGCACCTCCGGGGCTGCCAGGGGAGCTCTGCTGCTGCTGCCGCCGATCTCTGGACAGATTTGGAGAGCCCTGCCTGGGACTGCTCCTCGCTCGCACCGCGGTGTTCCTTTGTTACTGCAGCTCTTTTTTTGTGTCCTCCTGTGTGCAGGTGGAAAAGGAAAAGGGCTGCGTTTGAAGGCAACACGGAGAGAGGTGGAAATGAATTAAATTTCCACAGTGTGTGGATGGGATGGGGCGGCAGGCTCTGGCCCTGGCTGTGGCTCTGCCTGCCCAGTGCCCAGCAGGATCCCAGTGAGTTCCCGCCAGACACCCCTGCCCTGGTGGCTCTGCTGGTGACACTGGGAAAGGCTGCTGGGGACTGGCTGTTGGAGCTGTTTTCCCGGACTGCCAAACAGGGCAGTTTTGTAATTATGCCAATTGTCTGATTTGTACTGAAATTCGTTGATGTTTTGGGGTTTTGGGTTGTCACATTTGCCTTTTTATTATTTTTTTCCCTTAATTAATCTTTCAAATAGATGTAAAACCTGGCATAAAAATTGCAAAGTTACGTAGTGAAAATTGTGTAACATGGAAAACAAATTTTCAGTTTTTACCAAGAAGCAAAATTTTGCTTCTTTGGTTTGCATAATGTTTGGTCCGAGCTGAGCAGTTGAGGCTGAGATGTCTGTTTGATATTTAGGGAAAGATTTGATGCTTTAATAAGGGAATCCTCTGCCTCCCTCATCCATCATTCGTCATCCTCATCTATCCAAACCCCACAGTAAATTTGTTAGAGCCTTCTTCATATGCAGGGCTTGTATAAATAATGGCTGTTGTGAATGGAAAAAGGAAATGGGAATTTTCTTGTTTGTGTTCTGTCTCTGTTCACAGCCATGGAAATGTTTAGCAGTTTTTGCTTCCAGTGTTGCCCCTTATTTTGGTCACCACTTGTCCAGACCCCCGAGCTGGTGAGCCTTGCTGTAATATCTATATAATATATGTATGGAACTGCCTGTGCTCGTTACTGCACGCTTTTATCCCGCTCCATCGTGTCTTGCTCCTTCTCTCTGCTATCTTAGGGATTATGCAGCTTCTCCGCAATATTCTGAAATTAATCAAACCAAGGCAAACCTCATGCTATATTATCCATCACTGGAGGAGAATGATTTCCACAAGCCAGGCAGCTTTACATTGTTTTGTCCAGGGGCTGCAGCAGAATTCCATTAACCGGAATACGCTGGAAATCTGATTTCTCACAAAACGCATTTGTTAAATATTCGCGAGCAGCAAATTTTTAGATTTGATGCCAAGTGTAGCCCTAAGACAAGTTTCTTTTTCTCCTAGTTTAATTAGGCAGGGGACAAACACACTGTCCACTCCTTTCTGGGTGTTTTTCCCCACAGAGCAGCTGCGAGCGTGGATGCAGCCAGGCTGGAGCAGCTTTGCTCTGCACTGAGGGATGTACAAACTGAATGGCTGCTTACCCGGACTATTTTATATTTTGTCTCGTATATAATCGAGCTCTACAGGTAATTTCTTTCACCGAATTAGTAACCATGCTGCAGATTGCAGACACTTAGTTTGATTGAAAGTAATAAAGGGAGATTATCCGCAGAGTTCGTTGAATGACGGTTCTGACTTGACCCACTGCCCAGAGAGATAAGAATTAATCTTATAAACCTCTCCACACTTCCAGGGCTCTGATCCGCTGAACAGGGTGCGGGGGCCCGGCTGCCCCTCTTTGTTCCAGGGCAGCCCTGGCTGGGAGAGGGAGCCCAGTGCAGGGAGGGCTGATCCGGGTCCTGGGAAGGCTGTGGATGATTCCTGCTGGTGATGTGCTTTCCTGACTGAGGTACCCAAACCACGCAGGTGGGGCAGCTGGGCCCCCAGCCACGTGCAGGAACAGGAAGATGGAAGTTGGAGACTGAGAGGGGAATATGACTGTTCCCTAGACACATGTGCTTGTGCTCCAAACTGGAAGAAGCTGGATGGGTCTTTGGATGCTTCCCCTTCCTACAGAGCTGCTCTCTAAGTTCACATAGTTTTGCACCATTTTCCTTCCTGTCCTTCCCACAGGTTTCTTTGAGTCCTACACTGCCACAGACTAATTTTTTTCCCAGGTATTTTGTCTTTGTCCAAGGTATTTCCCCTTTCTAAATGGCATTTTAATGAGTGGTTCCACAATTGCTAACAATAAATTCATTAATTTATTTTGCACAGCTTTTGCTAACACCTGTGAGCTGTTTAAGTGTGATGATCTTGACTTCTCACCTCTCTTTGGCATCTTGGGTGCTGAGTGTTAGGTTAAGTAGGGAAAGTGGGAATTCCAGGAAAGACTGGAATTGAAGCACTCTGTGCCTTTGGGGAGCGACAGTTTCTGGGGAGTGCTGCTGCTGATGGTGAATGGGAAGCAGGGCAGAGGAAAGGCTTGTGGTGTTCACAGGGACAGAGAGGGCCTGGCACATCGCCGTGCCTGTACTGCCAGCTCCTGAGCCCGGAGAGCTTCCCTGGGCCAGAGGGACGTGGGGGAGTGCTGCCTGTGCACACCTTCCTTTGTGAGATGAGGCCCTGGTGCTCTGTGCTGTGTCCCTGCACGTCCCCGGTGTGCTGTGCCTCGCGCCGAGCTGTGGGCAGGGTGCAGAGTTACCTGGGGAGAGGGGCTGAGGCACCTGGGCTGCCCTGGGTTCCTCCCTTCCTGGCAAGTTACAGACCCCTGCTTGCAGTTCGTGGAGAAGCTATCAAACTGCTGTGTCCTTCCCTTCCTCCTTTCCTGATTTTGCCATTTCTGCTAAAATTGAAAGATTAGGAGAGCAGAAATCTGTTATTTAAGTATCCTAGTGTGCTTTGTGTTGCCTCTGTGTTTCACGCTTTCCTAAGGGAGTGAAGGACTTCAGTAACTACTGAATGATGAGATGTCAGAAAAACTGTCTCACAACCATGGCAAAACTAAACACAAATGATGCAAGTCAGCAGCACTTTTCAGCTGAAGTAACACCAGAGCCTTCTGCCACACCAAACCCCAGACCCCACAGACAAATAATCATCATTGTGAGTTAGTGTTGCTGAAGGGTTGGCTGTTCCTTCCTTTCTTTTTGCCTGTTGCCAGATTTCCCTCTCCATCTGGATGGCCTGAACTTGTGTGCCATTCTCCGTCCGGCCAGGCAGCCCCCCATCCTCATTAACCATTCTGCTGGGACAACGCAGGGTTAATGCAGCAGTGTCACATCTGCTGCTGGGACATCACCCCACGTGCTGCTGAGTGAGGTGTGGGTGATGGTGGCCTCACACAGATCTCTGGTGGACATTAGCTCATGTTAAATCTTACGATTCCTCTCATCCAGTGCATAGTTTTTGCTTAGATACCAAGGAAGAAGGTCCAGCTCTGCAGTTTGGGGATGCTCTCATGTGAATCCAAGCGAACACTGGGCATTTCCCAGCACTCAAAATCATGAAGGAAACACTGAGTGATTTCTCCTGCCACAGCTGGGTGCAGTGTTCCCAAATCCTTATCTCTGCCAGGCAGATAGACAAATGCAGATGTAGATGGATAACTTCCAGCCAGAAAGGGGGATCATCCCATTGCAGGAATTCAGAGTGACAGTGACAAAGTGAATTACTGGGTGAACTCTGTTGTGTGAGTCCCAGTGGGTAATTCCCTATGTGATACAGGCACACACAGCTCCATCTTTGATTATATTTATCCTATGGTGGGATAGATTTTTCACATACTCCTGGAAAACCCCGACAAACCACACCCAAAGTACAGGTGGGTTACAAGGAGCCCTGAGCATCCGGGTGTGAGGCCGATGTCGTGGCAACACTGGAGTGGGGGAAAAGGGATATTCAGATGTCTGATGCAAATAACAGGTTTAAGTTGTGGCTTTGTCAGGACCCTCTGGGTGTTCTGCTTCGGGTTAAAAACATAGGAAAAAGGTCAAGCACCACTGAGCTGGCCTGAGAGAGTAAACATGATTTCAAACACCGGGGTGTGCTCGCTTCCACCATGAGAGCTTCTGCTCACAGCAATCCAGTAGCATTCAAGTATTTAGGTCTCCTTAAAACTGTTTCTTCCCCCACTTGTGCTAATACAGATATTAAGCCTAATAGTATCTACTTAGCATAAACAAGAAGATAAAAATGATTTCTGTGATTGAAATGTTTGTTATTTAGCATTAAGCATCTTCATACTCTCATGTGTTTTGCATTTTAATCCACTCTGTGCTTGGTTTTGGGATTGATAGATTAGTTTTAATCCCCTGTCTAATAGTGGAGGACTGGTGAGATTTATTAAACAGGCAGGGTTTGGTACTTGGATTTAAGAGGACTCACATGCAGTGTTCATGCATATTAAATTTGGGAAACCACCGGTTCAGTTTATAAAGAGCTGTGATGTCCTTTATCACTGAGTGTTTCTGTTGTGCTTCACTAGCTCGGGAAGCCTTTATATTTCTGAAATGGAACGTTTTTGATGGTTCCTTTCCACTGCATAAATCTAATATTCCAAAGATGTGTCTTTGGCTGTTGTTATTGAAATTCTGTTCATTTCATGCCAAGTTTGTGTTGTCCCTCTCCTCCTTGGCTCGGGAGCACGGAAGGTTGGCTGAGGATCCCATCACACCATGGCTGGAGCTGCAATACAAGACGTGTACCAAGGGCTGGAGTGCTAGGACAAGGGGACAAGGCTTCCCCCTGTCAGAGGGCAGGGATAGATGGGATATTGGGACGGAATCCTTCCCTGGGAGGGTGGTGGCACAGGGTGCCCAGAGCAGCCGTGGCTGCCCCATCCTTGGCAGTGCCCAAGGCCAGGCTGGACAGAGCTTGGAGCAGCCTGGGACAGTGGAGAGTGTCCCTGCCATGGCAGGGGTGGCACTGCATGGGCTTTATGGGGTTTAAGGTCCCTTCCCACCCCAGCCACTCCGTGATCCCTTGCAGTAGGCGTTCCCCAGGCCGCCCTGCACTGAGCTTTGGCCCTGCTGGGGAGGCGGCGCTTGGATAACCCAGCTGCAGGGGCACGGCCGGCACCCTGAGCGTGGGCACTGCCTGAGCAGGGCAGTGGTGCAGGACCCGGCTCAGCAAACCTGCTCAGGGCACTGCCAGGCACCGCTGTGTCCCTGTCCCCTCCCCGGCGTGTCCCCCTGCCCAGGGCTGCATGGCCTGGGTCCCTCCCGCTGGAGCCCTGCCCTGGTGGCCCTGCTTGAGGAAACAGCTGAAAAGGGCTGAGCGGTGATTAGAGCGAGGCAATGGCTCCTGGGTGGGTTTTACTGGTGCGTTGGGAAAAGCAGAAGCTCGACAATAGTTAAAAACCCGCTGAAAACTTCCAGCCTGCCTAAATTACAGATTTCTGCCCTATCAGTGGAAGATGAGTTGACTTAATTTGCAGGTTTACTGGTTAATTTGCCATTAACGCTGTAATACCGGTAATGTAGTGAGAAATGGAGGAAATTTACTTTTTTGTTAATGTAATTATAGGATGGCTGTATAGAAGTTATTAACTGCAGAAGTGAAAACCGGGAAAAATGAGTTTAAATTTAATGATAAGTTAGAAAAACCACTCAAAGCTTTTGGCAAGAAGATGCTTTATTATTGTATGCTGCTTCTTCATCTGTGCTCTATTTTTGATTTACTAAATAAACATGTAAGCAGAGATTGCAAATACAAGTGGCACTGCTGTAATCACCAGCTTAGGAATTCCTGTATTTGATTAGAACACAGATAATAAAAAAAATAATATTTCTGGAGTTTCACTTGGTTGTTGGGAACTGATCAGTCCTGGGAACTGAAGAAGAATATCAACACTTGGGTTTAAGATCTGGTAATGGAAGATAGTTAGAAACTGTAATTGCAAATAAATTCTGTGATATGCTGGATAACTGACAATTCCACCTCAGTTAAAGCAATTTTTTTGTTCTGCTTATGATGTAGAAGGAGATAAAGAAGGCCAATATTATGCAATTCTTCATTCCCTTTTGTTTTCCTTTCTCCTAATGCAAGAAGCTAGGAAGTGACACTAAAAGGTGACAAATTGAAACACTGATGTTTTCACATTCTGGGCTTGCAGCCCTCGGAGTTCATCACCACCAGATGTTGATGCAACAAGATGGAAAATATTAGGTGTTTTATTTTATGGCTAATGAGAACACCCATGCTAATATATGTAATTTCAATTAAATAATCAAAATTTGACAGCTCCAGGACATAAGACGATCCCTAACCAATGGTGCTGGGGAGGAAACTCCCCTGTGGCCACGGTATTTCATAATTATCAGCTGCAGGTTTCTGGCCCATTTGTGGTGGATACCGAGCAAAATTAACCATTTGAGGTATGTGAAAGCTGGAAACCACTGGGATTATCAGCTTTTTATGTTCGTCAGGAAAAATAGCCCTTTACAGTGCAGGGGTTTCCTGGGACCCTCCTTTTTGGTATGTGTAAATTCAGAAATTCTGCAGTTATGATGTCATCAGAAGGGTAAAAAAAATCACTTTATTATGTCTGCTTAACAATTTTCCCTTTGTGCATGGAGCTTTGGCAATTCAGCTCAGGTAAATCCATGTCAATGTAATGTCGTAGAAGAGGAGACTGGGCTGTTGTGTCAGAAGCTGTCCCGGCCTCTCCCACGTTGGCGCGTGCTGCTGGCACAGGTGGGATGTTGGATATTGGCAGGACGTGCTGCTTTGGCCCAGCACGGCTGGGAGACTCTCCACAACACTCTGCTTTTTACATGATGATCCAGCATTTGAGCAAATGAGGAAAACCATGAGAAGTCTGTTCTTGGTAGCTGTGATCTTCTGAATGAGCTGCATTTGTGAGACTAAGCTTGGCTCCTGACTGGTGGGAGGTGGCTGCTAAATCCCAGATCCCAGGGGCCTCTTCCTGCCTGGAGCAGCTGTGGCTGCCCCTGGATCGCTGGCAGTGCCCAAGGCCAGGCTGGATGGGGCTGGGAGCACCTGGGGACAGTGGGAGGTGTCCCTGTCCATGGCAGGGGGTGGCACTGGACGAGCTTTAAGGTCTCTCCAACCCAAACCATTCTGGGATTCTGTGATTCCACGTTCCTTGCACCTTGAAACATGGTTAGAAATGCAACTCCAAGAGCAAGTTCCTGCTTAGCACCAACTCTGAGATGTTTCCCTTCCTCCCCTGTGCCCACAGAAGGAATTTTTTCACTTTGGATTGTTTTCAGAAGCTCCAGCCCTGTCAGTGCAGTCCTGACTCTATGTCTTCTCCCTGTGACTGGTTCCAGTCCCTGCACACTGGGATGGGTGTTATTTCAGCACATAGATCCTGAATTTTAAGTAGGAAACTCCTTGTTTTCTACTTTTGATGAGTACAAAAGTTGTGTGTGAGCTTGTGGAGGCCCCGGCGCTGGCACACACCAGCAGCGTGGCTGCTGTGCTCTCCCTGCCTGGTGAATTTGGCTACTGCGCATCTGCCAGCATCCTCAGCTATTTCAATTAGTCCACTACAACACGACCACGTCACGTGGGTAGATGTAAGGAAACATCATCTTCTGAGCTAATTTCTGGCTTGCCTCACTGTGTGCCAGAAGTTCTCGCCAGTTGAAGAAAATTTTTTTCGTATCCTTTTATGTAAACACATTGTGTTTAAAAAGGCAAACTATAAAACATTAAAAACCCTGCAGGGTATTAAAAATACTGGTCTCAATGCACGTGTTCATTCCTTTCACTTTCTTTTTAGATTACTAGTGTTGGTACAAAATGAGCTGAGCGAAGGCAAGAATTCTAATTAGGTTTAAAAAAGAAAAAATATGGCAGTTTATTTTGAGCGCATGTCTGCTTCACCAAGGCATCTCCCATTTCAGACGCAGGCAGAATGAATCATTATTACACATTTATCATCATAAAAATGCTTATTTGGACTTTTCTTTTTTTTTTTTTTTAAGAAAAGGAAAAAAAAATTTAAAAAGGGCAAAGCAAAGAGCCATCTCAGAAGGGCAGTTATTGCTTGCCCTTGCTTGGGAAAAAGCCTTCCTCAATGGGATTACGTCCCCGCTCATAACCTATCAGCCGTCTGATCAGAAATTCATAACGCAGGCCATCCATTTCCAGCTCGGCGAGGGCTGCGTGATTGAATTTAAATAGGCAAATGCCAGACTTGAGCTTTGACATTCTCTCTGTCTCTCTCAATCTCTCTCTTTCCCCTGCCCTCCCCACCGTAGCCCCTTTCTTCCTCCCTCTCTTCCTCCCTTCCCTCTGCACGCCACCATTTCACAGGAGGCTGGAGCGCGTGCCGGGGAGCCAGCGGGAAATGGAGGATGGATGTGGGGGGAGAGGAGAGGAGGGATGCGCAGCCAGGGAGAAACATGGAGGGAACTGGACAGCAGAAAATTATAAATTGTTGCTGTCATGCTTTCATTGGGACCCTAAAACCTGTTTTCCAAACCCCCCCATCTTTTTTTTATCATTTAAGAAGAGATATTCCAGCAGACGTTTACCGGCGTGTCCTCACCCAACCCGCGTGGTGGCTGCAAGCACAAAGCTCCTCAGCAATTCTCTTTTTTCTGCATCTTTCCGAGCTGATAAGGATGAAAATGAATTCAAATCTGTGTTCTCTCACGCCCTGCATTCCAAGGCGCAGGGATGGAAAAGCTGCCTGGTGGCAGGGGTCTCTGGGCAAGGGGCTGTCCTGTCCCACATGAGCCCCGTGCAACGCCTTGGGATCTGCTGGGGATGGCACTGGGCACCTTGGCCTTGGGATGACACAGGGCACTGCTGGGGACAGGGGCAAGGACGGCAGCCAGGCTGAGCCGGGAGAAGGCAGAACATGTGCACAGGGCATGTCTGTGCCATGCCCGTGAGCCCTGTGTGCCCCTGCTGAGGGACACGTGCCCCGTGCTGCCCCGCCCGTGGTGGGTCCCGCTCTGAGACAGCTGCTGATTGACTTGGGGGTGTTACAGTGAGATTTTTATTGCTTTCTTCCCTGCTGGGCCCTTGGTCCGTGCCCTTCATGGACGGATGAGTTCTTTGCCTGCCAGCCACTGCTCCCAGGTGGAGGCTCCTGACCCTCAGCCAGCTGTGGGTGTTGGAGAACATCTGCTCTGCCCAGACCTGACCAATGTTCTCCTTCCAGTCGCTAAAGCTTTGTTTAATTTCACCAGAGCTCAGCGCTAGGAACCTCTTAAATGCTTCTTGGTTCTTTGGTAACTTTCTCAAAATCCATCCTTTGAAGTAAAAACTGTGAAGATTTCTACATTTCCTACTTCATATTTTCCACTTTGCCATCATCATCTCTCTGTGGTTTTACATCAGAGCTATGACTTCTGTGTGTTTTACTACAATTTAAAGCTGAAAATCCCAACTTTGTAGACATTTTGCTGCTCTCTTCAGCGTCCTCCACTCATGTCCTGCTGCCCACAGCTTCTGTTTTATTTTACTCATTACCTATTGCCCTTGTTTCCATTTGTCATCTGGGATTTCTATTTTAATTGCTGACTTTATATCACTGATAAACCGAGACTCCTTTCAGCTGAAGTTGTCACTTTTCTTCATTGTCCAATTGTCTTTTTGGCCATTTGTTTCTTTTGTGATTTGGGTTGTTTCCCCCCTAAATCCTTCCTGCTGATCAGTTTCCAGTGCTTTTTATAGCTTTAGGAAATACCGTGTCCACGTACTTTGGAACTGTGATCGGCATAAGCAGGTTAAATAAAAGGTGAAAGTTCCTGAAGCCCTGGCTTCAGACTTCCAGATGGGAATTATTTGGTGCTAAACCACGTGTCCTTTATTCTGTGTGCCTTCTGTAAAAACTCTTTCTCCTTTCTGAATAGCTTATCCTAAATTTAGGGTAGAAAAGGATATAAAACTAGCAAAATAAACTGTAATTTCGGATCTGAATTTAACAATTAAATACAGAGTAGAAAAATATGAAGAGACTAATTTTAATTCAAATAATTAAATTTTGTTAATTCAAAATCTTATTTGAGAGGCCAGCTCTCTGTTTTTGCCTCCTGCTGAGAGACTGAGCTGGCAATATCAAGTAGAGCAATGGTGACATTTGGGATAATTCCTTCCCAGAGGCATTGCAGAGAGCGAAGCCGGTGGTGACGGTGGGATCAGAATCACAAGCAGAGTTTGTGATCGACTCAGTGAGAGATGGGCTCAGCCCACCTGGCAAAATCCACAGTTCTGCTGAAAACCAACGGAGGTTTTTAATTCTTCTCAAGGAAAAACTTCTCTTAAGCTTAATGAAGTTGTAATTAGCTGGAGCGAGTGGAGCTGTTCTTCCCCCAAGATCACCGCTGCCAAGCGGAGGTGAGGGGTGCGGAGGCAGAGGTGGCAGTCCCTGGTCACAGAGTTGTCCCCTCCGTGCAGGGGCACTCGCTGAGGGCCAGCTGGGCTGGGCTGGTTCCGTTTCACTTAATGAACACAAACGTACTCCGCCAGGGCCGGCTCTGCACTGCCTTATTTTGGAGTACATTCTCTTTGTGTACATTTGCACGTCTTTGTATAAAAACTGCCTGCGCCATATGCCACGGCTTTGAGATTAAATCTAAACTGTGCAGCAGAACGTCTGTGCCGCGCGTATAGTTTGTGGTTTTCCTTGAAGTCACAGTGCCAACACCCCCTGTATTTACAATTCCAGGAATAATCATGGAGTTAGTGGGAATATCTATTTCATCATGCATGAGACTTGTCAGCTGGCACTTACACGAGTAAGCTGCTGGTAAAGGGAATGGCTTTGTGCTTTCTTGTTTAAAGATGTGGCACAAGAGTTGCAGATAATATTTAATTGACTGTCTGTTCTTACAATGCCCTTCTTGATCCCTCTGGAAGAGATTTTGTTTATTCCCTGTGTCATACACATCCAGTCCCTGGGCAGGCAGAGGGAGGTGAGGAGCAAGCTGCGGACAGAAGGATGTAGGTTGAGTTTCATGGTTTCATACTCCAAATTTTCATCCAGATAATTTTGCAATTTTTTATTTCTTTCACTTTTCTTTTGGTACTTTAAACTGGATGCATGTCTCTCCAAAAATGTCTGATTTAGGAGCACAAAGGCCATTGAGCTTCAGGAGTTGAGCTGTTCAGGCCCTGTTGGTGCAGGAAGGTTACACCTCCTGTACCAGTATAGCTCTAGCTGTGATCACTCCATCCAGAATAATTGGCTTTTTTGGCCTAGTTTGACTTCTCCAAACCACTGGCTCTTTAACTATAGTCTCTAGAATTCCATTAAACAGTAAAATTTATGAATGAGTCAGCTCTGTGTGGTTGTGCAACGTGACTGGAAGGAATTCCACTAATGGCAGTGGCTTCTTGGTCCTAACTTTAAGGACCATTAAATGAAATAAAATAAAGATGTCCTTATTCCAAATTAAGGACATTTGGGGAGTTACAACTGGGTATGTTTAAAGTTCATGCCTTGGTTTTTATTAACGTAGGCCCCAACTCATTAAGGAAATCCAATCAGAATTACTCTGCAGCTCTTACAGTGCAGAGCCACACCCACACCCGTTAAGAAACGAGAATGACACCAATATTGAGATGATGTAGATTATTTTCGAACTTAATTTTGAGAGATAAGCACACTCGTTCCATCTCTTAATAGTTAAATTGCAATATTGACTATATGATTCTGAAATTCTTCAGCAACAGCAACAAAAAAATTAATGCCATGATTCTGCATCAATTGACCATTGAGGGGGGATGAGGTTCCATATATATATTTTTTTTTTGTGTTCAGAAACCAGATTTTGGTGCTTATGACAGCTTGGGGTTGTAGCATGATCCTAAAGAAAAAGCTGAATATTTTTTGTTTTCCCTAACAACGAAGTTTTTTAGATTCTGAAATATCTCCCTGGAATAGGCCTAAAAAGGAGCAAATTTCATCGCTGAGATAAATTGAGCATCTTCCTCCACATCACTCTCAGTTGTAGCCAGGTTTGGAGATTTATTTAATGATTCGTAGGCTTCCTTTTGTGTCCTTTGGTGGGAATGCGGGTCTTGTCCAGGACGCTCTGTATTCTGTGCAGAGCTGCCAGCTGCTCGTGGAGGAGGCTGTGATAAGGCAGAGGGTTCTCCTGACCAGGGAGTGCAGGCTCTGGAACACCCCGAGGCTCCGCGTTCTCACCCCCACATCTCCCTCCACAGTTTCCCTCTGGAACAGCTCCATTTGAAAAACTGCTCTCTGCAGCTCTCACTCCTAATTCAGGTCTCTGTGGGCTTGAGATCCCAGTTGTGATCTCTGCTTTCGTGCTCTGTTTTGCACACGGATGCAGCACTGCTGGCTGTAAGTGGAGAGGAGGAAGCATTTCCCTGATTTCCCCTGGACCGCTGCCTGGGTGTTTTTCTGCTTAGATGGTTTTGGCAGCGTTCAGATGGCTGAAAACGGAGACCTTACATTTCTGTGGCTGCAGTGTAGTCCTGGATATGCCACCACATTCTTATTCTTAGCACTCTAAAAGCACTGAGACACCACAGCCCAGATCAGGGTTTCACTACACAAACACCTGAACTCGCTTAACCGACCGTGTGTGTTTATGAGGAGTGAGCCAAACTCACTGGGATGTGAGGAGCTAAAATTTCACTCCCTACCTTGTGGAGTTTTAGTTGAAATAGCTACAACAGATGCGTCTCGGGGAGAATCACTGCCCTCCTGCTGCAGGAGCACTGAGGAACCTCCCCAGCCCAGGAGGCAGCAGGTGGCATGTCCAGGGCCTGAAGCACAGCTTCACCACAGAGACTTGGCCTTGGGTACCAGTTCTGCACTAAAACCAGAACGGACAAAAAACCCAAACCTCTTCAGAACTTTTCAGAGGACACATGCAGGGTCTTCATATATTTAAATATCAGGTTATGTGTGCTAAAAGTTTTGTGAGCTGCTTTTCAATAACTGAGAATGATATGTCTTAGAAAATTGAGCAGGTGAGTCCGGTTGTGCAAAACATTTGGTTATTCTGTTTCCCAAAAGAATGCCTTAAAACGCACCTGCATATTTGTTACGGATATAACAAAGTTACAGGATTAGTTGCAGGATTTTCTGTTTTTTTGCAGCTGTTTTAGGTAGCTGTGGGTTGCTGGGGTATTTGGGAGCAGGGGAGGGCAGAACCAGAGTTCTGGCAGAAGCCAGAGGGGGTCCAGGGCAGCACAGAGCTATTGGCTCAGTGCCTCCTGCTCGCTGTGGTCCTGCTCCTGGGGCTCTGCAGATGGGCCCATCATGGAATTACAGATTTAGGAAAGAGCAGGTGCTCATTGGGGATGTACTGATAGCTGGAGCAGAACTCAATGGCAGGTGACACCCAGCGCCTTCCACCTCCTCTCTGCCCAGTACAAAACCATACGGACAATGTGGTCTCACAGCCAACAATTTCAAGTGTGTTAGGCACCACAGAGGCAGGAGAAGCAACTTTTAGATTAATAACATATGAGTGAAATGTCATTCAGCTGCAGGAGAGTAGATTTACATTAGATGCTGGAAAGAAAATTCTTCCCTGTGAGGGTGGGCAGGCCCTGGCACAGGTGCCCAGAGCAGCTGTGGCTGCCCGTGGATCCCTGGCAGTGCCCAAGGCCAGGCTGGACAGGGCTTGGAGCAGCCTGGGACAGTGGAAGCTGTCCCTGCCCTTGGCAGAGGGTGGAATAGGATGATCTTTAAGGTCCCTTCCACCCCAAAACGTTCTGTGATTCTATGATTCCATTATAATCCAGAGAATCCAACATGGCAAGAGAATCCTTGAAGAGAAACTTGAAGAGTTTCAATTAGTGAGGCAGGTAAATACCACAAGGCTTTATGGGGGAACTGATGCAGCCTGTTATGTATGGAATAATTTGGGCTGTTTTTTATAAGTGGTTTTGATGTCCATTCAGGAGGACATTGCTGAGAGAGCTGCAGGGGATTAGAAATTCTCCAATCCTACCGCTCCTCTCTGGCAGCCTGACTTTGCCTGGGTTTCTAAGGAGAAATAGTACTTTATATGGGATCAGCTGGCAGAACTGAAAAAAATGGGCATGCTCCTGAGATCAGAGTTTGGCAATCAGTTCTGAAAATTGTATTTTTAAATCCAGTGGAGTGTTGTCACGGTTCGAATACTCTCTTTACTTAAGCTTTACCACCTGAAGGCTGAGCACAAGAGCTGCTTAACACAGTCCTCTGAGTCTCCACACCTTTGATTGTACCCTAAAACATTTGGATGTTCCAACTAAAATGTGGAGCATCATGCTTTTTGCTGTTATTACTCCTTGTAGAAGGGATAGGATTAAAAATGTGTGTATGCAAAAATGATCAAACACAATGTAGGCAAGTCCAGCCATGTAATAATGTATTGATAAAGTTACTTCATCCTTTGGGGATGGAGGAATTGGAAATATCTGTATGTTCAGATGCTGATAGGACCTGTTTGGCTGCTTTGGAGATGATTCACAAAATCAGGATGCCAGAAAGGGAATAACTGGGAGGGGGCAGGGAGACTTACGGTTTGTTTCTGCCTCTTTGTCAGGTATCAGCTTTAATTCCCTGTTTATATTTGGTGCTTTCAGAAGCCCAGATTTTGTTTCCTTGCCTTAGCTGGCAGTTACCCCTTGCTCTGGAGGTTTTAGTTTGCAGTTTGTTCCCACGATGTTCAGTAAGCATTTCAGCCTGCTCTGTGCACTGATGTCACTGGCTCTGGCTGCTTGTGCTGGGGACAGGCGCTTTGGGACAGAAGGCCATGTTCACACTGGGACCTGTTCAGGGTGCTCTCTGAGAGAGAGCCTGGTGTGCTCCGGGGGCTCCTTTCAAACCCACCTCTGCTCCTCGAGTGTCCAGGACTATATAGATGTAATTTACATTGTTTCAGTGTTTAATGGCAGGTACATGTATCTCATCAAATTTCCATCACTGATTGCCACTGTCTTCCCAGCAGCTGCTCGCATTAACCTTTCGCAAGAATGTTTCTGAACGTGCAGGAAAACCCAGTTGCCCTGGACAGCTCAAGAACTGTCGTGGATCTCATGTGCTATTGAGAATTCTCTCAAATCCCTCCAGTAGCTGATTTTATGGAATCCCTGACCATAAACCAGCCACCCCCTCAGCTCCATGGAAGCCACCCTTGGCTCGGCCAACTGCCATGAACGGCTCAATCCTGTTCTGTATTTACCTTGAGGATGTTATTTATCATTGATCCCCGTTCTCAGCAATGTCTCCCATGTGCACTCAGCTGCTTTGCGGCAGAAAATTAATAATACTTGAGTCCTAATTCTGGTAGGGGCTCCCCTGGCAGCAGCGGCTGCAGGCTCTGCCTGTGCCCTGCTGGTGCCAGATGGGCTCTGCAGCCCCTCAAAGGTCAAGTTGAAAAGGCCTGTCTGTAAAATCTGAAACAGAGAAGGCAAAAGCATCTGAAAGAGCAGCTCAGCTCCATTTCTGTAAAATCTGATCTCTCAGGTTCCAGTGTACATCGTGGGGTTGGTGTGTGTCCCCAGCTGGGACCTGGCAGGGACCCTCTCCGGGGAGTCTCACTGTTCCTGGGAATGTTGTGGGAATTGGCTCAGAGGGTGGAGGGTGCGTGCTGGAGGAGCAGCGGGAGCAGGGATCGAGACAAAGTAGATTTTTCCACTGTGTTCGTCTTTACCCCAAAGTACAAAATGGCTCCGTATTTGCAGAATGCTGGAATGCTTTCAGGTGTTCTGACACCCTTTCACGGGGCCCTGCTGAGGATGGTCCCACAATGCAGCAGGTCCTTTTGTGTTTCCATCATGCAGACCCTGGTATCCACCATGCTGGGTGTTTTCAGCTCTGCTCACATCTGATGTAAATGTGGAGCAGTGCTACTGGAAACGTTTGGGGCAGGCTTTGTCCCACAAGGCCTCAACCTGATCATATCTGAGATGTTTCACACCTTTCCTTTTTTTCTGACTGTTTGCCATAGTGGGGGAGAAAAATATTCTTTTTTTATTTTTCTAAACCAGATTTTATTCAAATAATAAATAGCAACCTATTAACCCAGCATGCTTTAATGCTCCGAATCTGAATCTAAAGACTAGAGAGAGCACAAACATACCATTAAAAAAGCGTGCGCGGTTCTTCCTCCTGCCCAGCCTCTCCCCCATCGCGCACGCAAGCTGTCTCTTTAATAATGCAAAGGAGCAGTAAATTTCAAGCTGAGGATGGGCAATAACAAGGAGAGTTATTTCCACAATGCCCCAGTGTCAGCCCCTGGCTTAGGCGCACACCTTATTAGTTCTAACAGGCTGGTTAGCATCGGGTCACCTCTGCGGCTCCGCTCCCCGCAGGGTCACCCGGCTCCAGGCGGCATTTGGGGAGGGGGAAGGGAGGCCACGTTTACAGATTCCCTTCTCACCCGGCATTTTTAGCACCGGTTATTTTTATTTACACACGCCCCTTGTACTCCTTGCCTTTCTCCTGCCCCTTCTCCCACCCAAAACCTGTGTAAATCCTGGTGGTGGGCAAACCCCTCCCCGGTGAGTGTGGGTAGAGGGACTCCTTGGAATGGGGGGGTTCCTCTGCTTCTCTTCAGAAGAGAAATAATTCCAATTAATCAGCCTGGCTGTGAGTATGGACAAATAACAACATTCATAAGCCAGTGCTGATGAAGGCAAGCCCAAGGTGGTTGCACTCCCAATTAAGCATGATGGTAGCATGTGTGCAGTGAACACGTGTGTGTGTGTGTGTGTGTGTGTGTGTGTGAGTGAGACATGGGCGATGCTTCTCTCCTCTCTCACTTTCTCAGGGCCACAGCAATTGTCTGCAGGACGGTTCTTTCAAGTGAGCTAACCCAGGGATGTGTTAAAATGAATGTTCATTTTTTCCCTAACTGGAACGAGGAGAAGCTGCCCATTATGGAAATGCACAGGCGGTTGTGGCCCTCTCCTGGCCCCCTCCCCCACCCGCCAGCTCCCATCCAAAAATGAATGCAAAGAAATACTATTAGGCTGTCTGGTTATGTATTTTTTATGAGGCCATACAAGACACTGCCTGACCTCGTCCAGCTCATGTTATAACCACATTGAAGATGCTTTTCATTTGGGTTCTGCTTTTCAGCCTGGGTGACCTCTATTAAATAAAAAAAAAAGAAAAAAATGGCCTAATATGTGACCCCTGGGACGAGTCGCTTCAAGGATTACATTTAATTCATATGATAATATTGAAATATAATGTTTCTGTGTCTAATGTTTTGGATGTTTTTCTTTCTTCTTTATTTCAGAAATCCTTTGAGTCTTGTTGAGAATTTTTTTTTTCTTTTTTCTTTTTGGAGGGGGAAGGACAAGTAACTCATGCTTGGTGGGCAGATTCTTAAAAATCATCTTTTTTCCCTTGGAAAGCCAGTGTGAACACAACAGCCTGCTCTTCCCCTCGCTTTGAAGGAGGAGAGGAGAAACAAAGGCAGGGAAATTATTTTTTATAGAAAGCATGTCTGGCTCGTCAAAATCCAGCCCCACGCTTTGTTTTGGCGTTTGCTTACCCAGTTGATAAGGAGTGACCTGCTTTCCTGGTCGGGGGGGCCCGGGCAGACCCCCCTCTACCTCCGTGCTGGCCTCCAGCTCCATTGTGTGCCTCGGCCCCGGCACTGCCCTCGCTCAGCGGCTTGGTGCAGGGACACCCCGCTCTGCTCTCCGCCCGCCCGGGCTGGAGCCCCCCGCGCCCACGCCAGGGGCTTGCAACTTCCCCGTGCAAAGCTGCTCCGGGTGTAACGCGACTTGCCACGCTTCGGCTTAGGAGCACATTTGCTTTTGCCAGTTGCGGAATTCAGTTTGACTCTTTCCTAAATATTTCGCGTACGAAAAAACATTCAAGAAAGTGCATTTTTTCCCCCCCATCCTCGCACTAAAATCATGTTGCCAGGTGTTCGGGGGAATTCAGCCATCAGTCAGCAATCCAAGCCGAGACCTTGCTCTGAGAAGCAACGAAGCCCTTAATCATTGCCGGTAATGACATGTTTGGAAAAAAGTGCCACACGTGTGCACCGTGTATTTTCAGCAAACATCTAATGCGAGGGTGTGAAGCAGTGGCTGCGGTGCACGGTGTGCTTGTGCAAGGGCTTCCCTCCCCTCTTGCTGCTGCTGCTGCTCCAGCCTGGCGGTGCTGCCCCGCTCACAAAAGCCGTGTCCTTAGAACAATAGGCCTGTGCTCCTGGAGACCCGTCCTGGCACACGCGATGCTGCTTCTGTGACGTTTGTCAGGGGATACACAACCCTGATTATTAGTTTTTTTTTTTTTATTTTCCCCACTGTGAGCAGAGCTGTGAAATAGTAAAATTAATTTGTGCCAAAATACCCCTGAAACAGCACTCGGGTAAACCAGTCCAGGTCGGTGCCGCGTGGTTACTGACCCCTGGTCCCCGCCGTCCTGGGAGCTCTCGACGCGCCCCATAAACCCTCACCCTCCTGGGCAGGTGAGGGCTGAGCGCCGGGGGGCTCGGGCAGGTGAGGGCTCACAGCTCCCGGCCCCGTGGCGTTTATTCGTGTCATAGGCTGAACCTCGACAGTTTTTGGCAAAAAAACTAATTAGCGCCAGGTCTGGGGCCTGCGTTACGTGTATATGTGCGGCGGCGTTTTGTGTACGATATTAAAAAAAATATCCAGGCTTTGGGTTGCCTTTTGTAAGGCATGGAGCTGTGACCCTCCCTCCGCTGCTCCCTCCCCCCGGAGCCCCAGACTTCGCCGTGCCCTGGCTGCGAGCTTACATGGAGTTGTCTTTTTTTATTTTTTTTATAAACCCAGTCACAACACGGGAAGAGGAGNGCTGCTTAAGTGGGCGCGGCGCTGATGTGAATATGCAAATGGGCGGCCGGGCGCGTCACACGTGCGGCTGCTCCCCCTCCCCTCGCTCCCCTCCCTCCCTCGCTCCTTTCCCCCCCGGGGCTCGGGGGGGGCGGGGGGGCCCGGGGGGGACCGGCGCCCGC
>VXBU01014932.1:53810-74341 GCA_013400315.1 Bombycilla garrulus
CGGCGGGGCCCTGGCTCCCCCCGCGGGGCCCCGGCTCCCCCCGCGGCGCTGATTGATGTCAGGGGCCAACAGGACCCGGCTTTCCTGGCGATGGTGATGGTGATGGTGATTGCGATGATTACACTCATCATTAGTGGGAATTTGAATTTTGCGATGGTCAAGGCTGGGCGGGGGCACGACCCCCGCGCCCGGGAACTTAAGGAAAGAAAAGACAGGATTTGGAAAATGATTAATTTATGCACTGGAAGGGTCGAGTTACAAAGGTTTTCAAGCAGCCCCGTTTTATTGCGAGTATGCGACGAGATCGGCAAAAAGATGGGAAAGGCGTTTTTGTTATTAAAGGAAAATCCTTTATTGGAGGGATGATTTAGAAATTTACAGTCAATGGAATTTAATTTTATCCTCCGCCTTTTGCTTTATCCACATTTTAATAAAAGAGCCATGAAGAATAAGAGTAGCCAGGTGATTGCTGAACAAAGCAGATCTGGAGTGTGAATAGGATTTAAATTCGGTGCCTGCGCTCCCTGCGCCTGGCGGGGCCTCGGTGGCTCCCCCGGCTGTGTGCCCAGCCTGGGGACACTGTGCTGACCACGCACACCTTCCTGCAGAATTAATGGTCAGGAGGCACAAACTTTGTCGTACATTTTTCCTTCCCCTCTGTTTGCCTGCCTGGTGATTTGGGTATGCCTGATCATGTCTTAGATTTATACGTGGTTATTCCATGGAGAGAGCGATTGCCAGGGGAGTGGAGTGCTGCTGGGGATGTCTGCCAGCACCCCGAGGTGGTAGTGACCATGTGTGGTTCTGCAGAACATCACCGGCATTAATCCACTGGGAAAAAAACAAAAAACAAATGCAAATCAACTCCATTAGTTTTTCTTAGGTTCTACCAGGGACTTTAAAAGGATCTACTAATGGGATAACCGTATTCACTAGATTGATAAATAAATAGAAAATCCCTAATTCTTTCGAGGCATGGGGCTGGAAGCAGCAGATGAAAGTGACTCCAGGGTAACTGAATAAACCCCTGTGCTGATAGTGCCTGATTGATCATAGTGTAGTGCACTAAGAGACAAGCAGGCAGCTCAGGGGAGCAGAGGGAAGAGGCGAGAGACGGAGCAGGAGAGAAGCGTAACCCAGTGCCAGCAGGACAAACCCCGCTCTCCAAAGTGTGCCCAGTGTCCCGCATGGCTCTGCCACCCAAACGCCACACTGGCCTTCGTCTCTCAGCCAGCCCAGCGGGTCAGTGCTGGGTTTTCTCTCATTGTCCTGCTCTCTGTGCCGTCCCTCGCCGTGGCCGCGGGCCCGTCCTGTGTGCACCGTGCTCCCCGTGGCACAGCCTCGTGCCAGGGACGCCGTGCCCGGGGAGTGTGGCTGCGGGGCCGGGCCCCGAGCCCACAGCAGGGCAGCGCCATCGCAGGGTGCCCGGCCTCGCCCGGCACCTGCAGCCGTGTGCGCGCACACCATTCCCCGCTCGCTCCGCAGTGCCAATAAAGAAGAAAGGCAGGGATGAGGATTGTTGCTATTGATCTGCCCAAGGGGATCATTAGGCATCAGTATCAATCTACAAATCAGTGGGCCTGTGTTACTTGCTTGGGCAGTCATTGCCAATTTGTTCCTATTAGATGGCCGAGCCCGGAGGTGTTTGATGAGCAGATTGGGTCTTTAT
This sequence comes from Bombycilla garrulus, assembly GCA_013400315.1. Lineage (NCBI taxonomy): Eukaryota > Metazoa > Chordata > Aves > Passeriformes > Bombycillidae > Bombycilla > Bombycilla garrulus. Next base: position 55,480 of record VXBU01014932.1, read on the forward strand.
CTCGGCGCTGGAGAGCAGGCGGGCGTGGGGAGATGCCGCAGCTTTGCAGGATTTCTGCTGTTTGTTTGTTTTCTTCTGCATGAACCCTTTTCACTGCTCTGTACAGAATTTTGTAGGGGCTGAATGTGTTTCTGCTTTATGGATGCTTTTCCATATCATCAGATTAAACATATTGAGAGTTTAGGAGAAACTATTTTAAAATAATCCCCCTGCTTTTATTCAAACTGTTTACCAGGAACACTCCCTATAAAAATACATATTCATGCCAGATTCTTTTGTTATCCTTTCCAGGTCAGACCCAACATTAGGAACGCAAACAATTTTGCTTTTGTTGTCCCAGTGCCCATTCCTTGGGATTTATTGAGTTGTGCTTAGTGAGGTGATTGTTTTCACAGTATTTCTCTCTGTGATTTAATTAATTAGGCCAAAAAATTAAAGCTTGCAAATAATATTTTATTTTCAAAGTGTTTTTATGTGGCGGGCAGCCCCAGGGGTTAGTGGCCCCTTGGACACAGCCCTGCTCTGTGCGGCGCCTTCCAGAGCTGCCTCCCTCATCTGCATATTTGCAAATAAGAAAAATATTTTATACTATGCAAAATGAATAACAAATTTAGTCCATAACAGGAGAACGGAAATCAATGACAAAAAAAAAGGATCAAACCAGTTCCCATGAATGATCTGATCCGACATCAATGCCGTGTTATTTAATGCAAACCTTGATTCCGACTGTTCCATCTCACTCCTCACACGAGCATTGCGCAGTTTAAACATCTGTCCAGCCGTTAAAGACCCTATTGATGCTGTGTTATTGGATTTCTAATTTCCAGGTTTTGTCAGGGGGTTTAACAGACTATACGAGTGTTTATAATTTCTAATGAGTTTAATCTCTAATTTGCCTCTATTACCTGGGTCTGTCAAATCCCTTTCTCAGCACTTGGTCTGTGAAAATTCAAAATACAGAAATACAGGTTTCTAAAGAACTCAAAATATTTGTCATATCTTTTATATACAAATATGTGTGCAGTAAACAGAACTATACATTCTTATTCTCTTTGAAGATCAAGCCTGATTTTAATCCTGCCTATCTGCTGCAATCACAATATATTACCTAAACCCAAGTTTCTTTGAGGACTTTTTGGATAGATGTCACTATTTCATTGGAGATAAAATAGGGTGTGTTTTAGGATACCACATTATTGCTGCCTGATTAGTATTTGATCAAATCCTATCTGTTTTTTTGTCCCTGAGACAATCCAGCTCCTCCACATCCGGAGGCGAATTCGCCTCATTCTGTCTGACAAGTGTTTTGTTGGGGAGCAGCGGATCAGATCCGTGTAAACACGCGGCTGGGGCGGGGAGCCCCGCACTTTTAATTTATCATAAACTCCTCAGAACTCATTAGCTTTCATCTTTACATCGCACGTATAGAAATGAATTCTGAGCTCACTCGGGGAGGCTTTTTTTTTCTGTGGAGTTTGCTGTACAAATATTTATGGACCTTTTTCTTTGTAGTAGAGATTCCAGTGGCAACAGCTATCACACGACGAGCAGCAGCTTGCGACTTAGGGAAGAGGTTGCCAAAAGCTGTTGTTTATTTAGTTGCATGGCATTTTGTCTTGAAATTTGTTTTGCTAGTATTTTCAAAAAAATACAGGGCTCTCTTGGGAGGAGAAATCGGGATTTTTTGCCTATACTCCAGAAAAAAAAAAAGGGAGAAAAGCCTCCCAGAAAATGAAATCTAAGTGTGCGTTAATGTAGGAATATAACTTTATAATCAGCATATTCTGAGGATTTTCAGAGCAGGAGGCTGCTCACTGCCCATTCACAAAACACACATATGGAGATTTTATGGTAGGTTTTGTTTTAAAGATAATGATTTGTCTCCGCGTTGCAGTTGTTTATGTTTCTGTCTATATCTCTTTCCTCACCCCTGTTTTATTTAGTAAGGTTTCAGCTGTGAAATTTCTCCATGAAACAATTGATACATTCTCCACACGCTGCAGCGAGGGAAAAAAAGCCCCTTAGATTAATGGTCAGTGTCTCATCCACACAAATTTGTGTTACGATACTACCGAGAAGCTGCGAATTACTGACAAGATCTAGAATAATTCCTAATGCTGTCGAAGGCTTCATTTTCTCCTCCGCATGATGGATGAGGCATAAGAAGTGCTTTCTGAGATCGTTAATGTGCATCATTCTGTTAAGTGTTATTAAAGTCCGTCTGTCTTCGGCAGCAGAAACAATGGCTTAGCCCTTGTTTTGTCTCTCTCTTTGCTAAACTCCAACTGGCTTTTGCTAATGTGGCCTGGTTTGGGGCTCTTGCAGTGGCCGCTTCCTACCACGGCGTTTCGGTAGCTGTGAGGAATTGTATTTTCCCTTTGGGTTGAATGTTGGCTTGTGGCACGGGGAGGCACGGCGGGGTCCCGGTGACTCTGTCAGTAACCTGTGGATAACGTCCAGGCAGCGCAGGATCCCTCCCAGAGCTTCTGTCGGAGCTTGGAAAGCAGGGCTGAGCTTTCCCCTCGGACGGCTGCTCCTGCGAGCAGGCTGGGCTGTGAAACTGTGCCCCCGGGAGCGCCCGTGGCTGCTCCTTTTGCCCTGTGGGAATCCTGGGAATTGCTGTGTGAGGAGACGGTGCCCGGGGGAGGCTGGCACGGGGCGACCCAGGCTCGCCCTGGTGGGGCAGAAACCGCTGCCCTGTCCCGCTGCCGTGGGCATCGCCCCGCTCCCCCAGGGGGAGGAGGCCAGGCCCAGATTGCACATGGATTGTATTAAATCAAAAGTACTTTTAACCAAACAGAAGAATTCACTTTAGAGGTTTTTAACCTTTCTTAAGAGCCAATTTTTCCTTAAGCCCTGCGATAATAAAATACAATATAATTTATAGAGCCCTCTCCACGGGTATGCATTCCTCCTCCCTTCTTTTTTTTTTTTGGTACGGTCAGATAAAACATCCAACAACTGGGATGATAATCAAGAAAAAACAAAAAGCAACTGATCATAAAGCATTTAAAAATGTAACATTCCTTTTACAAGGGGTTCAGACATCCTTGGGAAGCCTCACTTCTATACTTTTAATAGAATTAGAGAAGTGTGATGCACAGCTGGTAAAAGCTCAGTCATCCACAGCGCAGCGAGTTTTTGAGTATTTAATTTTATATTTGAATAATTCTCCAGATCAGGCTATAATCATGGATGTCATATAAAAAGATTTTTTTTCATAAATTACATTATTTCGCAGATGTGCAAATACTTCTGTGAAAAAAATTACATTTATCAGTTTTTAATACCCCCCTGTCTCACCCTTCAGTCAAAAGAAAAAATAGCTTTTTTCCCATCTTTGTCTTCAGAAAGGTGCTAGATTGTAAACATCTGAAGGAAATGAAAGGGGGTTGGCCAGTCCACCCCAAATTCTTTCCAGATTTTCATTCCTTTCACCAGCAGCCTTCTGTTCTTGGAGGAGAGGGAGGAACAGCAGAAGAAAGAGAGAGATGTCTCTGTTTCTTATTAAAACTTGAAGTGCAAAGCAGGGGTTGCATTTTGCTAATTTTCAATCTGCTAATTGGGAAGGGGGTGAGGAGGTGAGGGGCCGTGGGGACACGGGAGGTTCCGTGGGACACAGCCCAGCCAGTGCCAGGCACCAGGCACAGACCCGGCCTCGCTGCACTTTGGAATCCCACATTCTAACATCCTGTTGATTTTCCTAATTAGAAAGTGACTCGTTTACCAAGAATAAACTTCCCAACAGGCTCTGCTCTGCCTGGCCGGGGCTCTGGGCTGCCTGACAGCCTCGCTCCCGGTGTGGGACAAGGGGGGTTTGGGGCACCTGGACCTTGGGTCCCCTCAGCTCCTGAGCTCTTTGCCTTTTATCTGCTCTGAACTCGGGAAACATTTAATCGAGGCACAGGCAATTCCACAGCACAGCCTCCCATGCAGAGTGCCTGCCTATCTTGGATTTTGTTGTGAATGGAAAGTTTGCCCTAATGTTAAATTCAGGGATGGCAATTAAGATAAATGCCAAATTCCCAGCTCTCTCATCCCATCTCCTATGAAGTTGCACTTCAGGGGAAAGGAAGGCTAAAAATAACTTTATAAAAGTTAACCAAGGTGTCACACCCTGCCTGCTTGGGCTTCAATCAGAGTTGCCAACTTGTTTTTCAGGGAATTTAAGTACCAGATGCACTTGGAGAAAGCAAGCTAAACATCAGAGTTTATTTTCAATATGCAAGTGGTATAAAAATATGCAAGCCCTGATCTGAGTGCTATGGAAACTGCTCCACAAAAATGTGGAACGAAAGCTGTTACTGTAAGCGTGGTTCATGTCCTGTAACAGCTGTGACAGCCCCGCACAGCTCAACACTTGTCCAATTAGATGAAAATATTCCAAAGGAAACCTGATTTAAATGAGATCTGTAATAATCTTTCACAATTACAAAGTATCCCAGTGACAAACACTGTCCCCCTGCCTGGGTCACCCGGACCCCGCGCTGGCCTCGGCTCGGCGGCCGCCGTCTCTCCCTCCTCGCCCCAGCTCCAAAAGCATTTTTCAGGGCTTATGTTACAGTTATTTGCAGATTATTTTAGGTCTGTGTTCTTTTATATCCACTTAGCAACTTGCAAGGAATATTTCAGGAGCAGTCCGTGCTTGATGTGCCCCTTTTTGGGGAGCAGGAGGACTAGGTGGGGCGCATTTAAAAGCCATTATTGCATTTATGACAGATGGTTTTCAGTTTAGGCAAGAAAGCCCAGATAGACACTAGCACAGAGACAGGAATGTGGACACGTATCATTAAGCTCTTTCTGTTAATCAAATGCAAGAAATACAGTAAATTTATTTTTATACCTGACCTGTGGAACAAATATGGCCAATGGATATTACATGTAATAGGTCTTAAAAGGAGCAATTATAGTTTCCCTTTAACTCTTCTGATTTGTTACAAGTTGTATCTATTTCTAAGGTTTTAAGGATACCAATGACTAAAATCATCTTACTGCATAAATTTTAGTTATTTACCATAGTTCATAAGTATCGTGTGATGACCTTTTTCTGGCTTCATAAAAATCAGTGACTTAATATAATTTAGGATCTGAGAGTACAAGTTCCTTGATTCATTTATCATTTGATGCTGAAATTTGTTTAGTCTGGATTGAAGGCCCTACTCAGCTTTTCCTACTGGTCGTAGATTTTTTGTACATTGGAAACTGGGAGATCTTTGTGTCTTGTCTCTTTCTTTCAAGTTTGACCAAAAATAGTCATTAAAGACTTCAGAAGCCCCCTGACTTTATAAATAAAGGCTCGTGACTGACTCTGATGGGAGTTTTGTGCACAGAACAGCCCTTAGCACTAATTTTCAGAATGGGAAAATGTGTTAATATAGAATACACCTCAAATTTAAGTGGTCGGTTTTGACTGTATTCCAGACAACTTTTTATGAATGCAATTAAATAGGGAGTTTTAATAGCTTTGGGAGAATTAAGTTTGAAACTGTTCTATAAAGAATGTTTATAAATATATAGATAGGTGATAGATGGAGCTGAAAGCAGGAGGCAATACAGTAATTTATTTTAAAAATTCTTTTGTAGTCAGTGTGAGTGATTTCAAATGGGATCCCAGAATCTCCAAGCCAAAGCTCTCATCTTCTAAGGAATTTCAGTTACCTGGAATAAAATGTTGCCTTAGAAATTGTTGACGTAATAGTCCCCCTGGGAACCCCAGAGCAGTCAAAGAGAAATCCAACAATAAATCCAGGGGCCACCTGGATAACTCCCATTAAAGGCTTTTTTTCAGTGGAAAAAATTCTTTAAAAGCTTAATTCTTCCTAAATGTAAAGTGCAGTGGTCGTGTTTCTGTCGAAGTTTTACAGCTGGGTGTTTCACTTGGTTTCGTGTGCAGAACTTCTCCGGGGCTCTGGGACAGTGACAGCAGCAGTGTTTTCCTGCGTCCCCCTGCAGGGCTGGGGAGCCCAAGGGCACCGAGCCCCCCGAGCTGGGCCGTGGGGGGGTTCTGGGTTACCCAGCAGGGCCCCGGCACGGGCGGCACTGCAGGAGCCCCGCTCCGAGCCCTGAGCAGGGCTGGGAGCCGGGCCGTGTGCTGGAAATGCCGCTGCAGAACGGCGGTGTAAATGTATATAAATAGATATAAATAGATGTATAACGCGTGTATAGCGGCAGTTCTGGGAGAGCGCCGGGCAGCTCCAGCCCAGCCCGCGGAGCCGAGCGCTGGGGATGGCTCACAGCTGCTTTTCTCCAGAAAAATCAACGTGCAGAAAGCCCTTCTGTGCCCGCTGCGGTCCCCGGTGTGCACCTACAGCCCGGCGGAGCAGCTCAGTCTGCAGAGGCCGCAAGTTGCGGAGGATTTCTATGTCCGTGTGACAGAGTGAGCAGTGTCCGGTGTGCTCCTTGTCCCGCAGCGCTCCCTGTCCCGCAGCCCGGTCCCTGTCCCCCAGACTCTCTGTCCCTCAGGCTCTCTGTCCCTCAGGCTCCCTGTCCCGCAGCCCGGCCCCACAGCGGTGACACCGCAATCCTGGCCCTGTCCCGCCGCTGCCGCCGCCGGGGCTGTGCGAGTGAGGGTGCGGGTGCTGTGAGTGAGGGGAAATCCCGGTACCTCGGGACACCCCGGGCACATCCGTGTGCACATGGATCCCGCCCGCTCCGTGCTCGCCACGGTCCCAGCTGGGTTTTGTGCTGCAGCAAAAATCACCGTGTGGCTTTTGATTGAAAATATTCGGGGTGACACAATCACCCCATAAACCAGTGGAAATTTTATCACAATTTAAATCTCTGACAATATTTTTAAAAGGCAAAAGGGGTCAAGAATGAAGTGTGTTATTCTTAGTTGTCTGTATTATTAGTTAACATCAGCTGTCTGCTGATCCCCACCTCCATGCCGAGTACAAAGGACACTATAAACCACAATTAAAAAAAAGACACTTGATTTTTGTGGAAATACATATAAAAATAGATTCAAGATCTGTGGGTATTTACATATGGTCATTTTACAGTTTTTCTGGTGTGGTGGCTGGAAGACAAACCTCTTTTAAAGCTTGTGAAATTCAACATTTCACTAAATTTAACATATTCTAAGTTATACATAATATATATTTTGAAACAGTTTTACACTTTCTCTATAGGCTTTGATTTTCAAGTGTCTACTTTTCATGTATAAAGAAGGTATGATTTATAACAATATTTTAAACAGTCCAAGCCAGTTATTTGTACTGGTTTTTATCTTGAAATGGGGTTTGTTGCATCTTTTGGTTTGGCTTTATTTACCTCGTCATTCCCGTATCACCCAGAGCCTTTTTTGCAACTGCATTTATTTAAAATTGTGTTTTTTTACTTTTAATATAATGGTATTGTTTAGACAAGAGGGTTTTTTTCTTGTGAGTAGTAAGGAACTTGTTTTGCTGCTCTCCTCGGAGCAGTTCAGGGCAGCAATACGTGCAGTCGAACGGGGAAGATTCCCAAACTGTCTGTTCCCGTGCTTGGGATTCAGACAGGCAGGCACTGTCTCCATTCCTGTGAGGAGCAGTGACATTTGGTGTTGTGGATCTGGGCTTAAACTGTTTCAGAAGCAATTTCTGTTTATAGGGCACTGATTTTGTGGACATTTTCCTGTGTTTTTGAGCAGAAAGCAGGCTTGCTGTACTGGAGATGTAATCTCTGAGTGGGGCTGTGCTGGGCAGGCCGGGGCCACATCCTCACTCCGGGATGATGCGTGGAACCGTGTGGGATAAGGGCAGCAGAGCAGTTCTGTTCATCCTGGCCTTGCTCATCACCTGCCCTGCCCGCAGAGCCTGAGCTGTGTCTGCCTGCCACGGACACACAGGGGCCCTCAGTGCTGCCCAGGGATGGAGCAGCCCAGAGAGCCCCGCTCCAGCCCAGGAAACCCACCCCTGTCCTGTCCCGTCCCGTCCTGTCCCATGCCATCCCATCCCAAATCCCATCCCATCCCAAATCCCAACCCATCCCAAATCCCATTCCATCCCATCCCAAATCCCATTCCATCCCAAATCCCATCCCATCTCAAATCCCATCCCATCCCAAATCCCATCCCATCCCAAATCCCATTCCATCCCATCCCAAATCCCATTCCATCCCATCCCATCTCAAATCCCATCCCGTCATGTCCCACCTCCAGCACCATGTGCCCACTGTGGAGCAGTGTCATCTCCTGCTCTCCTGCTCTCCTGCCCTGGCCTCAGGGATGAGCTCCCACAGGAGCTGGGCAAGCAGCAGGTGGTGCGGAAGGGGAGGTGGCCAAGGCCATGGATGGTGGCAGTGGTGTCCCTGGTCCTGAGTGACTCTTGGCTCCTTGTCCATGTCCTTGCAGGCTCCTGGCTGGGCAGAGCAGGGTGGGTGGTGGGTGCGGGAGCTGGGAGAAGCTGTGTCCCCATCTGTGAATAGCGATGGCTGGTTCTCCCGCGTGGTTACCAGAGCTGGGATTGTTTTGTTGGGACAGGCCCTCAGAGGGCATGGAGCACATACCAGGCCCGGCCAATTCTCGGTGGTGCTGCTATCCCGGTGCCAGGCCCGGGCGATTCTCGGTGCTGTGATCCCGGTGCCAGGCCCGGGCTATTCCCAGTGCTGTGATCCCGGTGCCAGGCCCGGGCGATTCCCGGTGCTGCTATCCCGGTGCCAGGCCCCGGGCGATTCCCAGTGCTGTGATCCCGGTGCCAGGCCCGGGCGATTCCCAGTGCTGTGATCCCGGTGCCAGGCCCGGGCGATTCCCGGTGCTGCTATCCCGGTGCCAGGCCCGGGCGATTCCCGGTGCTGCTATCCCGGTGCCAGGCCCGGGCGATTCCCGGTGCTGCTATCCCGGTGCCAGGCCCGGGCGATTCCCGGTGCTGCTATCCCGGTGCCAGGCCCGGGCGATTCCCGGTGCTGCTATCCCGGTGCCAGGCCCGGGCGATTCCCGGTGCTGCTATCCCGGTGCCAGGCCCGGGCGATTCCCGGTGCTGCTATCCCGGTGCCAGGCCCGGGCGATTCCCGGTGCTGNTTATCCCATCCCATCCCATCCCATCCCATTCCCATCCCATCCCATCCCCATCCCCATCCCCATCCCCATCCCCATCCCACTTCATCTCTGCCATCCCTGCCCAGGCACAACTCAAGTTGTTTGGAGACTTTTGCACTCATATGTTGTTTTGTGTAACAATATCCCTAAACCCCACCTGCATTTATATGGAGTTTTTCATCCTTTGGGCTGTTGCAGAACAAAGTCAATTCCTGCCACAAAGACAGAAGTATTGGCCAGATAATTTCCATATAATATTAATTTTATATGTGTATGGTTGCACAGTTTGTTCCTCAAAGTGAGAATACAAAAATGAGGCAGTTTTTGTGCGGGTGTCTTGGGTTGCTGGGGAGGTGGTGGATATTCCAGCAGCCGTATTTCTGCCTCAAATATTTGTGTTTGTTTTTCAGGGGCTTTGTTAATACCTGAGGGAACCGTTTATGCAGCCGAAATAACAGGAGATCTGATGTTCTCATGGTATTTTAGTATTTCACTTCCTTGATGGAAATGCCTGGAGAACACCAGATCTCGCGGTATTTGGGCCCCAGAAATAGCTCCCTTGGGAATTTTTAAAAAGCCCATAAAATACATAAACACAAATATGGAGATATCCAGGTTCCTGCCGAAGTTGCCTGCGCAGCCTTCCCTCGATTGAAGCCATCAGTCAGCAGCTTTCCCTCCCTTCCAGCTGATTTGTCTTTGTCACCGAGTGAAACTACTCTTTCTGCCTCACACCGACGGCACAAAACCAGAGCCCTGTCGGTAATTGTGGCTGTGGAGAGGACAATTCTGCATTACTCACACACACTGAAGATTTCCCCCAGTCTGCTTATTTTTTTCTTAATATGGCTGTTTCCTTTTTAAAATACATGTTGTTATTTTTTACTATTATTTTTGGTTTCACTATAATTTTCATTGGATATTTAGCTATATCTAGTTAATTATCTAATCAAGCAAATGGTTTCTTTGGCTCTTAGCTAAAACAGGAAAACACCCCGGTATCGGGATTAAGTTTTCATCTCTATCAACTGGCTTAAAAATACTGAACTTGATTCCTTTTGAATTAACTGAGTCTTATTTTATTTTTTTTTCAATATCACCTATCACCATAGTAACCACCAGCTGTCAGTTCAGTTTCTGACATTTTTCTCATTTGGTAAGATTTCAGAATTGCCATCCTCCCTGCCAACATGTCATGAACAAGAAAAAAAAAAATTGCATGAAAAATCTAATGGGTGTCTGGTCTGATTGTCCTCACTCGTGGCAGGGAAGACAAAAACTGATGAATTGTGAAATGTATTCAGAGGGATTCAAGAAAAGCAAGTGTCTCGGACCCCCTCCTCACCCACACCTCCTCGTTTTCATCTTGTTATGCTTGATGCACCAGACATGCTTGCCCTGACACTCGGGTTTGTAGAAATTTAAGATTAACAGTTTTTACATTCACCTCGCTGATCCCCGGGTTTTAAAGTCATCATTAAAAATAAAGTTCGCAGAGCTCGTATTTAGCACCATTTCCCACTCATTGATGAGGTTTTAGCACCTGCAAATTCTCAACAAAACACTTCCCGTGCCTGAAGTCAACAGCCAGTTCGGTACATTCCCACATTTCCGTCCCTATTTCTGTATTTTATGTACATTAGAAAGCAACCTTTGAGCAGGCCCAAAGAGAAAGGCAAATTCTGAGTAACTCCCTGGGCTGGGGTTTTGTTTGTGCCGGAAAAGGGCAGCAAACAGTAAAATTTGGCTTTTTTTGTTTCTCCAGTTGGTTTAGCTGAAATAATATAAATTTAAGGAAAGATGGGTTTGTGTTCAGTAAATGATGCTGCACCTTCTGGATGGCAAAATATCTGTGAGAAACCTCCTCGCCTGTGCTGCAGGAGGGCAGGAGAAAGGGAAAGGACTCATTTACCGCTGGCAAAGGAATAAAACGCCAGCAATGCCTTTATTCCTTGTATTTTGGGGGGTTTCTGTACAAGACGCACACATGGAACTGGCACGCCGTGTTTCCGTAGGTATAGAACAAATCCCCCCAGCTGCCTCCACGGGGGCACAAAGAGCCGTCCCCTGGACGTGCTTCCAGCGGGCTTGTTTGGGGCTGTATCCATGTCTTTTTCCCCCCGACTGTCTGTGAATCCAGGCTCAGCAGCAGGAACTCATTTCAGGAACATAAACCTGATTTGATGAGCAGCTGCAGCGCTTGGTCCCTGCGCTGCCGGGGACACCCCGGCGCTGCCGGGGCTCAGCCCCGCTCCCGGCTCACGTTTCACGTTCGGGGGCTCCGGCGCTCCCAACCCGCCCAGCCCAAAGGGGAATAATTGAAACAATCCCGGCACATTTTACCCACTTGGGAACATTTGGGGCGGTTTGTGTTTGTGAGTATATTCGCTCAGTTCTGCTGCATCTGCACGGAGCAGGGAGGTAGCTCTTCCCCGGAAAAGTACCGACTTCCCTAGGAGGATCCGGGGAGGATCCCGCGTGTTTGTCACCGTTTTTCTGTGGGAAGCCGTAGGCTGAGCTGTCCCAGCGTGGTTTGGGTGCTGCGGCTCGGGGAGCGAGGCGCTGGCCCCGCAGGGCCGGGGAGCGGCGGCTCGGGAGGGACGGCGGAGCTGCGGGAGCGCCCGGCTGCGGGGCTGGGCGGGAGCGCCCAAACCGCGCACCGCTTCATCCCGGCGTCCTTTCCGATCAGGCGTTTCACATACAGCTCCTGCTTAAATGTCGGCTCGATTTTAGAATGAAAAGCCATCATCTTTGGGAAAAATTTGAAAACCATCCCATTTTCCTGCCTGTTTCAGCCGTGCGTTTTGCCAGCTGTATTTTTAAAATAGTTCTATAAATGTATCTCGTGAAATAAATGCACTGGGAAAGTGTAACTCTTTTAATGATAAATAATATTGTTGTATATAATATTTGAAAACAAATGGGGTAAACAAAATGCACCTTAATGTCTTTATGGTTTGTGAGATTTATAACAATAATCAGCAACCGACTGTAGCACTGTTTGCACCTTGTGTGCCCTAAAGCCATTGGATCCCTCCGTTAATTGTATAAATTCCATGCACTATGGAAAATCATGATGTATCATTTATATTCAGCTATGTCAGGTATATAAATATTAAAATGTATTGGCCAAAAATGGCTGATTACCCCTCAAACATTTAATGATAAATCTTATCTTTTTACGGTGGTGGTAGCACTGAGGGTGGGGTGGTGGGGGGGGGAATGGACTAAATATTTCATGTTATTTGGAAATATTCTTTAAACAACCCAGATATATTATTAATGTTTTACAACTGCTTCAAAAATCCGGCAGCTCGGTTCAGGTTTAGAGGATACAGAGGTTCAGTACCTGAAGAAAAAGTGATTTTTATATGCAAAGCACCCCAATGGTGGGGATTATGTTATTTATTCAGCCTGGGATCCGTGTGGCTCGCGGAGGCTCCGCGCTGACGCCCCGGTATAAAATAGAGGTGACGTTCCCGGAGCCAGCGACAGCAGCACCTCCCTGCTCTGCTCCACCAGATATTCATGGGCATTTATCAGGGCCTGATTATTCACCTATAGTCTTATTTAATAAACTCCTGCTCTCCCCAGCCGCCTTGCAAAGGTACAGGGACAGTGTTTGTGACAGTCTTTTGCCTAAAAATATTGAGATGAAATACGATCTATTTCTGTGTGCTCCCCACACAGCCCCAGCCCGAGCCCCGGCCTGTGCAGGGCTGGGGAGAAAATACTGTTATACATATTTATTGATACTAATGCCTGTGTTTTAATGAATAAAGAAATACACGGTCGGGCTGTGGCTCAAATGTGTCGGGCAAGTGGCCGTGTGCCGTGCGGAGGGAGGAGGTGTCGGCAAGGGGCTTGGAAATACGTGTGGCTGGGAAGAATGGAAGGGAATGATGCCTTGCACCGACAAGCAGACTTGGGGTGTGTGATAGACTTTGTTCATTTCATTCTCAGAACTCAGTCGGGGTTAAATTGGAATCCAGACATCAAAGAATTCTTCCAGCAGCCCCAAATTTTGTCCGTATAATTTTTTTCTTGCAGTTGTCATAATTGTAGCTAATTTCACACTGCAAAAAAAATTTTTTTTTTTTCTGTTTGAAGTTTTTTCCTAAATATGCACAGAATGTGGGAGTGGGATTATTCATTCTCCCTGGCGTTTCCCTGATGGTCACAGGCAGGCAGTTCTGAGCCCTCGGTGGCCGTGAGGAGCCCTTGGGTTTGGTGGGGTGTGTCTGCATCCCCTCGAACTCAGGGATCGGAGCAGGATCCTGAAATCTGGAGGGAGGGGAAGGCTCAGGGCTGGAAATAGCAACGCCCTTCTCTCTGTTCCTTTTCTTCGCCCGACTGTTGTGTCTGAGCACAGGCGTGTGGTGCTGCATATTTGGTGGGTTTGCAGATTTCTCTGCGATTTTTATCTGAAGGTCAGGGCTGTGGAAATACATCAGGTTGGGATTTGGGATGTTTGCCATTTGCCATTTAGCCTCGCTTCTGCTTATCAGATCGCTGGGAGCACGGGCCTAATAAACCAGGGAGCTGCTCCGAAAAGGAAAAATAAATATTGTTCTGGTTTTATGGAGTCTCTTTACTATTACACAGCAGGAGATTTAAATGTATTTATTTAAGTTTTGCCTTTTTGGTTTGGAATTGTGGAACTAGGGAAAAGAAATTAATGGTGGCTATTTATAATTTCACTGGATATTTGCATACATTAATTTTTTAAAAGAAAAATTTATTTCCTTTTTTTTTTCCACATTGGAAAAATAAAAAAGGAAAGAAGTTGTAGGAAGGCCATGCCAGAAAGGGGGAGCGGGGAGGGGTCGGGGGCCTTTTCTGCATCCAACATCAGTTTGAAACCAAAATGTGGTATTTGAGGTTTCTCCTGCTGGGTTTTGGAGCTGTTTTTTCCCTTTTCCCATGGAACAGCCCCCAGTGCCAAGCTCAGAGCTCCTGGCAGAGAGTCACTGGCAGGGCCGTGCTGGCCTCAGTCGCTGCACCCCCAGGAGCAGAGTTACCAACACTGGCAATGCCATTTGCATCTTTAATTCACGTTTTTAATGCCGCTTTTTATGGTCAGGATCAGGCCTAAACAAATGTGCAAGAGGGGGCAGCCTGCAGATGGTGTCTAAACCCCACAGGTTCAGAGCAGCCTCACCTGGAGGTGGCGATGGGCACTGGCTCCTCCGGCACAGGGCTCTGACATGTGCAGGGTGCGGGGCACAAACCCCTTCCCTCCCCAGCACCTCATGGCCAAAGCCCATCCCACGCCGGGCTCTGTTTGTCCCTGCAACTGCCTGGAGGGGGAGGGAGAGGACTGAAAGGCCACGGCGATCCTCAGGAAAACATTAGTTTGTTATTTTACTATTTTTGAGAGGAAAGCATTTTGCTCCTGTGTCGATACCTTTTGTGGTTTATTATTTTGTTGCTAATTTACTTAACCATTAGCAAATTAAGGTGGATTATGGCTTGGATGCATTAAAAGCACCAAGGAGTTGTGGTCCTTGTGGCTATTTCGGGCAATGTCATAAGCACACTCTTTTTTTTTTATTGTCCTCCTAGGGAGCAGAATTTGAACTTAATATTCCATGAAATAAGCCATTGTAATCACGTTGGGTTAATAGAAGAAGTAAAATTGCCTCTCCTCTCACAAGACATTAGAGCAAGGCTGCATTATTAAAGTTTTCTTGCGGACAGGCGGTTTAAAATATATCCTCAGTGGCTGACGCAAGTCTTTTCAGCGGGGATGACAGCTTTTCAGATCTTAATAGGCTGTTCATTTCTGGCCTACGAGTTTTCAGCATTTCTTCTTTTCAAGCCAGGCTGTGACATGATGGCTAAAAACTGACATAAAGAAGTGCCATGTACTGTGAAAACCTTTATTCACTAAGTGGCTCCATGTAAATTGGTGTCAATAAGCAAACAATTAGAACTTTAAAAAAAATTGTTGGTTTAAATCCCTTTTCTCCGTAATCATTTGACCTAAAAATCTCTCCTTTCTCTCTCCTTTCTTTGGAAGTGGTGCATATAAACCAGTGACAAAGTGTTTTGCAAGTGAAAGTGGATCAGATCTTTGTTAGAAATCAGTTAATGATATTTAGCCAAGGTGAGTTTGGCATAAGGTTTTTTTGTATTTGAAATAAAATTTACGGTGAACTAAATTCCCGGTAAACAATAAAGGATGAAGAAGGGTCTGGTTCTTTGCCCTTTCCCCCCACGCTCCCAGTGTCCCCTGTTTCGGAGCCACAGCCTCCTGCAGCACGAACAGCCACCGTGTTCTGGGAGCTTGGCTAATTTCAAGAAATTTGGTCGTGTTGTTCATGCTTTCTGCAGATTGTTTACTTGGATTATTTGCAGAAAAGACTTTCTTCCTGTGTCATTAGGTGAAGAAAAGGCGCAGCACCTAATGCTTTCCCCACTCTTGCTTGTCCCGGGAAAATAACGTTCAGCAGAGCTTTTCATTTCTGTTTTAATTTATGATTTGTCCTTTTCTTTTTCTAACTGGACTCCTTTCCCGGTTCCTTGCTCCGGGTGGATCCGGCAGGGCGGCTCACGGCCGCTGCGATGGCTCCCGGGCGGGCTGCGGGCAGTGCTCCCCTGGGCCGGAGCCGCGGGCCGGAGCAGCTCCGGAGCCACAGCTGGCTGAGCGGGGTCCCGGCGCTGTCACCTGCCGTGTGTGACCCCTCATACCCGGGCTCGTGCTTCGGGTGGCCACTGAGGCGGATTGCTCGCTGCAACAGGGCGAGCGGCTTCACTTTCTGGCACATTTCTGTGGGGCTTTAGGCGCTCCTGATGTAACAGGGCATGAAGGGAGACGGCAGGAGCAGGGAGAGAGAGCTGTGGCTGAGAGCTGAGCCTGCCGGCTGCTGGGGTGCTGTGCGTGGCCACTGCAGAGCTGCCTCAGGGACCTTAAAGCTCCTCCAGTCCCATGGCAGGGACACCTCCCACTGTCCCAGGCTGCTCCCAGTCCTGTCCAGCCTGGCCTTGGGCACTGCCAGGGCTGGGGCAGCCACAGCTGCTCTGGGCACCTGTGCCAGGCCTGCCCACCCTCACAGCCAGGAATTCCCTCCCAATATCCCATCCATCCCTGTCCCCTGGCAGAGGAAGCCATTCCCTGTGTCCTGTCCCTCCATCCTTGTCCCCAGTCCCTCTCCAGCTCTCCTCTTTAGGCCCTGCAAGGGGCTCAAAGATCCCCCAGGAGCCTTCTCTTCCCACCCCCAGCTCTCCCAGCCTGGCTCCAGAGCCAAGGGGCTCCACCCTGGAGCAGCTCTGTAGCATCCTCTCAACTCACTCCAAGAGCTCCAGGTCTTGGTTTTTGGGGCTCCGCTGAGGAACTGGTCTAAGTCCACCTGTGTGCTTCAAATCACTCGATATCAGTGACCTTATATTTGTTTCCTGATTAAAGGATGTATTAGTGACTTCAAGAGGAGTTTCTCACAGACCAGGGCAGGTGTGAACATTTGAGGGTGCTCAGGCACTGCAGTGGGGGAGTGACAGGGAAAGATCTGGGTCCTGGAAAGGAATTTTTACAAAGGAAAAGAAAATGGCTGATTACTGCCTTTAATTCATAAACAATGCATGACAAAATTATATCCTCATTTTCCAATAATATAACTTTGGAAGTGTATGAATGATGGGGAATGCAGCAGCTGGCTCTGGAAACCTGGATGTAGAAACCAGGTTGTTTTATTGTAGATCACTTGCAATGAAAACGATATTCAAAGATGGTTTAATTCCAAGCTTTCATTCAGCTCTGCCTGGAGACAACAGAGGCAGCACATCAGGCAGGCTCTGGCTCTCCCCAGAATCCATGGGATTTTCTTTTAAACGAAGCTGTGAGTGAGATCCACCTGCAGGGCTGTGCTGGCAGCGGGAGCGTGGGGCCGAGAGCTGGGATCCCTCAGCGCCAGCCCCGGGAGCTGCAGCCTCCACGCTGCTCCTCATGGCTGCCAGAAACACAGCCAACCTTCTTCTCAAAGTTCACAGGAAAAAGCCTAGAACACTGCAAATACAATTAAAAGAAATCAAAGGTGTAATGAAAAATCTTTTGTGTTTACAGGAATTAAAGCAGCAAACATTTATTAAAATTTCCAGAAATAACTGAAATTTATTTAGGTATAGCAGGACAGGTTAGGACATATTGCTTACACTGAAAACATAATTCCAAAAAATTATATCGATGATTTCTGACAATTTTCTACAATTTGATAATTACACAACATCTGGCAATTAAAAAAATTATTCCTGTTGTTCCTTTTTTGAAACAAAGAACAAGGAGCCATGGCTGGAGTCCTCAGAGGCTGGCTGGCCTGCCCCCACATTTGTGTTTGTATATCTTGCAATATTTTTCAGTAATCAAGGCAGTGCCTTTAAATAAAAGTGAAAAGTTATGTGACCTTGGTTGTCAGACTCAATTTAGACTCCGCCGCAACACTTCGCATTTTATTTTTTAAATTAGCTGTTGCCATCTTTTACAATTTGTTTATAGGCAGAAAGAGCCACATGGAATGGGAAGTATCAGGGAGGAGTTGAGAGGTGCTGCTTTGACCTCAAATAGAGGCATTTTTACTAACTTTAACAGCTTTTTATTTTACTTTTCCCTTTAATCTGTTTTCTCAGGTGGTGTCTTGATTCATCCTGGTTTTCTTTGCAAAAAAATTTCTTTCCTTTTTTGAAGGATGTTGAGGTTCTCTTTCCCCTTCTGGGGGAACGTACTGGATTTTTGGGAAGCTCACCCTTAAAAGGTGTGCAAGGTAATGTTCCCTCTTGGGTTACAGTTACCAAACCATTTTGTTTCCCAGCTGTTTTGTGCCTCTCACAAGGATCAGAAAAAAAGGACTTTGCCGTGCCCGGAGTGTCCATGGCCCCACGCTGGCACCGCCTCCCTCTCCAGTGCCCACTCCAGGCTGGATTTTCCTTCCTTGGACATTTGCACAGGTTTTGGTGTTGACTCCTCCCTTCCCTTCACTTCCCTTCACTGCCGATATCCGTGGATTTTTCTCACCTTTATGGCTGAAGTAGGTCATCTGCTTTCGCAGAGGCACCAATCAGCCCCTCTCATATCTGACTTTTATTTTTCATAGGATACATTTTGAAAGCATATGTAAAATAGGACTGAAAATAGCATTCCAAATGTCAGCAGCCCTGTAGCATCTTGGCTAAGCTGCTCTGCTTTACTGTTTGGAACAGATAAAGTCATTCTACTCAATGAAAACCAAAAGCAAACATGAATTGTAGCAAAACTACAACATTTTGTAGTTGTGGCCTGGCACACGGGGCGGCGGCCTCTCTGCTTTTGAGGGTGGAATAGAAAAGGGATAGTTTGAGGCTTGCATTCATGAAAAATACAAGAACTGTTTTGACCTAGATAGAATAAAAAATTAAGGAAGAGGAAGATCATATGGCAAACCACAAACATCTAACCACGTTGTGCTTCTCTGGCTCCTTTTTGAATATGAGAATTCAATGATTGTGAAATCAGGCCCTGACTGAAGTTGGGTGATGGTGTGGGCAGCACCCCCAGAGCTGCTGCACAACAATGACATGGACATATCTCACATTTATCATTTCAGCCTTCTCTGTCCCTCAGCTCTGCATGCATTTTCAAGGGAATTGGTACATTAAAATGCATACTAGGGAATATTTTAGGGATAGAGTCAATTGGGTTGTTCCATATGACTTTTCTGCTACCAAAAATTACGATTAGATAATTCCAGTTGGTTTTAATTTGGTACTTCTAATAAGAACAAAAGTCTTACAGTCTACTTAAGTAGGAAATTAACACATATTAAAATACATCTTTAAAGCTTTAAGCCAGCGTCTCAGTGTGGGAGACGATGGGCT
>VXBU01014932.1:74382-119356 GCA_013400315.1 Bombycilla garrulus
AGCTGAGCGCCAGGGTGGTGGGGGGGGGGACGAGGCCCTGCCAATTACTGAGTGATGCTGTGGCAGCAGCGCACAGTCCGTGACTCTCTCTGCAGTCCTGTTTGGGGACAGCTTGCTTTTGAAAAAGGAGCTTTTTAAAATGCCAAGTGTGCGGCCGGGCCTGAAGAGGCACCTGCTGTTCTGCGGGGACCGTCGGAGACGCCGGGTGTGGGGCCGGGAGCGGCCGAAGGGCTCCTTCCCTTCCCTTCCCTTCCCCTCCCCCCCCCCCCCCCCCCGCCCCCCCTCTCGCCNGCTGGCTCGGCCATCAAAGAGCCGCCGGCTCCGGAACGCGGGGCCGCCCCCGCCCCCTCTTTGAGCATATTCTATCCCCGCGTTATTGCATCAAACATCCCTTCCAATACAATACCACAGGAAACTAAGGGCCCTATTCAGAGATTACATGCGCCCCATGGAAGGGTGCTTTTCATCTATTGGAAACGTGATTTAAAACCCAGCCCTACGTGACTCTTCCCTGTACTGTAACTTGCACAAAACGGGGAGTTCTTGAGGTTTCCTGTATTAGTCCCTGCTCCTTTGACACGCCTGGCACAAGCCCGACAGGGTCTCATTGTGGCATTTTTATTAAGAAAGAGGATGCTGATTCTTTTTTCTCTGTCAGCTGCTGAAATAAGAAGGTTTTAAGAACAAAGAAAAAAACTTGTGCCAAGGGGAGACACAAGAGGATTATGTTTCCCAAAGGAAGGTGGACGTTCCCCACACCAAAACACTGTCCTAATGAGCCAACGGGTTCTTCTGGTAAATATATTTAGGGAGAAGTACGTTTGGGTGCCATCTCTACTCATTTATTCTTCAAACTGTAATGCCACACATTTTGGGTTTCACTATATTGCATTTTAAAACTAATGATGCATTCATTCTCCGAGCAAATCTTATTTCTAAGCCCTAATTTAATAGAATTAAACTCTAAGCTGAATTGGTTTTATGAGATAAAACTCTGAAGTTGATAACTGCATTTAGGAATAGTTCAGGTATTGAGTTTCTAATTTGCTTCCTGAGCATGGAAATCCCTCAGATAGTCAATATTGACGCCCTGTAATTGGTAGGAGTGGGGCTCGCTGGGTTTCCTCTCGGTGCCGCAGCGATGCTCGGAGCACGGCCTCGGGGCTGCGGCCGAACGGCGCTGCCCAGCACGGCCAGGCCTGCCCCGGGGCCAGCTCCAACCCTCCCACCAGCACGGGCTGTGCCAGCAGCAATCCCTCTGCCTCCCAGGAAAAAGGGAATTCCGGCTTCGCTGGGGTTCAGCTCACACATGGGGCCGTCGCTTTGTGCTGCTGTTTTCCCCAAGAAGGGCGGGACAGTTCTTGAGGAGATCATCTCCAGGTGCTCTAACGGCGCTATTCGGATGTAACCCAGGTCTTAATTCTGCTGCTCGCAAGCCCCTGGATGCTCTCTCAGGAGACACCGGCCAGGTGGGGAATTGAACTTGTGCTTTGTGACACCTCCAGGTTTTGCTCTGTGTTCCAAAGCACCTGTTTTTGCTGCTTTATTACAAGAATGGTTTGGGAACTAAGCCTGAAGAGGAAGAACAGACTTATAAAAAAACTGGATTTTGCAAAGTTACCAGTGTTTAGTTACAGGTAGGGAGGACTGCAAATAAAGCAAAACCCTCTCTCAGGGAAATCACCAAATACTTAATTTGAAGCTCCATGAAGCTTTGGTGAGTGCCGTGTGTGCACATGGATAGTGCAGTGAGTTTCCACTCAGTGAAGTTTGTTGGTGGGAAATCAGTTATCAAGCGTAGTTCCAAAAATAAATAAAAGCAGAGAGTTGTGTGATTTAAAAAAAGAAGGATGGGAGAGAAAACAACCTGCTTTTATCGTAGTTGCTTAATAAAAGGGTTTGGTTTGTACCTAGTATGTAATGATTTAAAGCACTGGGAAGAGTTTTGCCAGATAGTTTGTCTCCCTCGTTAGGGTAATGAGATTTTTATTGAAATTTTCCCCAACCTCCTCCTGTTGCTCCAGGTGTCTTCCCTGCGTTTAAAACCCACCATATAATATTAAATGAAGGAGAACACAGAGCAGTTGATGCTGCCATGTTTTGTCAGGGCTAGAAGCAGGCAGGGTTGATGATGTGAGGTCAGTTCACAGAGTCAGAGTCACAGAATGGTTTGGGTTGGAGGGGATCTTAAACACCTTTAATCCCAGCGTCCTGCTGCGGAGCAGTGGCTGGACTCTGGTGACAGTGATGGTGCTCAGGGCCTGCTGGGCAGCCTGGAGGGCTCCAGGGGCGGATTCTTGTTCCTGTGTCTTGTTCCTGCTGCAGCCAGCAGCCCAGGGCTGGTGGCATTGGGAGGCACTGTGTGGTGTGGCACAGCCGGCTGGAGCCGTGCCAGGAGGGGAGGCTGGTGTGGCAGGGAGGAATGGCTCTGTCCTTGGCTCTGCCCACCCTGCTCTGCCCACCCTTGGCTGTGTTCCCCCTGGCTCTGCCCACCCTTGGCTGTGTCCATTCTTGGCTGTGTTCATTCTTGGCTCTGCCCCCCCTGGCTCTGCCCACCCTTGGCTCTGCCCACCCTTGGCTCTGCTTTGCCTGCCCGAGCTGTGGCTCAGCCAAGCCCCTAATGCGAGGTTTCGCTTGGCTCTCGGCAGCGACACGAGCGGTTCCCGGGAACGCTTGGAAATTTCAGTCATTTTGTGAAATAACTGGTTTCACAATACCACGGTAACACGTCGACTGAGCCGGCAGTCGGGTGACAGGGGTTGCTCTTTCCTCCTGCAGCCAAGGCAGCTTCTCTTCTGCATTCTCAGGGATTAAAGGTTCTTCTCCCTACCGAGAGTATAAAGGCGGCTGTTTATCGATAAACAGTTGCAAATGATAAACAAATCAATATTTGTTAATGTTGTGATGCACTCGCATCTCTCAGATACACATGGAATGATTTATAGAGTACAGCATTTCAGGGCTGACCCTTGCAGGTCTCAGAAAGCACTTAAAAAATAAATTTACCCTGGCCTCTCTCACCCCATTTCAAAAAGGGTGACAAAGATGAAGTAATTTATAAGTCACACTTTTATTAATGCTTTTAACTTTCATATACTTGGCTTTCTTGCCCTCTGAGCAGCTAAGTGCAGCTCTTGGTCGAATGGTAACCTTCGGTGCTTTGAGAGGGGTTTTGTACAAATGATCAACTCATAAATAGGTGCTGTGCTCCGCATTATCCTGCCATAAATTCCCAGGACCTTTCAAGTACATCAAGAAAGAGCAACTTGAACTAGGCGTTCTGCGCTCGAGTTTACAGACTAATGCAGTCCTAATGAGCAGCTGGGCAAAGGGTTTCCAGAGCATGTCTAATGCTTTCTGTGGTGATCCTGGGCTGGAAGAGCCCGTGAGGCAGGAGGGAGGTGGCCGTGGCAGTGATGTGGCTGGCAAGTGTGCCGGGGGGACACACTGGGGGACGTGGCCATGGCTGAGGTCACCTCCCCTCTGCAGCTCAGGCACAGTCGTGGGGCGTATAGGGAACGTTACCTGGATTAATGTGTATTGACTGTTTATCACCCCTCTGATTACAGGTGTTGGTGGGAAAAAATTGATCTAAAGGAGAGCAATACACAGATAAACTTCAACATTCTTCTCCCAGTGAACTCTTGCTGTGTGTGTGGCCCTCACAGTGACACTGTAGGACACCAGCCAGCGCTGGTGTGGATGCCAACAGCACCTCCAGAGCCTTCTGCATGCAGTAACCACCTGCCTGGGCAAGGGCTGTGTGGTGATGTTGGTTGAACAAAATCATGCCTGTAGCAAACAGCCCCTGCAGCCCTTAGCAGGTACGGTTGTCACAAATGAATTGTTCACCTTCTGCTTTGCCCAGTTAGTACTAAATGCACGCCAGCTGGGAGCTGCTGCCAAGCAGCCATGGAGGGGAGATCTGCTGGCACACCTTCTTGGTGAGCCCTCAAATGGGAAGCAGCAGCACAACCTGAAACCCAGGAAACTCCATTTCAACAGCAGAAAAGCCTTTCTCACTGTGAGGACAGTCAGTCTGGCACAGGCTGCCCACAGTGATTGTGTAGTCTCCATCCTTGGAGATTTTCACCTGGACGTGGTCCTGGACTCCTGCTCTGGGTGATCTTGCTGGTGCAGGTGGGCTGGGCTCTGTGATCTGCAGACATGACTTCTAACCTCGGCTCTGTGACCTCTAGTCCCCCTTTTGCAGCATCATGTCTGNCACTGGGGGACGTGGCCATGGCAGGAGGGGCATGGCTGAGGTCACCTCCCCTCCGCAGCTCAGGCACAGTCGTGGGGCGTATAGGGAACGTTACCTGGATTAATGTGTATTGAGTGTTTATCACCCCTCTGATTACAGGTGTTGGTGGGAAAAAATTGATCTAAAGGAGAGCAATACACAGATAAACTTCAACATTCTTCTCCCAGTGAACTCTTGCTGTGTGTGTGGCCCTCACAGTGACACTGTAGGACACCAGCCAGCGCTGGTGTGGATGCCAACAGCACCTCCAGAGCCTTCTGCATGCAGTAACCACCTGCCTGGGCAAGGGCTGTGTGGTGATGTTGTTTGAACAAAATCATGCCTGTAGCAAACAGCCCCTGCAGCCCTTAGCAGGTATGGTTGTCACAATTGAATTGTTCACCTTCTGCTTTGCCCAGTTAGTACTAAATGCACGCCAGCTGGGAGCTGCTGCCAAGCAGCCATGGAGGGGAGATCTGCTGGCACACCTTCTTGGTGAGCCCTCAAATGGGAAGCAGCAGCACAACCTGAAACCCAGGAAACTCCATTTCAACAGCAGAAAAGCCTTTCTCACTGTGAGGACAGTCAGTCTGGCACAGGCTGCCCACAGTGATTGTGTAGTCTCCATCCTTGGAGATTTTCACCTGGACGTGGTCCTGGACTCCTGCTCTGGGTGATCTTGCTGGTGCAGGTGGGCTGGGCTCTGTGATCTGCAGACATGACTTCTAACCTCGGCGCTGTGACCTCTAGTCCCCCTTTTGCAGCATCATGTCTGGGGTGTGATTTATTCCCAGAAGCAGAGGCAGCTCTTCCCAAGGGGAAGTATCATCAGGACCTGGTCTGCCTTAGGAGGAAGAATGCTGTGTCCAGCTGCAGCTCTGTGAGGCAGCCAGGTCTGAGTGGGGAGGGTTGGTCATTGGGGTCAGGTGTCTAATCATGAATAATGAGGAAGGGAACTGTAGTGACCACAGAGTTCATATTTTCTGGAAGAATCATGCTTTAGGCCTCTCTGGTGCACTTCTGCTGTGGGAGCCTATTGAGAAAGGAGCTTATTTTGGACTTAGGGCTGTAAGGATTCCTCTGGGTTTATTGCTAATTCTGTTAGGGGCTCTTTAGTTGCAAAGAGCTTCTTCAGGGCTGAGGGCAATGAGCTACACCTGGTCCCTGTGTGGGACTTTACGAGCATCAGCTGCTGCTCGTTGGTGGCTCCTTGGCTGACCAATCCTGCTCAGGAGTGGGAGCACAGGTGTCCTGAGGGCAGGAGGAGGACATAAGTAAGGGTGGAGAGGGTGAGAGCTCTGAGGAGTCCTGGAAAATGGGGAGAAGGAGCCGCTCTGAGAGGAGGCAAGGTACCATGAATTTTGTTGCTCTGGTTTGCTGGTTGAGCTTCTCTGTGGTTGTAGGAATCAAAGGATAACTTTAATTCCATAACTTTTCATTCTTGTCTCTGATGAAATGGCCTTGTGCATTGTAAGTAACGTGAGCAGGGGAGGTTGGCTGTTCTTAGCCAGCCTGTCCATTGTGCGTGCAGTGCTGAGCTGGTGCTTTGTGGTCCCTGTCTTGAGGAGGCTTTGGGACATCTGTGTGGTGGGGCTGAGAGAGCTGGGACCTAAAGTTCCTTGAGCCTTGTCCTAGTGAGAGAGCATATCCTGGCAGGCCCTGATCCTAAGTCCCTCTGAAACTCCTGCTTTGTCTCCTTGCCTGTACAAGTATGACTTTTTTCCTGATATTGTTTTCACTGTTACTGTCTGAAATGCAGCCCATGTGCTCAGGTGGCACTTGCACCTGGTGGCTGTGAAACCACCTTGGACTGTCTACCTCAGCTCCTGCTGCGGTGTCCAGTGGAATATTGTGGGCTTGAGTACGTGATATAACAAAAACACACGTTTTTTTACTTGAAAGGAACTTACTTGGGCACATAAGACTTTCATTATTAGTATGGTGAAAGCTGTGTTGGGTTTTTGACTTGATTGCAGGGAAGCTTGCTGCAGAAGCCTGGAGTTTTTTAAAAGAAAATCTCCCATGAAAAGCTGCAGGAACTTTAATTTTTTTAGAAAAATGTCCACAGACCCTTGTGTAATAAAACATTTGAAGCTGGGGCAGAGCAGCATGGGTTGAGGCTCTTTGAGTGCATTGATTACCCTTTTTGGAATCGGATCCATCTGCCAATTACCCCAAAGTGGGGAGGGGGGGAAAAAAGCTCTTATTTTGGTATAAATATGTAATGCAGTGCATGGGAAAAGCAAATTCCCTGGATTCAAACCATATGGCTGGGCTGAACGTGGGCACTGTCTGGTCTGTTATTAATGGATATTGTTAAGTCTGGGATCAGTGTGGAGTCGCCCCTGAACGCAGTGTCTGGTGACCAGGAGGAACTGCTTGAGGTAGTTGAGGGGCAGCAGGTGGGGTTCGGAACAGAAATGGCTTTTCGCTGTCACCCTTTCCTGTGTGCTGTGTTTGGAAAAATGTAGTTAAAGGAGAGAAGTGAATTTGCTGGGGATTTTGTGCTTTACTGAGACTTCATACAGTTATGACAGTTGATTTTTCTTTTTTGAATAGTTAATGACAGCAGTAGGGGTATAATAAGTAGGAAAGTATTTAATCTTCCTAAGGAGAAGCTGATGGAGCAGCCCTCAGTGAGCTGGAACCCACGAGGTTCTGGGTGCTCCTGTCCTGCCTTTCTTCTCCCAGCCTCTGGAGTCACTGTTTTTCTCCCTGGGGGATTGACTGACACCAGTGTGTAATTTACATCCTTGCTGCTCGTGGCTGTACAAGGTGTGTGCTTTGCAAGCCTTGCCGTAGTTGCTGGAGGAAGCCGAGCTCCTCCTGGGAGCTTTGTGCTGCCCCCAGGTCTCGGGGACACCTGCCCAGCCCTGGAGGGTGCGGGCAGTGATGGAGGTGACGTGTGGCACCTCCTTTGGGCAGCTGCAGTGAAGATACATGGGTGTTGATCTGTGGGTGACCACCTAAAGGAGCTTTTCTGGATTTTTTCAGTGGTGTTCTCATCCTGACTTGCCCCAGGTCAGCACTGAAATGAAGCAATGACCCCTGTATCTGAATTTGCCCAGTTTCTCTGTTCCACTCGATGTGTATTGACACGTTACATACAAGCCTTTGTATGTTAAAGCTGCCCATTGCAGCTCTCAGTTGGTGTAATTCTGCTGTTAATAATTTAAATGATGAAGTAGAGTTGGTGAGAACAATAACCGTGAAACAGATGGAGCTGGGAGCAGTGCAGGGCATAAATCCGTGAAAACTCGAGGCTCTGCGCTGGAGCATCCGAGTGGATTAGCGGCTCTGGGAGTGAGCCTGCTGCAGGAGGGGCAGGCAGAGGAGCCTCACCAGCCCAGCCTGGCATCCCTGCTCTTCCCTGAGACAAACCCAGCAGAACTGGCACTGCAGCTGCCTGTGGTGCTTTGGGCTGCTCTTCCAATTCGGTGTTCAGCTGGATGTTTTGACAAAATCCTCCCCTCCTCAAAGATGCTGGTTTTTATTCACACCCAGTTCCCTTCTTACTCAGCTTGTCCTCAGTGTGGGTGGAAGGCAGGGATGAGCCAAATCCTTCAGCTCACATGGACTGACACCCTCAGCTCACATGGACACAATCTCCAGCTTCTAAACTGGAGAAGTTTGTGTTCCTGCCCTGGCAGGCAGGAACTCCTGCACTCTGTTCTCACAGCTGTGTGTATTGCCCAGGTGACAGGGCAAGAGGAAACAGCCTCAAGTTACACTAGGAGAGGTTTAGGTTTGGTACTGGGGAAAATTTCTTCATGGAAGGGGCTGTCCAGCCCTGGCAGAGGCTGCCCAGGGCAGTGCTGGAGTCCCCATCCCTGCAGGTGTTCAGAAACTCTGTGATGTGGCACTTGGAGATCTGGGTTAGTGCTAAACATGGTGGTGCTGCTGGGCTGAGGCTTCAGCTTGACTATCTCAGAGGTGTTTTCGAACCTTCATGATTTTGTGATTCTCTGACGTGTCTGGGCATTACAATTGCAGAATCCTTAGGTCTCTGAAGTGGGAAGGAACAGGATTTTCCTCCCATCCAGCCCTCAGCTGTGCAGCCATGGCTCCAGCAGCTGGAAGGTGCCTTGGTCTCTGCTCTGTCCACTCCTGCAGTTCTCCAGAGGCTCTTGGAAAATAGCCTAAAATGTCATGGTTTCCAAGAAAGGATTAAAGCAAATCACCCTGAAAGTTTAGATAAAGAATCCTAAGACAAAGAAGTGGGTGTTTTTGGGGGGAATGGCATGCTTCCCGAGCAGCCAAGTGTGAATTTGCACACCTGGTGAAGCCTGGCAGTGGTGCTGTCCTGGCTGCCACAGCTGGGGTGGCAGGTGTGGCAGAGCCGCAGCCGGGGCAGCGAGAGCTGAGCCCAGCTCTGTGGGAACACGGCTCTCTCGTAAGGAGAGTGCTCGTCCTGGGAGGAGAGATGAGGTGGGATTTGCACATGGCTTAAACTCAGTGCACTTCATTCCAGCTGGGGCTTCGCTGGCCGGGCTCAGGGCCGCGTCCTTGCGGAGCGACGGCGTCTGGCCCTGACATTTCATTATGCTGATTTTAACTGGCACGAGCAGAACTTGTGGACAGGCTGCAGTCTTGTGAGGGAGAGGAAAGAGTGGAAAAAAGCAAACCATAAATTAAAATAATAACAGTATGGGCCAACAAACAGCACACACATGTGCAACAAAGAGAGGCGACCTAATAAATACATTCACTTTGATTTACGGTGTTGTGATAATCCAGAGCGTCATCCTCGCTGTGGTTGGGAGGGTTTTTGTGTGGTGATGAAGGACAAAATCAATGGTGGCTCTTTTCATTCTTTTAATAAGAAGAAAATAATTCCCCCTCTGTGTTCTGCCAGTCTTGGGACTTGGCTTCAAAACCCATATAAATCTGTAAAAATGTAATTCTGCCTTAGGAGCCTCTTCCTCCCGCTGCTGGAGGAGGGTTTTCCTGGAGGTGTTTGAGCTTTGCCTCAGAAGCCTGGCTGCTGTGGCCCACCTTCGCCTTCCCCTCCTGCTGGCTCGGCTGGGGATGGCCCGTCCTGCCCTTGGTTTGATTCCCTTGAAGCGAATAACGCACCTGAAATCCTGCTGCAAGAGTAGAACAAACATCCTTGGGGCTGTGAGAGACAGTTACTTGTTGTTAATATCACCGAATTGTGGAATGGTTTTGGAAGGGACCTCACAGCTCCTCCTGTTCCACCCCTGCCATGGGTGGGGACACCTTCCACTATCCCAGGGCGCTCCAAGCCCCATCCAACCTGGTTGTTTTTTGGGTTTTGTTTCTCTCATTGCAGGTACACAGTGAAAAATACTGTGTTTAAATTGATAAAAATATTGATAAAATTAGCCTGTTTTATTTACTTGTTATTTTAGTATCAGCCTCATCACCATCATGTGATATTTCTGAAAAGAAATCACAGCAATCTTAGAAACACTTTTCCAGATATAAATCAAAATTCCTCCTTTGCCTGCCCTCAACCAAGGATATTTAGAAAAATTAAACATATAAACTCTTTTCTTCTCTCTGTGGAATTAGCTGATGAGTAATTTAATATATGTGCTTTGTGGTGCATTATTGTGAAATATATTTCATTAGCTTTAAGTGCATTAGCTGATACTTTAAATTCTATGAAAACGGGAGTGTAGTTTTGAGCTCGAGCTTTTTGTACAGTGTGGGCACGTTCTTCCAGAGCTGGATTAGCAAACACTTCAGTGTATATATAGCACAGCCCTGGAAGTTTTCAAGTTTGTGCATAGAAAACACAATTATTGCCAGATTAAATTATCAGGGTAAACCTAATAGATGCTTTTTGTGGTGTATTTGTTTTGTTGTTTTTTTTTTAATGTAGGGAACCCCCTTTTCCCCTGCTGGATGTTCATGGTGTTCTGTGTTGCAAAGGCTTCCCAAAGCTTTTCCTGCGTTGGGAGGGTGGGTGTGTTGTGTGTGTGTGTGTCCAGAGTGCTGCCCAGGCCGGGTTCCTGGGATGGGCACATGGAGTGAGGGAAGGGGGGATCCCCCCCAGGGCAGCCTGGGGTGAGGGGGGACCCCAGGTGACAGAGGGACCCCCTCACTGGGGTACAGCTGCCCTTCTGCACTTGCCAGCCTCTCTTTCCAGCCCCTAAGCATCGCTGCTCCCTGTCAGGGTCCAGGACCTGTTCTTCCACGTTCTGTGCGATTTTTAAATCACTTTCCTGTGCCCTTTAACCCCCACAGATTACATTTTGGGGAGTTGCGGAGGACAAGCCTGCTGTCAGAGCAGAAAATCAAATTTTTTGATGTGATGTTGTTGCATTAAAAGGGCCAATCTCGTGTCATGTAACATGTGAATAATGGGACTAGCGTGTGATGTCAAAAATTTCCAACTGCCTCATAAATAAATGCAGTCCCTCCCCTCCCCCCAAAAGGTCACCCCGCTTGAACCCGGGCTCGCATCCCAAATTACCAACGCGCTCAGAGTCAAGGTTAAAGGTACAGTATCCCCTTTCAAAAGGCACATGTCAGTGTCTGTGCTGGGAATGATAAATAATGCCTGGAACAGGCTATCAATTTCCAGGGCCCTGCCTCCCCTTGCTGCTTGGGCAGGGAGCGGATCCTGAGCTGGGCTGCGGGGCTGGCTGCAGCCCTGGCCACCCTCACACCCGCAGCACTGGCCCAGCAGCTGCCTCTGCCTGAGAGGAGCCTGTCAGTGTCACCACCCTTGGCCCAGAAAAGCCCTTTGGAGGGCTGATTTCACACATTTTAATGTTCAAAGCTTTCTGTGCCCATAAGTCATTAAGGTTGCAAAATCAAGCAACGAACTGAAAAATTTTGGAAGTGCTCAGGTTTGCACATAAACCCTGACCTGCCCTCCCTGAGCGGATGTGTCTGGCTCTGCCTGAAATGCCATCGCCTCGTGGGGCTGATGTGGGCACAGGGAGCAGAGGTGGTGAAGAGCATCCCACCTTCTCTTTCCCCTGCTCCTGCATTCACCGTAGACAAGCTGAACAACACACCGCAACCTCCAAAATTTATCCTTTCCTTCTCATTTCATTGCCTGTTGAGTGGCATTGGGACTCAGTTGGGAAAATACCCTCAACACTTCCTTGTGAAATCCTGTGTTATCATATGGTTAAGATCCTGTGCAGGAGTTATGTACCTGAATTTGGCTGAAGCTAGGCTGTGTGACTACAGCCAGCAGAGAACATGGTTGGTGATTGAGCAGCACCCCACAGCACACCCTGCTGTGCTCCCTGAATGGGGTCAGGCTCCTGGCCACTGAGAGCAAAGCAGCAGAGAATTCAGGCACATGTAATAATGCATATGCAGCAGGGAACAAATTAAGGGTGAATAGGTACATTTAATGATAGTATTTCTAGTTTTTTGCAACTTAAGCATTTTATATATAGGTTTTTGGTTTTTTTTAAATAAACACCATGCATGGTTCTGGAAGCAGCAGCCACAGAATCCAGTGGTTTCCCTGGGGAATGTGTAGACACTGAGAAGGTGGCTGACCCAACCTCGTGGCCAAGGGGCTCCCATCAGCTGTGCGGCTGGAGGGCACTCTCTGCTCATCTCTAGGTTTAACCATCTCCAGACAGCTCTGTTTCCTAGGCTAGCTCTGCACTGGGAGCTGTGTCTGGTGTTTGGAGGATTGGGGTGTGCGTGTCCCCGTGCAGCAGGGGCAGCACGCAGGTGTCACCGTGGGGTGTCTGTTCCTGCTGGAGCTGGGTGCAGCTGTGTGAGCAGGGCTCTGTGCTCTGTGTGGGACAGATGAGCCCCCTCTGCTGAGGGAGCAGCTCAGGGGACTCGGGGCACTGCCCCTCCCTCCCTGGGGAGCCGTTTGTCAGCGGCCTCGGCCGCCCCGTGCCACATCTCCCCTCCTGTGACCGGGTGGGGAGCAGGGGCTGCTGAGATCAGACTTCCCGAGGAGCTGGGTGTCTCACTGGGGACAGAGCCCACCCTGCCTGCACCCCTCCGTGCCCCCAGACCCTGCGGGGAGCTCGGGGAGATGGATGGGTGACCTCAGCCCTGAGGAACGACACATCCCTGGTGCAGCTGTTGCTTGGCCGAGGGAGGGATGCAGCTGATGTCACTGGTCCAGCAGGGATCATTATCCACATACTTGGTATTAACCAGCAGCTGTGATGGAGCGTCCCAGCCTTTAGATGATGTGTCTGTGGTACCTCCTGGCACACATTTGTACCTGGTACCTGCTCCAAGTTATTGCCTGGCAGCTGCGTCAGCCCAGAGTGGGGCAAGGTTGACTCTGCTGCCTGATAGCGAGCGTGAGTGAGGACTTGGGAAAGGTTAATGAATTAGTTCTATAGTCTCTTGTGAATTTGAAATGTTTTCTTAAAAAACTGCCAGGGTGGCTCTGCCCGGGCCACTGGTGCTGCTGGGGTGGCTCTGCCTGGGATGTTGGCACTGCTGCCCGTGCCGTGCCCGCTGGCCGGCTCCGTGGCACGGCCTCAGCCCCAGCCCAGCCACCACAGCTCCATCTGCTTTGGCTTTGTTCGCCGGCAGAGGGGAGGGAGGTG
Organism: Bombycilla garrulus; assembly: GCA_013400315.1. NCBI lineage: Eukaryota > Metazoa > Chordata > Aves > Passeriformes > Bombycillidae > Bombycilla > Bombycilla garrulus. The sequence goes on from VXBU01014932.1 coordinate 87,142, forward strand.
CTCGCTGTGGTCAGGGGCCAAACTACATGTCATATTTCATTACCTTCATTAGCTACTACAGAAGGCTGTGTTAAAAGGGAGAAGGTTCTGCTTAACTCTTCAGCTGCCAGGGGCTTATTTTCTGAATGCCCTTCCAATTTTGCTTCCTGCTTTTCTCAATGTGTCTTTACCTTTGTTTTGAGCTTATCAAACTCATAAATCGTGTTTCTGGCCAGCGTTCTGCCCCTTGGTGCCGAGGAGGTGCAGGCTGTTCCCAGCTGGCTGCTCACACAGCAGCCGAACCATCTGGAAACAGTTACAGGAGCAGGAGTGCAAACCCAAAAGGGAAAGTGTGTTAAGCATTAATAGAACTTTTTATTTTGTCCACAGTTGTCTTTTTCACCTCTCGTTGTTCTGTTGATTTAATGCTGGTGATTTGTCCAGAGAAGCTATGGCTGCCCCATCACTGAAATGTCCCTGCCAGGCTGGACAGGGCTTGGAGCCCCCTGGGACAGTGAAAGGTGTCCCTGCCATGGCAGAGGGTGGCACTGGATGGGCTCTGAGGTCCCTTTCAGCCCAAACCCATCTGTGTTTCCATGATTCCTTTTGGAAGAAGTGAGGGCAGAAGGACACTTGGTGAACAAAATGTCATAGAATTGTGGGTTGGTTTGGAAGAGACCTTGAAGATTATCCAGTTCCAGCACTTTGCCATGGGCAGGGTGTTGGCTCTGATTTAATCCTGTGGTAACCTTGGCACTCCCAGCAGAGCTCCCACAGCTCCCTGGAGGTGTGAGTGTTTCCAGGAACAGGATGAGCCACGGAGAGCCTGTTTCTCTGGGAGCTGCACAGAGGCTGCGGTGGGCAGGAAACTCGGGCCCTCTCGGCTGCGAGGGGCTGGAAATGCCTTTGGGTGTCACCCACATTGTGTCTGTCTACAAAAATTTGGGAATGGATTTATGGCTCCAGATGTTTTCATTGGTACTTGTGTGTTACAGATTTACAGTAGGAACAAAACCAAGTTGTGTATTAATTAGTAAAAAAATTAATGAGCAGGAGACTATAAACCCAGCCCCACTTCCCTCTCACTCTGTAAATCTCCATTTTCCCAGGCAAGTATCTGGCTGGTATTTGTTCCAGCATTTTACAGAGATAGGCTGTGGCGTAATCTGCACCGAGGCAAGATAGCAGGGAGGATTAAGATTTAGCTTTTTATCTGATAGCAACAACAGCACATCCAGTATCTCCTCTATTATTCTTAAAATTCCTGCATTCTGAAATTACTCAAATTTTTAAAGGGCATGTGTGAGGGGCATTTGTGGCTCTCCTATAATGTCAAGCCTGCAGTGCTTTTTTTCTGCAAATTTAATGAAAATTTGGGTTTGGAATGAGTTTTTTACCTGGCTGTTTTGTCTGGGACAGATGATGGCTATGTCAAATTGTAAACCTTTAGTAAAAGGTGCTTTTTGATGGGAAAGCCCACACCAGCATAGCCAGAGCACTGTGATTAAAAAATGAGGCAGAACAGCAAAATACTGCTTTTAATTTATCATTTAATGGTGAAATAAGGCTTGTTTACTTCTTTTTCATCTCCTGTGCTCCTAAGTCTTTCAGCCATTCTTTTGAAATGTATTTTATAGTAAAACCTCAGTGGTTACATTGCCTAGGGGTTTAGTGTCCGTTTTCAAGAAAGGGAGTATTTTTAAGCTTAAAAAAAATATTCTGCTGACTGATTATATTTCAGCATTTGAGTTGGATACTGCTGCCTTGATATATACTTATACCAGCAATTTAAAAATAATTCTTTGGGATCCCATGAATTCAGAAGATTTGGTGACGTGTGTGTATTACACACTCAATAGAATTTTTATTCCATTTCAAGCAATTAGTTCAGTTTTACATGGCTGCTGTGTGCTGTAGTTAATTTTAATAATAGCAGTAAATGCAGTTGCACATGTGTTGGGTGATGTGTCGAGGCAGAGGCGTCCCTTGGTCCTGGGGATGACAAGGGTGACAGTGGAGTCCCTGTGCCCAGCGCCTGTCCTGGGGCTGCCCAGGGCACCTCTCCCTGCAGGGCTGTGTCCTGCAGCTGTGGCCCTCATCCCAGGCAGAGGGAGAGGAAGGTGGACCTGCCAGCCAGGACTCTTCTCCAAGGCTTTTGCTGGAGTCCAAGTTGATCTTGCCATGTGGAACAGTTTTTCTTTGCCCTGGGTGCTGTTGGTGCAGTGCAGGGTAAAATGTGGACTTTAACCCCGCAGCTGAAGCGGGCTGTGCCAGGCTCTGTGCACGCTGTGGTGATCGTGACCCAGCCCAGCTCACCACCTGCAGCTGAGGTGGAACCTGGGAGCTCTTCTAATCCTCGGGGTGCAAACTGCACAAAGATGGATTGCCAGGAGAAGCCTCTCTGGCTGTGGCTCCTGCAGCAAGAACTCAATTAATTCTCCATGTCAAGAGCATTTGGCCTCGGACACAGCAGAGACAGTCACATCTCATTGCCAGGGCAGGTTTCAAAGGCTGTTGGCCCAGGTGCTCGCTCCATTGTCCTCCGTGGAAGAACCTCAGGCAAGGCTGTGCTGAGCAGGAATCAGCCCTGGCTGGCTCGTGCTGACGGTCACAGAGCCCTTAGGCCTGGTGCCAGCTGTGCCAGCCTGGGTCAGTCTGCAGCAGGGTCAGTTGGTGTGGGCAGGATGTGCCCAGGAGATGAGTGGACAGTAGCTCCTCCTCAGTTCCCCTGGGAAGTTGATGTAACTACAATCCTACATACTTAGTCAAATTCCCAAACGCCCTTCCTCTTGTTTTTCCTGGGGTGAGTAACACCTGCATGAGTGCTGAAGGAGATCTCCTGCAAACAGCCCTGTTGCTGAAAGAGCTGCTAATGAATGTGTTCTGTAAAACCCAGACCTTCCTCAGGGTTACAGCTGGAGAGCGCACCCAGAGCGGGGACATTGCCACACGAGGAAGGATGACAGTTATCGTGTACTACAGTGTTAATGCCTTGCATTATTTGCACAGGGTTTGCTTGATTTTTCTGGCCGTCTAAACAGAAGGTTGAGTGGGAAGTGTGGAACAATTTGTGACTTGGTGGCTGTGAGAAGCTGCAGGAGGTGGAGTGTGGAGGAGGGCGCTCGGGGTCTGCAGGGATGGGGGAAGGTGTTTGCCTCCAGCTGCATGAGGCTGCTGTTACCACACAGTGCCCCTTCAGGGTTCCCACTTGTGTCTGCTCAGAAAATCCATGGCTTTGTCTTAAAGATCAAAGAAAAAGTGCAAACAGTAAAGAGCACCGAGTCCCCCAGCAGCACTGTGGCTCGTGCCCCAGGAGTCACTCCTGCTTTGGGGGGGCCACAGCTGGGGCCAGGTGTTCATCAGGAGCTGCTTCTCTCTGCACAAATTACCTGAGTGTGTGTAAAAACAGCCAAGGAAACAAAACACATAGAAAAGTGGTGTATGCTGCAGCAGTCCTTTGATCACAGGTCTCTCCTTTGTCTTTCCAAGACTGGTGTTCAGGGCTGGGAAGGATGAGGAGTGTGGCACCTTGGCAGGATCACACAGGGCTGCAGGAATGGTGCTTTGGGGCCAGTGTAATTTATGAGTAGGGGTCTTGCTGGGGTGCTGTACCAAAGTGTGTCCTTCCTGCCTCTGACTAGAGCTATATCAGTGTATCACTTTCAAATGAGCAGCTGAAATTAAAAGCTAAACGAAAAGAAACCTGGCTGCATCTGGGACTTGTCAGAAGCCTCATTCAGAGATGCCGTTGTCACATTTTCCAAGAGCCTGAAGATGTGGAAGATAATTATCCCATCCCATAGACAAGTCTATTTGTTCCTTACACCAGTTGCTGTGCAATTTGAGTATCTCCCTTTTTTCCTCTTTATTTAAAGGGTCCAGCAGATGCTCCAGGCTGCTGCTCAAATCGATTCCCTATTTGCATATGCAGCAAACATAAACATTTGGTAAAGCTGAGCTGCCTGGATTCCCCCTGTGCCAGTTCACCTTACAGCTCTGCAGATAAACCTGCTGTGCTGGTCCCTGGCTGTCTCTGGGCCCCTGTCCTGCTTGGCAGATGTGGCAAGTGTTCCCTGAGCGTGGTCAGCCTTGACCAGGCCGCTCAGTTTGGCTGTGGTGTAGCTCAGTGGGGTGGGCAGGAGGAGAAGGGCATTGGCTTTGTCACATCTCCGGGGCCCACGGGGACAGCCCAGCGTGTTCTAGGGCTGTGCAGCACCAACAGCCCCCACACGTGCAGGACGTGGCCCCGTGGGTCTGAAATCAGTGCCTGCGCTGGCTCCTGCCTTCGGACCCTGGGGTTGATGGTGCTGGAACGAGACCCAGCTCTGCTCTGTCCTGTGGGCTGCCCTCCCTCCTTCCTGGCATTCCTGCCCTTTGGCACCAGCCCATCATGAAGGGCTTGTGAGGAGCGAGCTGTCCTGGGGACCTGATGGTACAGAGTGGAAATGGATGTCCCCAAACCCATCCCACTCTCTATTTAATATTCTGCTTACTTGCATTGGAGCCTGTGTAATGAACAGGCTGTTTTCTCACAGTATCAGGTTTGAGGGGTGGATTCTTTGTATCAGAAATCTTAGTGTTCACAAATATGGAGTACTCTGCAGAGAGAAATCACTCAGGAGAATTTGTGCTGAGGTAAATTTTCTCTCTGGAGAATTTCCTTTCTGAATAGGCAGTCAGGGCCCAGCATCCCACATGTTCCCTGCAGAGCCTGGTAAGGCAACTCCAGGAGCACCTGCACGGGCTGAGCGACAGCAGGAGCTGCTGGGGTGCAGGGTGGCTGCAGCCCCTCAGTATTATCACAATAATCTTCACATCTGGCTGGAAGAAAATTGGAGCCGCCCGTTGGTGCTGGTGAAGGGGGAAATACAGATTTCAGGAGTGGAGGGAAGGAGAGGAAGGGATTGCCTTTCTTTGCATTAATACAAGATGAAGATTAATTCTGCTAGCAGGATTCTGTCTGCTTGTCAGAATTCAGTGATTTTCCATTTTGGATCAGTGCGGTGCCAGAATGTAAATCCCATTGCCTTGTGTCTTTCAAAATAAAATCAAAAAGCCTCCCTGATTGCTTATATGGGCAGCTAGCACACCTTAAGAAGTAAGAAAGGTTCAGACAGGAATATAATAAGGCCCAGGAAAGTGGCAGCATGAAAGGGATGACCTTTATTTGCAATCATAGCTGAGATTTACAGTTTATTACTGATAGCTTTTATAAAGAGCCATTCAGTTCAGAGGTGAGAGGTTTGTCATCTGGAAATGCAATTAACTTTAGCCTTATCCCAATCCCCCTGGTCTTAGTGTGAGAGCAGCACTTGAGCAATATCATGATTTTCCCCTCTAATTTCTTTTTTCCCTGCATTTTTGTCTCTTCTATCCCTTGTTCTTTGGCATAAATACAGGTGCATGTTTTTTGCTGCTATTATTTCATTATTATTAGATGCACCTTTGAATTTTTTATTAGCTCCAACTTGATTATTGAATGAGAAGATTTCAAAGAAGAGTGACATTTAAACCTGAGAATAACGAAGATCACTCATGGAAAGGAATTGTGCTATTTATGTCAAAAATTAATTACAGTCATGGAGAATCTAAAAAAAAAAGTGTGTGGGGAAGAAGAAACAGTTGCTTTTTAAATAGTAATGCTTATTGCTATCCCCACACAAAGCCTGTGCTCGCCACCATCCTTGGGAATTTATCCCTGGTGTTTGTGGTGCGCCCTTATCCGTGATCCGGGAGCACCAAGGATTTGGAGGTGACAAATAACAGCAGTTTTGGTTTCCCTGCCGTGTGCCCGTGAGATCCTGAAAGGTCTGTTTGGGTTTCACGGGCTGCCTTTCATGGCCCCCCTTGTCTGCTAGGTCAGGTCTGTAGGAATTTAAGGGCTGGACTCCAAAGCACGAATTGAGTGTGCTCAGCCCGTGTCTGGTTGGTTTTCCACAGCGGGCTCTGCCAGGCGGAGCTGGAGGCGCTGAGCCCGGTGCCAGAGCGGGGTGCCCTGGCCTCCAGGACAAACCCCAGAGGCACCAGGAATTCCTCCGGGCTCTGCTTGCTCCTGGCTAAATGAGAGCAGAATAATTACTGCCGCTGTGGCTTTCATCCCGTTTTATTGTGGCTATTATTTTCATCAGTGTTAGAGGTTAATATCCCTATTTTTCTCCTCGGCTGCCTGAACACAAAGGGGGCTCAGTGCGGGCCCGGCCCAGGTAGCCGAGGCAGGGACAGCAGCTCAGTGAGCCCAGCTCAGCACGGCCCTGCCCGGCTCCCAGCAGCTCCTGGAGCCCGGGGTGCTGCGGAACGTTTCCTCCTTTACCTGGGGAGAGAGGACAGCCTGAACACGGCGAGATGGGCCCAGGCATCAGCCCTTACCCTGCCCCTCGCAGGGGAACCAGACCCAGCGGGTGCAGAAAAGGCAGCTGGGCATCGGCGTCCTTAAAAACACCTTTGTGGGGTGCGCAGGAGTGTTAGTGTGCGAGGGGAGACTGGCTCAGACAGCACTCAGACAGGAGAGTAAACACTGCCCTTTGCTGCAGAAAGCTTTTGTTCTAGGCTGCTCTTTATCTTGATGATATTCCAATCCAAAAAGCCTCCTTCCTGCCACTTGACAGCAATAAAGAAACCTCAGTTGTACTTATAGATTTTTATTTTCCCCCTGAAGATGTGGGGCTGGGTTTGGGTGTCCTTGGGAGTGATGCCTTTTTATTTACTGCCTTTTTTTCCTTTTCCTTTATTTTAAGTTGAGTGCTTTTATCTTAAACCTCCTGGTTGCACAGGAATGTTCGTGCTGCTTACAGTGCAATTATTTATTTTGTTTGGAGGCAGAGGGTCTGATTTTCCTGAGCTGAGAAATGGGATCAGTTTGTACATCCTGAGGTAAATCCACCCAGCTCCTGTGGAGCAGGGCAGCAGCGGAGATGCTGCAGGTGCAGCAGGACACAGCAGTGCTGGGAAACAACTGGCTTTGGGAGTTCCTGGTGTGGCACGGAAATTGAATAAGCTGAAATCTAAATAGCTGATAAACTTTTGTGTTGTTAATAATGAAGACCAACTGTTCCATCCTGATTGGTTTTTCTATTCTGAGTTATTGGGGTGAAAAAAAGAGTTCACAGCTTATGTTCAAGCTTGGTCTGTTGATAAAAGTCCATGGGAAATGACAAAAACAAAGGAACACCAGAGGAAAGCTCGTGCTCTGCCTTTGCAGTTACCAGGTAACCCCAACAGGGCTTGCAGCACGCTGGGCCAGTGGAAGTGCTGGGTGGAACCAGAGGAGTTTTAAGGTCCCTCCCAACTCCAACTGTTCCATGGTTCTAGTAAAAGGAAATCAAATAGAGCTAACTGAGGTTGGCCTCAAAATCAGAAGTAGGAAATGGCTGTGGGTCAGAAAGGAACTTTAGGAACCCAGAGGAATGAGAAATATGTATTTCAGGTACAAAAATGATGTTCAGCCCAAATGGAATAGTTCGGAAAAGGACCTGTCATGGGTTTCAATCAAACCATCTCACTGTGATCAAAATGTCAAGAGCGTGGATGTGCTGTGCTTCTGTCTGGGATGTGCTGGGGAGATCCCTCCCTGTGGGAGAGCTCTGGGAAGTGCTGAGCTCCCTCAGCAGGGAATGGAGCTTGGGCTGCTCCAGTGTTTGTAGCTGTTTTCCTTAGGAGCATGAGGAGCATCTCTTCGCTCTCTCCAAGTTTGTGTTGAATTTTAGGAAGATTCAGAGCAGGACCTGGTGGTGAAGTCTGTGGCTGAGGGAGCTGGGTTCTCTTTGGTTGGGTTATTATTTTTATTCTGGCAGTGAATGTAGATGTTGGTACCAAATATTGGTGCCTCCACTCCCTGAAGGGCCCTGGGAGGCATCAGGAATGGAGGAGCCGTGTCTGTGTGGAGGCAGAGCCACGAGACAGCAAAACAAACGCACCTTGGAGAGCATCAGCTACCTTCCCTTCCTCATTTGCAAATGAACGTAAATGGGCTCATGTGAAATGGGGCTAATAGCAAAGATGTGCTGGGAAATTAATTAGAATTTATTTATAATTACACACCTAACTCAGACCTATTTGTTACATTATATGTTTTAATTGCATTCCTTTGTGGGTTTCTTCAGACTTAAAAAGTATTATAGTATTTAATTCAAGCATTCTGGGAAGTTTTTACCTGGAAATATGTTAAATCCAAGTGGGGCAGTTTTCTGCAACTGGGGAATTATTTTGAAGCAACACCCAATGCTTGGCCACTGTTCTCACTGAGGAAAGACACATTAAATGTTATATGATGCTCTACATTATTGAAATTTTACCTCATGGATTTGCTTACACTGATAATTTCGGGATGTTCTTTAAAAGCAGACTAGAAATAGCACAGAAAATTATGCATACATTCTATTCTATCCCAAAACCTAGTCTGCTCCTCTCTCTGCATATTGATACAGTTCAAGTTGTTTTAGTTGGCTGGATTGTAACTCCCTCGAGTCTTTAGGGAGTTTTGTCTCCGGTGCCCCAGCCCCACAAAGCTCTGTTACAGAGTGGCTGAGTGCAGTCAGCTTTGGCTGTGCTCTGCTCCTGGGCCCTTTCTCTGGTGTGACTTGCCCAGAGTGGGAGTTGGTTCCTGTGGTGTGGGACCGGGCTGTGAATGCAAATCTCTCAGTTCCCAGCTCGGGGTGAAGCTGGCCCGAGGTGGGATGGGGACACCCCAGGCTGCTTTGAAGCGCTGTAGGAGCAGCTGTGGCCCAAAACTGAACAGGTCTGCACTAAATAGCAGCGCTGGCAAGGGCAGTCGGAGTTTCTGAGAGGAGGGAGAGGGAATATTCATGTCACAAAAGTACCTGAACTTCCAAGCTATTGACAACATTATTCACTCGTGGTAACAGTGCTAAAGCAGCTATGCTAAATGAAAAGATTAATTGTATGAATCACAACAATACCCACAAATACGTCACATTTGCCACTAAACAGAATTTTGTGTGAACCCATCAGCCAAACCCAACGAAACAATCAAAAATGGTGGTTTAAAAGGGGTGTAAAATGCAGTATAGATAGTTTTAAAAATGTTAAAAAGTAAAAGTCCTTTTCCTGAGATTGGAGTTAGGGCTGAGGTGGTCACAGCTTCACTGGGCAACCTGTGCCAGGGCCTCCCACCCCACAGCAGAGCCAACCCACATCATAAAAAATACAGGTTATGATGGGTAACCAGCCTGGCAGAACTCCTGGTCTGGACAGGCAACCTTCTCTTGTTCCACTGAGCAGATCCAAGAACGATTTGGGTTGGGAAGGGCCTTTCAGGTCATGGAGTCCAGCCATGGTGATGCTCTAGCACAGAGCAGGGAGCTCTGCATCCCTTCCCCATTGCACCCTCAGCACCGCAGGAGCAGAGCTGCTCTGGGCTGGTCCTCCAGAGAGTGAAATATGAAATATTCTCAGTGTTGTGGGTGCTGAGGTCTCCCGAATGTCCCCAGGTGTGTTTTACAGCCAGGAAGGTCTGTGATGGGTGGGAGCAGCCCAAGCTGAAGTAAACAGGGTGGTCAGTGTGGCTTATTTGGACCCAGAGCAGCTGTGCTGTTCTTTTCTGAGAGGTTGTCAAGTAAAATTGAAGGCTTTAAGTATCTGACCTTTTGCAGGAATTACTTCAACAATGGCTTATTCTACTGTGTCAACTGTGGCTGTGGTTATAACAATGGATTTCACTTTGAGAATGCAAATTGAGTTCCTAATTGTGGGATTTAATCTGGGGTGGGCAGTAATCACTGAGGAGTTTTGTTCCTGCTAAAGCATTTTAGGTTCCTGCAAGAGTCAAAAGTACTGCTCCAAAGTTAGAAATACGATATATGTGGGGAGAAAAAAGGGAAAAGCGGTGCTGTTCAGGGAAACAGTGCTGGCGTGGGAAGGAAGAGGCTCCAGGCTGGGTGGGACAGGGCAGTTTTAGATGTGTAGGTCCAGGTTTTCTTGGGAGTTCCTAAGGGCACCTGCAGAGTGAACATCTGGGCTCGCTGGCTTCCCCAGGCACTGCCCACAGAGGCAAAGAGGAAACTCCTGGCACGCGTCCCTTGGCTGGCAAACGGGCCGTGGGCAAACCAGCTGGGCATCTCTGCAAATAAGGGATTTAACTGATGTTCAGGTAAATTCTGGACTGTTTTCTGCCATTTTTCATTTCAGTTCTGAGAAAGCACCCCCAGGCCCTGAAAACTCATCTCTCTGCTACTCCAGGAAGTTCTTTGTGTGTATTGGGGGGTGAAGATACACATAGCCAAAGTTAAAAAAACAAACTCTAGAAATAAACAACAGAAAAGAAAAGATAGAAAAGATAGAACCAAAACATCAAACCAAACTAAGCCAAACAAATTAAAAAAAATGCAACAAAAGCCCTCAAACAAGTGGAAGGACTTGGATATTTTTTGTGTCATTTAAAATTGCTGAGGATGTAGCTCTGGAAGAGTTTCTAAACCAGGTACTCAATATTTTTAGGTCCTGCAGTTGTCACCATGGGCTTCACCAGAGATGTTGGAATGCCCGTGTACGCTGAGCAAAAATCCCCCGAACTGTGATTAAGCACCACTTGGTGAGGCTATACAACTAAATGTGTTTTACCTGCAAAGATAAGGATTTAGTGGAGTTGCTTTGTTTTTCCCCAACCAAGTATCTGATTTCTGTTACTTATCAAGAGGCTTATTTGGATAATGACTGCAAATTTGGAACTACTTTTGTACGTCAGAAGGCATCACAGAATCCCAGTGTTATGCCCTTTGGGTTCACACACAACCAGAGTCTTTTACAGATTAATGAACCCTGTCTTGCAAAGATTAATTTATGAAATATTTGTTGTCTGTTTCTATGAAGTCACACTGGCACTGTCTGCTTCAGCACAGTGTGTGTGAACTGCTGAATTTAAACATGCAACGCCAAGAAAAATTAACTTCCTGTGACATCAGGTCATGATTTCAGGAATGACAGAGCATCCTGCAGGAGTGGGAAACGTTCCGACGTGAAACATCCTCTGCTGCTGGGAGATGTTAGATAACGAGCAGGGGATGAAACCCTTGCCAGTTCCACCAAATTTACTTCATTTGCAGGGAATGTAAAGCTGAAAGCAGCATCTAGGAGAAGCTTGGCAGCAAGCAGATTATGTAAATAAACAATAAAAATTGCAAGTTGTGGTTGCCCCATCCCTGGAAGCGTTCCAGGCCAGGTTGGATGGAGCTTGGAGCAACCTGGTCTCATGGAAGAGGGCATTGCAGGGGGTGGAACTGGATGAGTTCTAAGGTTCCTTCAGACAGAAACCATTCTAGATTCCATGATAAGCAGGGTTGGTTTTTATTTCTCCACAAGTTGCTGTAAAGCAAGAAAATGTAATTCCAGTGAATGTTCTAGTGAAGAACTCTTTGAACAGTGGGGCCACCAACCTCACCTGATCTCTGGCTGTTGATAGATCTCTCTGTTGACTTGCTGGTGGCTTTACTTGAACTGTGCACTGTTTTCACTGGAAATTCCAATGCTTTTTTAGTGCATGTTTCCATAAGTTTAGGGTTCAAACCAAGTAATTTTCTTGAAAAAACAAATCTATTGTTAAACAATCTGGTGGAGGATTTTTCATTGGTAATCTATGTGTGGATCGATTTCCCCTCATTTTTTTTAGTTTCTTTCTTTTTTAAGAAACACTTATTTTGCCCATTATTTGGGTTTTTCTTGTAACTNGGTAAACAGCTGTTTTCACTGGAAATTCCAATGCTTTTTTAGTGCATGTTTCCATAAGTTTAGGGTTCAAACCAAGTAATTTTCTTGAAAAACAAATCTATTGTTAAACAATCTGGTGGAGGATTTTTCATTGGTAATCTATGTGTGGATCGATTTCCCCTCATTTTTTTTAGTTTCTTTCTTTTTTAAGAAACACTTGTTTTGCCCATTATTTGGGTTTTTCTTGTAACTGCTGTTTGTTCCAGTCTGGCTCGTGGTGGCCGGGATGGGTATTTCAGTGCCCTGTGCTCCTGGGGCGCAGCGTGACGCAGGAGCATTGTCCCACTGGTGCCCAGGTTGTGAGAGGCCGGTGTCCAGCAGGAGGGAGGGCGCGGTTTGGGATGAGCCTTTGTCCCCTGACCCAGCTGCAGGAGGCAATCGGGGCCCTGCAGGGTTTCTCCTGGCAGGAGTCAGAGGGGGGAGTGTGCTGCTCGTTGGATTTGTGAATTTAGGAGTGAAGGCAGGATGGAAAAGCCATCCCGAGCAGGGCCCGTGCCTGTGCAGGAGCACACGGAGCAGCCCAGCTCTGCGGGATTCGGTTTCACTGAATAAATCTTGGGGCATTTCATGAAAATCAGGCAGTCTGCGAAATGAAATGTAAGCATCTGGCAGATGGCTTGTAAAACAGAATCTCGGGAACCGCCTGGATTTTAGGGGTGTGGGTTACCTGAACCCAGAGGAGGTTTTGTGGTGTCGCTGACCTGTGTGAGCTTTGCTTTGGAGCCTTCACATGGAACCATTTTTACAGATGTTAGGATTGCTGTGAAAACCGCGTGCTCCCCGAATGCAGGACGTGGTGTCACCCTGGTGACTGCCCCGTGAAAAAGAAGCCTCACGTGCAGCCTGAGGATTTATGGGGCTCTCACAGCTCATCTGAGCAGCTGCCCTGGCCGAGACCGTGGGGGTCCGACGGGAGGGGAGCAGGGATCTGTCGGCCATCCCTGGGTGACCACAGGGCAGAGGTGAAGTATGAATTAGTTCACACTCCTCTCCGGGGAGGTGGTTCTGCGCTCATCCCCTGCAGATGCAGTTCTGAGTTCCACAGGTCTGTGTGTTCTGCTGATTTAAAATATCATTAGAAGTGATTATGAGCAGTTGAGGCAGCATGGACCAAGGACCTCCAAAGCAATGGTTCTCATCAACAAAGCAAGTAAAGCACAAGTGACTCCAAATAATGATCTTGGGCTTCAAACACTGTCACTACTAGTAAATTAGGAGCTCTGAAATCGCATTTTATTCTGTGAGACATGTGCTTTGTGTCTCATCTTCCTCCTCAGAGTTAGACCAGTCTTGACTGGGCAGGACGAGCCCCTGTGAGTTTGCATCTGAAGGTCAGGAGGCCCCTCCTGCCCAGGCTGCGGGCTCTGCCCGGGGGGTTAAGTCAACTCTTGCACATTTTCTTATGGAATCAATCGCTGGGAATCTCCTCCTTTTACATCCTTTTGGTGATTGCCTTTTACCTGACAGATCCTTTCTTGCTCTTCCTCTGTGTAGGTTGTCACTTGTTATTTGAGAAACTTTACTTGAGGAATTCGGAGTGTCGTGTTATACTTTGCACATCATCGGTTTATGTGTGCGAGCTGCAGTAAAGCGCAGTGATTGCTTAAAAACACTATAGTTACTTAAAAGAGATGACTTTGATTGTGTGTTTTTTGTTCCCATCACAATAACACTTTGCAGGTGATTATTAAATTAGAGATTTTCTTTGTTTTTTGAACAAAAAAACCCCAACCTTTTTCATGTCAGTGCCAATTATGAGTAGTAATTTTTCACATTTTACAAAAGAATTTTCTGTCCTGCCTCCACGCCCCCCCAAATAAAGAAGGGCTTTGACACTCTATGACAAGGAGGTGGGGGGTAGGGTTTTTTATTATTATTTTTTGCAAACACAGTGCTTTTGACTTTTCTTTAAAAAATCTGTTGACTCTATTGAAATGTGACAGGGCAATATTTAACCTGAATAGAGGCATGTTGACTCCTCTTATTAAAACTGACAGTTAAGGACATTTCTCTCTTTATTCCTTCTGATACACGCAGACAAGTCTTCACTGCTAACTAGTATACAAAATCAAAAACAAAAAAATAGCGAGTGAGGAGATGAGTACCTTATAAACAATATATGAATGACAATTGCAAGTTTAATCTAGCAAAGAAACCTTTTTTTATCCTTTAAGAAAATTAAAGCCCTTTCAAATTAGCTTGATATATGAAGACAGGCTGACATCATTAATTTCCAAGTATTCATTCTTCCCCCTCACTCACGGATGTGTTCCAGGTGCTGGATGGGTCCACAGCGACACCTATAGCGAGAGGTGCTTTGTGCCCAGCCTGGGGTGGGCACAGCTTGGCTCACAGCTGGCACCCGCTCCTGCTCTTCCCTGGGCTGTGCCGTGGGCTTTGGGTTTGCTTTTGAGAGGAAAGACAATCCAGTGCTCCCATGGTGGGCTGCCCATCCCTGGGAGTGTCCGAGGCCGGGTTGGGCAGGACTTGGAGCAGCCTGGGACAGTGGAAGGTGTTCCTGCACATGGCAGGTGTGGAACAGAGAAGGTTGATCAGATGATCAGCTGTGCTGTTTGGAAAATCCTAGATGGACAGTCAGTAGCAGGAAAGAGGACTGACAGAAGAAACAGAAGATCAAAACTGGGGACTAGAACATTTATAGTGTCAGACCTTCTGTAAAACCCACTGAACTTAAGGTACAAGATTTAACATCTTTATAGGGGGAGTCATGTTTCAGAATTTAGCTGCTAGTGATTTTTTTCTGGAATAATCTTGCTCCCAAAACATGTGTGCTTCCAAGCCACAAAAGAAGGTCCAAATCTGTATGGAAAATGTGTGATCTGATGCCTGGGTTGAAGTGTGTGGTTAATAGCTGTGTTTCTACAGATAACAAAGGGATCAAGGACTGTGGGCAGAAAATTCCTGTATGTTTAGGTGCAGGGACAAATGGAAACTGCCAGGTGATTGGCACAAGAGCTGTGGAGAGATGTTCGTGTAGAGCAGAAGTACTGATTTTGTGCCAGACGGTGCTTTGTGCACTGTTGCTGTTGTGTGGCTCTTTGTGCCCTCAGGACACGCGCAGGCTCTGCGGCAGCGTGGCTGTGGCACAGGATAAGCTTGGTAATAACTTTTAAAGAGGAAGAGGAGTCATCGTCTGTAGTTCCAAAAAATGCTTCTATTCTGGCCAGCAGCAGTCAGCCTACACAGATTGCAGGTCTGTTGGGGTTTTGAACAGTTTTGTGGGTTTTTGGTCATCTTTGCATAGTCAGATGTTCAGTTCTGTCCTTCGTTAGCCAAGGCAAGTGCATTGATCGCGCTGGGTTCTTTAGCCAAAACCCACAGTGATGAAGTGATGAACCCACAGTCATTTCGTTTTTGGTGTGATGAAGCACTGGGCAACTGGAAATTAGTGGAGATACTAGATTGAGAGGTTTTTTTGTGGGAATTACTACTTTACCACTACTGACAGCCCTTGCCTCCTTGCTATTTATTCCAGCTCTTTCGAAAAGCTTCTAAAAATTTCTCTGACAGTAAAGAGGGGAAATGATGGAGTTAAAAAGGGATTCTGGCTGCCATCAGAACGGTTTCCTGAGGAGAGGCACTGGAAAACTCATAAAGTTTAAGCTATGCACAGAATTCACTGAGCAGGGTAGGAGTGCAGAAAGTGAGATGGAAGTCGGCTCTTTTCACCCCTCAGATACGGTGGCTGCTGTAGGTTTGTGTGGGTGCAAGGGCAGGAGAAATGCAGGATATTGAGCACTGCTCTGCTCCCCGGGCAGTGCTGAGACCCGCTGCTGGAGCAGGGGTCTGGGGGAAGCAGTGGGGCTGTTCCCACTCCTGGGCAGCTGCCTGTGCAGGCTCAGTGGGCATTGCAGGGACCCAGCACAGCTGTTTGTGCTCCCTCCTCTCTGCAGTGGCTTTGGGAGAGCAGAGCTGCAGTTCAGGGCTGTTTGTGATGGCAGAGGTGGGCTCACGCTCTCCCCCTCACACTTCCTGGGCCGCAGCCCCAGGTGCCCATCAGGGTGGTGGTGTGGCCATCCAGGAGGCTCTCAGAGCATCACTGGGCACGGGCACGTGGTGAGAAATGGCCTTGAATTTGCTGACAGTGTTCTTCATTTTGGTCTTTCCAAGGATTAGCAGAGGAAGGTTTTAATGCTGAGGGCAGAGCACAGTCGAGGCTGACTCTCATCTGCTCCTTCTCTTCATCCAGTCCTGCAGCTGAAGAGAGGTTTGGTTTAGAAACGTTAATTTCAGGGTTGTATATAAAGCTTTTAAAAATACATCTTTCTTCTTCAAAAGAAGTAAACTTTTTATTGCGCTTTTTCTATTGTTGTAAATTTGATTGGCCAGATGTTGTTTAGGCTCACTGTGGTTTTGTTCAGAAAATCTTTTTGTAGATTTTGATGGGGGCCTGGTTTGGTGTATGAGGAAGTTATCAAAGGAGGAAATTTTTTTTTGTTGCACCTTAGCTTCTGCAGATGTTTTGAGTTCTAAGATTACCAACAATTTCAGCACATCTTTGCTTTAGTTTGGAGAAATGAAATATCCTGGGTCTGCAGAGGTGAAGGGTGACAAGCTGAATGTTCTTAGCTGAACATCTCCTCCTTGGCACAAACGCTCACCCATAGCTGTGGGTCCATCCCTGTGAGGAAGGGACACAGCCATGGTTGTGTTCTGATCCCAGCTCCTCCTGCCCCAGCTCCAGGCACAGCCAAGGGCAAAAAAACCCATTTGGAAGCGCTTTAGGAACCCAGTGAGGTCTAACACTGGCAGCCTTCAAACACAGAATTTGAACAGCTCAGCTTCCCTTGGGATGAAGGCAGGAATGCCTTCCTGTCACCCAGGATTTCTGCCCCTCACAGAAGTCTCTTCCTCTCCGTGTGTTACTGAAGAATCTTGGTGGTTTCCCTGAGCACTGAGACGGGTGACAGCGAGTGGAAGGAGCTGAGGGACAGCAGGTGCTGATGTCCAACACAGCCATGGCTGTTGGCACGACTGACAGTCAGCCAAAAATATTAATCACAGAAGAATTTGTCTTAAAAGTATCCATTAATTTAGGCTTTTCTTTGAGAATGCCAGTAATGCTGCAGCAGGCAGTGGCTGCTGGCTGAGAGCTGGCATTGCTGAGCCACAGCTGCAGAGACCAAGGGTGCTCCCGAGCCCTCGTGCTGTCTCTTTGGAATAAGAGGGGCCATTGGAAAGACAGTGCTGTGTATGTCCATGGAAAACTGCACAACGTTCTGATCCAGAAATAAAAATTAGTCTTCCCTGGATGAGAACTGCATTTGAATACAGTGCTGTTGAAGCATTATCTGCATCTGTGTGTTCCGTATTTCCCTTGGTGAGCAGCGATGCAGCCTTCTCCCCTGAATTAGGATGTTTCCAGTTGGAGTCATATTAACAAGAATTAACTTTGGTAACACCACGCTGGAGCAGGAATGGCTCTCTTAGCTCGGCGCCGCTTGGGGTCCTCAGGTCAACCTCTTTAATTAAGTCTTGTAATGTTAAGAGTGAATTCAATACCCATCCTACCCTATCAGAGCTAACACTCTTTCCTGCACTGCTTTTATCAGCATGCCCAATTTTCCACCTGGAATTTGTTTTAACGAAGCCCAAATCCTATTTTGCCGAGCGCTGGAGGCTGTGTGGAACATTCTGCCTGTGATTCCGTTAGCTGCACTCTGGAACTCGGCACAAACAAGCTGTAAGCTGCGTTTTGATGTCAGGTTAAGCTATTATGGTACAAATTGTGTTTAATATATTTTTAAATACTTTCTTTAATATTTTATAGGGTTTTTTCCCTATTGAATTAGCAGTAAAACAGCAGTGCTTCATATTTCAGATCTTTTTCCACCTTTCGGAGGCCTGCGTTCCACATGATCTGGTTACCAGCTGGACAGCCAGAGGCTGAGCACAAAGCACAGCACACTCAATTTCTGCCCTAGTGTTCAGCCAGAGTGTTTTTTCACAAATAACCGGCTTTCTTATGTACTCCCTTCCTAGTTTAATTCCACCCCAAACCAGTGATGTTTCTTTCTTCCTTCCAGCTTTTACTCCGTCGGTCACCAAACCCGCAGAAATTCAGTGCATGCGTTTTTATCTGCAGGGAGGGTACATCATTCACCCTGTGTGCTCATTTAGATATCCATTTGAATTAGATACTCAGTTCTATTTGTCTCTTCTAAGATGAGCAGTTGTGTTAATTTCTCTTCATATTTTGTTTGTTTAATGGTAACAGAGTGCTTGAAGTGTAGGTGAGAACTGTGGCATGACACTGTCAGACTTAACAAAACATGAGAAGAAACAGTTGTTAAAATACAGGTTTGACGCCAGTTGGATTGTCAGTAGTGACAAACCCAGGGAGTGTAGAGGGACATGTGAGAAATTAATTTCTGTCTCTTAAAAAAAAGGGAAAAGAAAAGCCTTGGGAGATGCCAGCCAATAGTGTGTGGCCAAAGCAAGCACTGGTGCAGGTGGATCACCTCTGGTAAGATCCATGTCAGTCACTCGTGTGAGTGTGTCCTGGAGCTGGACACTTTCCTTGTCCCTCTCTTTGTCCCTTCAGTTAGAACTGATGGGAGCTCGCTAAATATGGAGAATTTGATGTGAGTACTTCTCCACATTTACTAATATCTGCGGTGACGTGGGATCACAAAAATTTGGCAGATAGCTGTTTTGTCACTAAAGTCAATGGACTTGACCACGTTTACACACGAGGAGGGAACCTTTGAGTATGCAGTTGTGATTTTTCAGAGCGAAGCCACCCTTAATGCTCCAGCTGGAAGGAAGAGGGGTGGGTCTGCATGTGTTCCATGTCCCCAGTGAAATCCCATTTGTTCCCAAATGTAAACATTGGCATCAAACCCTTGAACTCGGCTGGTTTCAGCACTTACTCCTCTTGTGATCATAGTTAATTTAATGTAGTTTAAAATTAAAAAGTTAAATGAAAGCTGTTTTTCTGCAGGCTGTTTTCCAAATTTTCCCAGTCCTCCTGTTTTTACTGTGCTTGTTGCATTAACCAGCAGCCACATATGTGTGTGGGTACATCTGTTCCGGGCGGGAATGGCTGTGTCTGAACATATGTAGGAATGAAGTGCAGCTCAATATTGGCTAAATGACAGAGCCAGGAGGTGGCCACCTGCCCTGACACGGCCCTCGGTGTGGACAGAGCGAGCAGAGAGTTAGAAACAATTACAATCTTGCATGTACTTGTTAGAGCAAAGGAACAAACTAAACTAATTTCAACTAATGTTTCCCCTAGGATGGGAATTCATTGACAGGATTTCCCTGTTGTTTGCACAGCAGAGAGTGTGAGATACAATTAATAAACCAGCAAATTGTCCTGATATGTTTGATCTATATGACAAAGTCTAGTTTTTGCTTTCTAGTGATAAGCACTAGAATTTCTGTAGGTACCTGAGGCAGACACAGAGCCCGTGGGTGGGGTGGCACCGTGGGGTCTGGAGGCACTGGAGCTCCAGAGGGAGAGTGAGGCACTGCCGGGCTGTTCCCATCACTGCTGCCCTCCCAGCTCCCGCTTTCTTCTCACAGACTCATGGAATGCCTTGGACTGGAAGGGACCCACACTGCAGCCCAGCTCCACCATGGAAGGTGCTGGCTGTTTACCAGGAGCAGCAGCAGCTCGTGTTCATACGTGTCTAGCTAGCATGACCCCGCTGGTGCTTTATGTTCCATGTCCTTAATATACAGGGGTTTTAATGTAAATATCCACCACTCAGCAGAGTACCCACTTTACTTCTAAGCCTCTTCAATTTTGCTGGGCTACACCACATCCTTGTAATTTCTTGGACATGGGACTGTTCCTGGGCTTCTGCTGCACCCTGCCTGGGAGCAATCCTCTGTTTCTGTCCAGCCACCTCGCTGGTTTTCTCACTGTTTGCCTGGCCTAATTGCAGTGAATTCAAGCTTCAATATTAGTGTCTAGATCTGCTTGAGAGTCCAAAGGGACAGGACAGATGAGCTTCAAATCCTGGAGGTGATAGGAAGTCCAGTTGTTTTTGGGAGTCCTCCCTGCTCCCAGGGAACAAGGGACAGGATGAGAGGAAACGGCCTCAAGCTGTGCCAGGGGAGGTTCAGATTGGACATCTGCAAGAATTTCTTCTTTAAGGCTGTTCAGGCACTGGCAGAGGCTACCAGTGGTGGAGTCCCCATTTCTGGAGGGGTTTAACAGCTCTGTGTGTGTGGCACTTGGGGACACGGGTTAGGGGTGGCCCTGGCAGTGCTGGGGAAACAGCCGTGCTTAATGACTTCAAATCCCTTTCCAACCCAAAGGATTCTGTGATGTTCACAAGTGCTTGTGTGGAAGGGTCAAAAAGCCAAGTTGTGTCTCCTTTAGCACCAGATCTCCTGAAGGATGGGTAGTGATTTAAATTTTGTCCTAACAAGTGTCCTTACAGAAAGCACCACTTGGAAACAAACTTCACGGATCCCTCCCTCCTTAGCAAGAGCAAACTTGCTGCTTTTCATTAAGCTGTTTGATTGCTATCGAGCTCCTCGTGTCAGTGCCAGAGGCAGCCGGGGCTTTGTGCACTGCGCTGGGTAATTGTGCCGTTTCTGTGGCCCGCTTTGGAACAATGGCTCATAAAAATCTTAAGCAGCTATCACTTTTCATGGCTAATGAACTGAGGATCTGGGAATTAGATCCAGAGCCAATTCTTGGATTAAACCTTCTGAGCCCAAAACAAGGCTGTCTTCAGGAATAAAAAACAAGCCAGGGTGGCTGGAATAGGGGAGTACAGAGTGTGACCTTCAAGATGTGAGATAAGTGACCAACATGAAGGGTACAGCAAAAACTAATCAAGGAGGAGGGATGAATACCAAAGGGCTTGTCCGAGAGTCAGTAATGCAGGCCAGGGGCAGGGGGGAATTGTTTGTTTTTAGATGTGATTTCTAAAAGGCTTTCTTAGCTTCAGAAATATTTGAAGTAAGTGTCCCACAACATTCACATGCTGATCAGGGACAGAATGAGTTTGGTGGCCTCAGCCTGCCCTGGAGAATGGGGAGTGGGAGAAGCCCCCAGCCCCGCACAAAGGAGCTGGAGCAGTGGTAATCCCAGGGCGGGTGGGTGGTCTGCTTTCACAGGGAGCTTTCACAGCACATTTCATCCCCCAGACCAATAATATTTAATAACTGCATCCCCAAACCCGCAATCTCCTCTACACCCTAAAAGCCAAAGCAAATATCTGTATAAAGTATAGATTTCAGCGCTTCCTGAGAAATGAGAACATGAAGAACAACTGGAAGAGTTGTAAATAGCGGCTTTAACAGGAAAATTCCAGAATGTGTTCAAAGTAAATTAGCTCCTGCCATGCCTCCTCGCACCCCCCTTCCCGTCCTCCCCCCAGCCCACTTTTATTTGCTTTGAATTTCCCTTCCGCTCTCTTAGTTGACAGCATTTGCACTTATTTCTGTTAGGGAACACGGCCATTCTTTTTTATGGCAAGGTGAAAATAATTTTATTTTCATCACTTTTCCCCCACTCCTGTGATGGATTTACTTGAAAAAAAATAATGACGGTCTTCACAAACTGGCCTGACAGTTGTGATGCAGAGAGTGAGCTGGCTGAGCGGGGACAGTGAGGCATCTCTGTACCTATTATGGCAAAAATCGATAATGCTTTCTGTAAATTGCTCCTCCCAAAGGAGATGAACAAATGCAGGAGACAAGGGAAGCCATCATTCTGTATGAAAGCCCTGCACATTTGGACCAGTGCAATTATCAGGAAGGGCTTTTTTTCCCCCTTTTCTCTCCCTTTTTTGGGGGGGTGGAAAGTGAGAAAGAGTGGGATGCGAGAAAGGAAAGACTTATTTTTCCAGAAGTGTAAATTGAAGGCAGAGATTCTGTGGCTTGTCCAAACAGATTGCTTTGGCACAGGGCAAGGAAGGAATTAAGATAATTTTGGAAGTACTTGTACTCTTTGGATGTCTTTACATTCCTGTTACACATTCAGACTTCATTTTTTCTGAGACAGCAGTTCCCTTCTGTCGTCATCTGGAACCGTGATGTTAATCCTCCCCCACGTTCTGTTACCCTGAGTGGAAACACCACAGAACACCAGGAACAGGTTTCCTGGTGTGGGGGTCGTATAAATTCAATATCAAGTGGTGTGAAAGGTCATCAGGACCAAGTAGAGGAGCCTGTGATGCGTTTCCTACTGCAGGGACTGGCTGGATTAAAGTCATTATTTGTGCAGTAAACAAGGAATAATGAGGAATGTGAGAGGACATTCCTTTTGTGAATCTCCTTTCCTGAAGAAGACACGAGCTGACACGATCCAGATTGGGTGTAATACACATTGAAGGAGGGTCTCCATCCCTGGGGCACCGCCTTACTTCTGGTTTCATGTGAGGCCTTTGGCAAGTCCTGCGGTTTCACCGAGTCTCAGTTCTCCCATCACACAAGTGAGTTTGTGATGACCCTTTCTGGGTTAAGGTCTTCACTTCTTCAAACAGCAGCAGCTGAATGCTGATTCTGTTATTGATAGAAGCTCCTCTGCCCAGCAAATAGACAGTCTGTTGTTGTGAGACCCTTTGTGCCCACGCTCTGAAAGAGAAGCATGAAGCACAGCTCTTCAGCAGCATGATAATAAAATATCTGAATTTGTGCTGTTCCGTCACCTTTCTCTTAGCCTGACATTGCTGTTTCAGTGAGAAAACAGTGAAAATACCACAGATGAATGAGAAGTATATCAGAGTTGTTGTTTCTTATCAGAGTTGGAAGACAGAAGAGACCACAGGCAGGTGCTTGAATTTCAAGTGCCCTGAAGTTCAGAAAGACTTTTCACAAAGACGTGTTTGGAAAGGGCATTCAGCAAGTTCAGAAAAAGCCGTGGTAGGTAAAAGAGTTCAGCACCTATCACCTTGCATTAAATCAGAAGTGAAAGGAGAGGCGCTGGTGGGAGATGTTCAGCCCTTGGAAGTGTGTCTCAGAGCTGTTGTCCCAGGAACACGGTTAAATGCTCAGGGCTGTGGTGCCAGATGTGGGCACTTTCACCAGCAGGGCTGGGGAGAGCACTCTGAGCTCGCACTGGGTGGGGGGTGTTGAACTCATGACATCATGTCGGAGGAGTTAAGCTGCTTTGGCAGTGCTGAGAGATGGATGTTGAGTGAAGATGGATAAATAACAGGCAGAAGGGCTGGGATGGAAAAGAGAAGGTTTTCAAGAGACAAGTCATTTATTCACATGGGTTTCCTAAATTTAGATTTTTTTTTTTAATTAGTAAGTCTTGCCTTTTCCTATTAACTTCAGTTTCTTTGGCAAGTGTTTCGTTCATGATTTCTAGGTCTCCTTCTGGAAGCCTAATAGTGGCTTCAGAGCTGGAGGAGAATGTGGGAATGAAAGCTGACATTGTCATTCCAGCAAACGGTTTTGTTGGAGCTATTTCATGGTTTGTTAAAAACACAACAGCTGTTTACAGTTTGTGTCCATCTCCCGCAGACGCGGTGCTGGTGAGAGCCTCTCTGTCCCGTGATAAGCGCAGAGGGACTGATGAGCTGCTCATGTCGTGTTCTCGGAACCTGAGACACAGCTTGGGTTTCATCTTCTAATGCCCCTGGCACGGCCCCGTGCTCGCTGGTTGGGAGATGTGGCGGGTCAGGTTTCTGCTTTGGCAGTGGAGCCCCGTGAGGAAAACGCCCGAGTGGGTTTGGCAGGGGAAGGCAGTCGCTGTGAAGGGACGCGTTCCCTTGTTCCCACTGTTGGGAGGTTGAGGAATTGAGGCGGAGCAGGGAGTGAGGCCACTCCTCTTGAAGCCAGTGTTCTGTCTCCCTCTCATGGAAGGGAAAAGCACGGCTTTGCCATTTATCTGAGCCCAGGAACAGAACAAGCAAAAGTGATTTGCTAAAATCAATAATTCTCATGTCATCTTAATGCATCTAAAATATTTAAGGGAAATATGTTTAAAAGCTATTATTACGGTTTACATCTACTGCAAGTTTTAAATAATGAATTTGAGAAAGGCTTCTGAAAAATAAGGGTGGTTCTCATAACCAGGAGGCAAGTCTGGGAACGCAGCGGGCTGTGGGTCAGGAAAGGGCAGCTGGAAAGGTGACATCCATCACCCCGCTGCCAGCGGCGGGGTGTTGGTGATCTGCCTCCGCCAGCAGTAGTTATTCTTCTGAAGGGAAAGCCTTCTAAACAAGGCTGTGAATTGGTTTTCATGCTCGCATTGACAGATTGGGAAAGCAGTTTGTTCTACCAAATTTAACAATGATATATCATTATCACAACTTTGGGGGAAATCTATAAAATCAATAAGTTTGTAGCCTGAACAGGATTTGTATCGCTTGCTTGCTGTGCTGGTGTCAAAGCGTGAGCATATGGATTGAGTCACAGCCTGAGATCAATGGAATTTGTGGACAGTAAGCTCAATAACAAGCCCTTCTGAAAAGAAATAGATGTAAAAAGCAAATTTACTAGAGTATAAAAAAAAAGCTAATATCTTTTCCGCGTTGGCTGCAAAGTGCTGCTCGCTGCCGTTGGCTGCTGGTACTTTGAAAGCTGTCTGGGGTATGTGCTCGCAATGCTGAGTGCTGCTCCCGGCCTCCATGCGTCGCATGTACAGTTGGATGCTTCTGTTTGTAGGGCTTGTATTAGGAAACTCGCCAAGAATAGGAGGAGGGGGGAAAAATAGCCCTTTATATTGTAAACTGAATAAAGAATAAAAACAGTCAGTGTGTCTGCTGGGGAAAGACCATGGTGGCTTTATTTACTTTGTACTGGCAGGGCTTGCTAATGGAGAAAAATAAAAAGGCATAATTAAATAGTTTAATGAATTCGCAGCTCTTTTGTTTGAGTGGGGCTGGGAATGCATGTTCCAGAGGGCCTCACAAAGAGCTCGGCTGGTAGTGAGTTAAAAGTAGGAAATCAGTCCTTTGAAGGCATTTTTATACTTCATTATCCCAGCATGTAAAATGACTTGTACTAAACGATTGAGGATTTTTTTTTCACTCTCTCTCTTTCTCTCTTCTTTTTCTAAACAAAGGAGAGCATCAGGGCGGCAGGAGCATAATTCCCCTCAGTGTCCTAGAGCCAATAGATCAGCTTGTCAGCAAATTGGTGGGCCTGTACTTATGTTTCAGTAAAATATAGGGCTCTGGGAAACTGTAGTGAACAACGAAACCACAAGCCAACCACCACAGAAACACACACGCTCTAAGAGATCCTGGGGGAACGGGGATGATAACACCTCCCTTTTCACCTCAATACTTTGCAGTAGGCAGATACTCACTTTTAAACATTTCTTCCGTGTCTGCGCGCAGTAAAAAGAGTAATGTTACATTTTTTCCCCCCAGGTATTTTATTTCTTTCTTGTTGTGGAAGAGTAAAGTGGGATCAGCAAAGGTGGACTTCCTTCCTCGGAGAGTGCTGAGAGGGTTTTAATGAAAGCGGTAGCAGGGCTGGGTACTGCTCAGCCAGCGTGTGCTCACTGGGTGGCCGTGGAGGTGGAAGGGTGGCTGTGCTGCAGAGCCCGGTGCAGGCACTGCTCATTCCCTCCCTCTGTGTCCCTGCTGCTCCCCATCAGCCTTTGGCTCTGCCTGCCCCGGGGCTGATCTTTGGTCTCCACGTCTGCAGCATCCCTGTCCTGTCCTGGGGTGTGGGAGTGTGGCTGCTCACTGTCCCTGCCCCGCTGCAGGAGCAGCTCCCAGAGGCTGCTCCTCGCTGTGCTGTGCTGCAGGAACACCCCAGAGTCCTGCTGGGGCTCAGCTGAATGAGAGCATTCCATTCAAACAGAGAGTACACTGCAGTACTGAGTGAGAACAGGGGCAATTCCTCTTAGACAAGGTGGTAGTGGGAAACCAGGCTGTGCTGACTTTAGGATGGGATCCAAGCACTCTGCTGTGCACCAGAGGGGCCTCGAGCAGACTCTGATTGACTTGCTGCTGGATCAGAGACTTCTCTTCTGTCTCTTGCCATCTTGCAGACGGTGGCTCTTCAGGACATGGTTTAGTAGTGGTGCATCAATGGTTGAACTTGAGGAGCTCAGAAGTCTTTTCCAACTGTAACAATACCAGAACACTGAGTTGTCACTGTGGCCATTTTGGGTATGGATGGGACGAGGAGGTTGTTCCTTGCAGTGGAAGGGAAGAAATGCCTTGACCAGCAAGTGAAGGTTTTGTCTCTGCCATCCTTGGGCAAAGCCACTGGCTCTGCTGTCACCTGGAGCTGGTCACACCGTGTGTGAGAGCCAGCTGCAAGCAGCAGGGAGCTTCCCTCCAGGACCTCACCTGGCCCATGGACGGGCATTTACAAAGCATTCCCCAGATTTTACAGCTTGAGTTTGCTTATAAACAACACTAACTGTTTGTTTCTTGTTAAAATTTACCTCATAAACAAATTTTACTGCCTTAGTTCCAGGCAATAATTGTTTAATCCCGGCTTTCTCATACCTATAACGCGGTGACTGTAAAGCCGTGGTTGGCACTTTATGGAACTTCTTGGTGCTGTCTCCAGGCACGTGCTGCTCCCAGAGAAGTTTTGTTCCTGGGAGCTGGACCGTGCCCCTCCCCACCGAGGAGGCTGTTAGTGGGAATGGCATAAAACCAAGGGCAGCGTTTGCTCTGCCTGGAAAGAATCAAAACAGAGAAAATCCCAAAAGAAGCCCCAAAGACCAAAATAAAAGCGGGCTCCTGTGTCTGAAGTTGAACTTCCTGATGTACCACTGAGGCTGTTCTGCTATTTACAACCCGTGGCACTCTCTCGTCCTTCTTGCTGAGTAGCAGGGAAACGCCGTGGAAGTGACTGCTTATATTGATTAGCAAGACAAGAGAGAGTTAGAGACCCTCAGCACTGCCACTTACAGTGGGCAGGAAACCCAAATTGACCAGTAATAAAGTGTTTGAGGTTGTTTGAGGCGGCTCCTGGGGAAAGGGCCTTCTCGGAGGGGGGATGCTGGGGGTGGAGAGCTGTCAATTACCCGTGTTTGATGAGGGCTGAGTAAACGTGCTCTTAAAGCAGCCTATTAAATGGCAGAGAAAATGTGCTGGGGCTGGGTTCCATTTGCAAAAGTACTTCTGCAAACTTGGGGGAATGGATGTTCTTGGACCTGTGAGTAAGTGCTGCCGTCAGCAATCACTGCAGGCTTGGGCTTGATTTTTCTCTTTGTTGTGGCCTCCAGTTACAGGCAGGAGAAAAGTGACAATATTTTTAGTCCCCCAGATACCAGTAGTGTAAAAAAACTTAAATGCTTGCTGGAATGTAGACTGGGTGTGTCCAAGGAAGGCAGAAGCCAAAACTACTTGGTCCATGACAGGCAAAAGGGCAGCAAGTTTTAAGTTTAGTGGGCAGTTAAAACTAAGAATAATCAGTGACAGTGAAAGTCTTGGACAGCTGATGTGACTGACAGAAAAAATATTGTCTAAGCAACACAACAACTTGTGGGGTAGCTAACACGTGGGCAGGGAGGGAGCAGCCGCTGTCGTAGATCCCCAGCTCAGGGAGCTTTTGATGCTCCTCACATGACTTTATTTATTAGCAAGCTGAGGAAATTTGGTTGAGATGAGTGGTGTAGAACGGGTTGAAGAATCATTCTTAGAGCAAACTTATCACTGTCAGGATGCAAGGAGGTAGACACTGAGTTTTGGCAGGGGTCTGCCCTGACCCTGGGTCACTGCAGTGTTTGCTTTAATGAGCTGAATCACAGAGCAGGAAATATATTTACTGAGCTTTCAGACCACAGAAAGCTGAGCTAGTGAGTACCTCCAGTGATAGCAGCACAACTCAAAGTAATCTGACAGGTGGGAGGGATGGTTTGGCAAAAACAGAATGAAATTCTAAGAAGGATCTTCTTAGGGAAGGTTTGAGGTGTGCACAAAGAATGTAACGGGTTAACAGTGGTGATTTCTTGGCCACCTGCCCCTGTGGTGGCTTCAAAACTCTTGTTATCATTCTACTCTGAGAACTGAAGTTATTTTCTACCTGTGTCCCTCCAGTCTGGTTTTGTTTGTTCATTTAGGAGTAAAGTCTAACACGTTCCATGAACCCCCCAGGATCCTTGAATGCGAGTGTGGCATGAGGCCGTTCTGTCAGAGGCAGGCAGTGACACTTCCTTACTCACTATCAATTCCTTACAGGCAAAATTCCCTCTCTGTTTTTATGGTGTTTGTGGTGCTGTGGCTGCTCCCTCTTTTCCCCTTCACTGCCCCCCAAAAGCTCACTTCAGCAGTATGAAGTGAACCATGCTTGGAGTGTTATTAAATAATATTCCTTATTACAAAAAAGCACAGGGCTCCCTTTAATGAGAGCTTTAGTGCTCCCAGCTCGTGCCACTGTCTGGGGAGCCCCTTTCCTTTGTCCCTAATGAGCACCTCCTCATTTGCACTGTCCCTGGATTTATGGAGGGACAGGAGAGAAAAAAACTTCCATTTATTATGTCTTAAATGAACTGCTCCCAAAGCAAAACCAAAGAGAGCAGTAAACTGGTGCCTCTGCATTATAGAGTTTGATTTTTATGGAGCTGTATCGTGATGTTCTGCCTCACCTAAGCAGGGTGAGCACAGGCTATAATTACCTCTTGTGAACCCCATTTTCTGATAACCTCCCTGGCCTCTCCCTCTTCAGGATGTTGAATCTGTCAGTTTGGGCATTTTATTTGTTCTCACTGATGGATCTGGATATGGTTAGAAGCAATAAAACTCATTTGATATCTCATTTACCTGAAAAAATGGGGCTCGCTCCCTGAATTTGAAACCGGGAAAACATTCCAGTTTTGTGGATTTTATTCTACTATACCTGAATTATTTCTGCTAACTCTTTCTCCTTATGTTCATCCTCACCTTCTCCTGCTCCAGCTGCACTCAGTTCCCCTCTTTGGTAGATATTCCTGCATACCCCAAGAGTTAACTTGAAAGCAAACACATTTTTATTGATGATTCCCAGTTTTAGAAAAAAGGGCTTTAAGGTCAAAGCCTTCCTATGCAGAGGGAGCAGCCAGGCAGTAACAGCCGTGTTCCTGGGCTGAGATTGAATCCACGACTCTGTGCAGGATGAACTGACATAATGGTGCTACTGCTTGCTTTTCTGACTTAGGGAGAAATGGGCTAATTCCGTAAAGCTTTAGCATAATTTAACTTCTTCACTGGAGTGTTTTGAATAAACTTTAACTGTGCCTTTGATGTGATCAATTAAAAACAAAATTTGAGCTGTAGGAAGGTGGTTTCATGATGGTGGGTTTTGTTTGTTTGATTTGGTTTTCTTTTGACTTTGGCTCACCTTAGACTTCCTTGTATTCCAAAATGTGGAGCCGCCTAAACTGTTTTTCAGCTGGGTAGCAGCAGTCCAGAACTTTCTGCCTAACCTACAGCAAAAAGCACAGATCAATAATAAATGGTCTGGTGCCTTCCTGCTTTTGCTGCATGTGAGTGTTTTCTCTGTAGTTCAAGGGTTATAGAAATTATAGTTGACAAATCTCAGCTACAAATAATATTTCTAACATTTTGCATAAAGTCTTAAACCCTTTTTATTTATTTCCTTTCTCGCAAGAGTCAAATAAGAGGCTTTTACATACCAAGGGAAGGTTTTTTTAGACTTAAACTTCAGAATATTTTCAATATCTGCAACATTATCTTTTGAATAATAATTACCTCTTATATTAAATTATAAGACAGCAGGATTCAGGATTAGATCTCTGCATATTATTCTAGTGAAGGAAATTATGACAGGGGTCATTTTTTAGAATTATGTAGGAGGGTAAAAGGTCCCAGGCAGCATTAGAAGGGAAGGCGTTTATAATTAAATTGTAATTTAGGCCTATGATTTATAGTTTTCTCAATGAAAAATTTGGTGCTGTAGAGAGATCCTAGGAGGAACTTTAGTGAGATACAACTTAATGAAATAATAAAAAGAAAAATGATTCTGGAATAGAGTGTATTGCAAGGGTCCCTGCCAGGATGCTGCAGTGGAGTTGTGTGCTGTCGCTGTGTTCCCTGAGCAGCTCCCTTTTCCTGGGCTGTGTTCCCGGAGCAGCTCCCTTTTCCTGGGCTGTGTTCCCTGAGCGGCTCCCTTTTCCTGGGCTGTGTTCCCTGAGCGGCTCCCTTTTCCTGGGCTGTGTTCCCTGAGCAGCTCCCTTTTCCTGGGCTGTGTTCCTGGAGCAGCTCCCTTTGCCAGGGCTGTTTCCAGCCAGTGGAGTTTTTCGGCTCAAACACGGCATGGAAGGTTTCAGAGCAAGGTGTTTTTCACAACAGATACCTTTTAAACTCATTGAGCTCATCAAAACTTAGGGAAATGCTCTGAACCATACGAGTTGTCAGTTCAGGACAAACTGCTGTTTCTTTTTGTTGTTGTTAGTCACGAGCTGCTAGAAAACCATGAGCATTGTTCTTTGTAATTTGTGGAGCCATTAGAGTGCGGATGCTGAAAATCTGCTCTGGAGTAGCACCCACTCACCTAGAAATAGCTCATTTCTGCCTAATGTGCAGAGGGGTTTGGAGTTTCAGTGTTATTCTGCAGAGCAGATAGCTCCTGGAGTTAAAAAAAGAGTATTTTTATAGTTATTTTTATTAATTAACAGGCTAAACTCCTCCCGACCATGATGAAGAACTATTCTACTGGCAGGAAACCATTAATACAGAAAGGTTAAATGGTTTGCCAAAGGTAATTGAGGCAGTCAGTGACTGATCTGACACCAGGAGCCATCTCTGACCCGATCTCCTCTGGCGGTAAAACTCTGCTGGACTGGTTTGCACAGTGGCCAACAGCTCTGCCTCGGGCTAAACCACATTTCGGTTAGCAAGGACTAATTTGCATTAAAAATTACTTTAAGAAAGAGATGTAGGTTCAGACGTTGTTTTTAAACACTATTTTCTTGTGCAAACTCAGCAGTTGTTCCTACAAATTATAGGAATAGGCTGGCTCAGGCTATAAAAATATCCTTTCTTTTTTTCACTGCAATTACTTGAATTTTGTGCACAGTTGTAGAAAGTCAACAGGTAAGTTTAGAGTGTGGGTTTAAGATCAGCTCCTGAACTTTACTACACTCAGATCAAGGCACTGTATCAATCTTCTGGTACTTCATTTTTTTTGCAGTAACTTTGAATGCAAGTAAGTATCTGATTGAAATAAATGTACTTATAAGCACCCTCTGATATAAATGAAATTGTTGAAATTGTGTCTGGGCAAAGTGTGACATTTTCTGTGTCCCACAAAGATGGGAAGGAGGATGTGACTTAAAAACACCAAATATGGAACTTAAAAGAAGGCAAGATGCTGGACCAGCAGGATTCTCTTGCCCTCCCTCTGGGAGAGCTGCTGAGAGCCCAGGAGCTCCCTGTGGGTCCAGCAGGGCTGGGAGGGAAGGGTGGGCTGAGACAGGGAGTACCTGCCTTTGTCATCATTGATGCTATTTGTATTTTAAACAGTCACTGGAAAATTATCCAGATATCTGTTTATTTAACTTGTGCATAGAATCCTCCCAACTATCCAAATTTAATGGAACAACAATCAGCTTTTTAAGGGCTTCGTATTCCCATAATGAATATTTAGAAATGTTAACAAATAACGTTGTGTCTTGGGGAAAAAAAAATTCTTAATAGCACAGATTGTTCTTTGGTTTCTGGGTAAATAACAGCTGCTTTAGAATTTATCTAAATAAAG
The DNA here is from genome assembly GCA_013400315.1 of Bombycilla garrulus. Lineage (NCBI taxonomy): Eukaryota > Metazoa > Chordata > Aves > Passeriformes > Bombycillidae > Bombycilla > Bombycilla garrulus. The sequence continues at coordinate 118,447 of VXBU01014932.1, forward strand.
AAGTTATGTCACAGGCTCTAGGATTTTCAGAGGTGTATTTAGTTTTTTATTGCATCGAATTCAAAATAAAACCCAGGGTAGCCTTTTATTTTCTGTTTTCCAAGCTAACCTGAAATAGAAAAGGTTAAGACTTTCTTTGAAAAAGGGATATTTCACCCTAAAGAGGAAAACATTTTTCTGGTATTGCAGAAAGTGATTCTTTTTCCTGTAGATTTGCGAGCGTTGCTCGCGGTGAGTGTTGGTTACGGGAACGTTTGTTCGCGGTCTCGGGTTTAACCCCGGCTGCCCTGCGGCTCCTTTGTGCGGGGCGCGGGCTGCGGGAGCGCCGCCTTTGTCACCGCGGGGTGTCCCCAGCCCGAGGGACAGCGAGCGGGAGGGGAGGGGACGCTCCCCGATGTGTGCGGGAGGGACACCTCGCTGTGCGGGGTCACTGTCAGCGCCCCGGGCCCCTCGCCTCGTGTCACTTGTGCCAGGGCCTCAGGGAGTGGCTCCCGCGGCCAGAGGGCAGGGACAGGTGGCAGAGAGGGAAGGAATTCCCGGCTGTGAGGGTGGGCAGGCCCTGGCACAGGTGCCCAGAGCCGCTGCGGCTGTCCCTGCATCCCTGGCAGTGCCCAGGGCCAGGCTGGACACTGGGGCTGGGAGCACCTGGGACGGTGTCCCTGCCGTGGCACGGGTGGGATGGGATGAGCTTTAAGGTCCCTTCGAAGCCAAACCAATTCCCTGTGACTGAATTTTGATCCCCTGGCTGTCCCCAGCAGCCGAGGCCATTGCGATGCCGCTGTCCTCCCGCGGGACGGCGGTGCCACCATCCCTGCCCTGCGGCGGGGACAGGGAACCGGGAACAGCTCCTGCGGGCCCGGGGGAAACCGGGAACAGGGAACAGCTCCTGCGGGACCGGGGGAAACAGGGA
>VXBU01014932.1:119687-164205 GCA_013400315.1 Bombycilla garrulus
GTCCGGGGCGAGCCGGGAACAGGGAACCGGGAACAGCTCCTGCGGGCCCGGGGGGAACAGGGAACAGGGAACAGCTCCTGCGGGCCAGGGGGGAACAGGGAACAGCTCCTGCGGGTCCGGGGGGATCCGGGACTGGCGCTGGCCGAGGGACGGGCGCTCCGGGAGCGGAGCCCCTTCCAGCAGCAGCGCTCCCCTGCTCTGTGCCCGCCCCGGGGCTGGAATGTCACCGCCGGGAAAACCCGGCAGGAACACATTCAATGCTGGGAAACGCTGCGCTTCAAAGGAAAAAAAATCAAGTCTAAGGTGGCTTAGACTGGATACCCAAAATTAATAGACATATTTGACCTTAATCTGTCTTCCTGGACAAGTTTAATTATAGCAATTTCTTAACTTCAGCTCAAGATCTTGTTTCAGAAATGTTAGTGTTCTCTGAATGTGTGGGGTTTTGTATTTAATATCACTGTGTTTTCTAAGGAAAGGCAAAAAATTGTGAAAACTGGCTGGACTGGAATCACCCAGGACTTTTAGAGATGCCTGTGATTAATTTCTCGTTCTAAATAAATTACTGCTTCTGAGATGAGATCGAATTGAGGGTGAGGAGGAAGAAATTAGAAATACTATTTTAGAGCAAAATTTAAAAGGAAATTTGTTTTAGAATTATTTTATTCCCTTTGTGCTCACAGCCTGTCCTGGAAAGAATCTTTCAATGTAAACCATTTGGCATGAGCTGATGATTAAAACCTGATGTACGTGTTGATTTACACCAACTGGAGGCATAGCATTTGATTTAGCCTTTATTTTTTTTTGTCTTATATAACTTAAACAAAGATGTGAAGGTTGTAATACCACTGTGAAATCCGAAATATAAATATTTGACCATGCAGAAGGTGCTACCACGCGGGGTGTGTGGGCAGCAGTGTGCTCCTGTTCTCACCATCAGCGGTGCCAGCTGTGCAGCCCTGGCAGCAGCACCGTGGTGCAGCTTTACTCTGCTCCTGCAGAGCTCCAGGCGCTGTGACAACAAAACTCTACTAAAACTAATGCCTGCTAGGCCTTGGGTCAACTCTGGTTTTTCTTAGTTGTTGTATAAAAATACACTTTTAATTTTCTAGAGGTTTTAAGAGATGTTTTCTCTCTTGCAGAATAGATATGATTTTTACCGTGTTTTACTCTTTCTCTGTTTACAGGAAAAAGCTGAAAATGCAAAATTTTAAACACAAGCAGCAATTTTGCATCTCTATTTTCATAAATTTGACACCTTTTATATGAAATAATTTCAAGTTTTCTATTAAAATGGAAAGAAACAATCAGTGCCTTAGATTGAAGCCTTTAAAAAAGCAGTTTTGAGCCCTGCTGATGGTGTAGAAAAACTCCTGGGTTATATAAATAAAAAAATGAAGCTGTTTTCCTTTCTTTGCGTGGGGTGGGTTTGTGAGGGGGATTCTAACAGAGCAGACGGACTCGTGGCTTGAGTGCACTTACTTTAGTTCCACACCTTGGCCAACTCCGGGAACTTGAACTTGTCATTATCAGCCCAGAAGGTCAGTGCATTACCCAGGGTAGCAGCTCTTTCATCTGGCCTTTCTGAGGAGGGAAAAACCAGCTTAATCTTGGCTTTTATAAAACACTCTGTGTGCTGGATACAGCCTAACTTGTCATTTCCTCGTGTGTTTTAGTGCTGGGGCGATCTTTGTGATGCCACACAGATACACACGTCCGCAAAAGGCCTAATCTGAAGTGAATCTTCTATAAATAATAAACAACAAATAGGCTCCTTTTAGTTATATTAGCCCCAAAATAGGTCATGTACATTTGTTTTAAATGCAAACTTAACAATAAAGTAAATTCCCTAGGTAGAGAATTTGATGTGTTTGTGCAAATTTTCTGGACATAGTACAAAAAAAAGCCAGCAACTATATTTTATCATTTAAAATATTTATACATTGTCTCTTAAAGTCCTATGTTTGAAATACTGTTTATAATAAATGCCCTAGGAGAGAACTAATAGTCACAGGTAAACACTTGCCATTTGTTACTTAAACACAAAGTAATCTTTAACTTTTTAAAGAGGAACTTAGTGTTTCCCATTGCTTCCAGTAAAGTTGTTGCCTTTGTCAGCTTCCTGCCTCCAAATATTCTGATTTTTCACCTCATGATCCACACGGTCTTGGGGTTCTCTGGGCTTCTCCAGGAAAGTGATGAGGGAGAGCGAGCTTTCTGTCACCAGGCTTTGTCCCTCTGGCCCTCCACTGGAAATATTACTATGGTTTTCAAATAAAAAAAGGCTGCAAAGGCTGCCCAGGCCATTCTGTTAGTGCTCCCTCAAATGCAAACCCTAATATGTTAAATTCTGAGATAACTGATGCAAGAAGGACTGTCTGAGGAACAGGTGATTTATTGTGGGGGGAATTCAAATGGCTGTGGCACCTTTTGTAATTTTCATACTGTTTCTGCCTAATACAGCTGTTTTGGGTTTGAATTGGATCTGTGAGTGCTTCTATAATACAAATAATATCTATAGGATGTCTCCAGTAGAACTAGACTAAGGTACAGTGCTAAAAACTGCAGTGCCACATTTTGCAGCTCATGTTGCTTTGTGAGCGAGGCAGGCTCTGAAGTTGTGGCATCAGCCATTGTAACACAGAATTTCTCTGTCCCTATTCATTTTCATCCCTGAGACTCGTTGTAAAAGTGTAAATCCATCACTAGATAATTTTCAGTTCCATTATTTACCAAAATGAATAGTTAAGTAAGTCATTGTTATTAGTGGGGTGCTATTGTTGTTTCACAGAGATAGGGCCTGCCAGGGCCTTGAGTGATGTGCACTTGAGTGTTCTTTCAAGATCCTTGTACCTGTTTCATTTGGGAGGAGTTTCACTCATGTAAAATCAAACAGAAACAATTTTAGTAGCCTCTGAAAAGAGAAGAAGGGAAAATGGATATTAATGAACTATTTAATATTCTGCTATGGCAGAGATGCAGTGATTTTGCTGTTGACACTTTTGCATGGAATTAAAGAGATCTGGTGGTTGTTTTACTCGTCTGTCTTTGTTCCTGAAAGACTTTTCAGTGTCATCAGATTTGGTTCTGTAACCTGAGAGAGATTTTACAGACACGCAGACAAGGAAAAAAAAAGCGCTTCTTTTTCATGAAATTCATTGGTATTCAAAACATGGTCCTTTGATGAATTAGAAATTTTGGCTAAAGCTTTAATGAGATTTTTATTTCCTGAACTTATGTTGGAAAACGCGTGAGCTGCACGACTCGCAGTTCTGAATGAGGCTGGGTTTAGTTTTTCTGTTCAGGAACGTTTCTGGCCTGTTGTTTATTGCTCAATATTGTATTGATTGGCGAGTTGAGGAGTTCATGATGAAGCGGAACAGTTTAGAGCTATGGATCTTTACTTTGTGACGCGGAGCCGGTGGGAGCTGTGCCAGGGGAGCCTGCAGCGGGGGCTGCCCCTCTCTGTGCCACCCCACCCACCTCAGGTGAGCCCAGCACGGGCAGGTGAGCCCAGCGTGGCCCAGAGCTGCCGGCTGCTGTCCCCAGGCCCTGAGAACAGTGACACTGCTGCACTGACGGGGCTGGGAGCCCTCTGCGTGTGTTCGTGCTTTGGGCAATCTTGCGCGGTGTGGGTGGTTACTGGGGACGAGCGGTTTGGGAAGCTTTCCAGAAGCTGTCACTGAGTGGTCTTAGATTTTATAACGTTCCTTGTGTTCCCGGGCTGTGCTACGCATAAAAATTCTCCTGGCTCAAGAACATTTGAATGCTGTGACTTACCACATTCTGAAACTCACATGTGTTCCAGCGTGTTAAAAGTGTTAGGAATATTCAGGTAATCGTTGTACTTTGTCTTTTGATTTACTTTAAATCAAAGTTTTTTTCCCAGCTTACAGAAATGTTTTGGTATTGACAGAAAAGAAGGATGTTATGGAAGGTTTTTTTGTTAGTCATATGGACAAGAAGAAATTCTGTTTGCTCACATTCAATCCCAGCTAAATGTGTGTTTTTCATTTCTTTCTGCCAGCTACTTTCTGGATTTATCCTGAACGAGAAGAGGAGTTACTGAATGAATGCCCAGACAGTGAGTGTCCTGTGGTCGACGCTACAGTCCAGAAGTCCTTCATCAATGGTGAGTAAACCTCTAGCTTTGGATTTCCACACTGAGTTTTTAGCTTTATTTCAATGAGCTTTAAGTCAAAGTTGTCTGTTTTTTGGGTCTGGAGATGTGTGAGCTGTGGCCATGGTGTGAGCTGAAATCTTTGCATGTAGGTTCTAGAATTTTGTGTTTTCAGAACTTTTCTTTATATTTGAGCACTGAATGCCTATTCCAGAAATAATAAATGGCAGCAGTCAGTGATCTGTCTGTGTGAATGGTTCCGGAATATGGAGGTGTGAACAAGTGGTTTTGGGAAGAGAAGGTTTTGTCTACATTCTTATGCTGTTCTGGGAGAGGAATTTCTGAAAATGTGATATAAATGCAAATCTGTGATGAAGAATACTGACATGCCGATGTGCTAATGCTGGCTGTTTGCTGTGGGACGTTTGGGGTAAGTTGCTGATGATGTCGTCAGTGTCATTTTATTTTGATGTGTTCAAATACCAGATGCAATATCACTTCAGAGTACAAGATCTTTCTCTCCGTTATCTAGTGCTAAGTGTTGCTCTGCCTCTCTGTCGTCAGTGTTGTGGTAGTTTTCTCGTGTGCTCGCTTTTGGCCAGAATAACCCGCCTTGGAGGGGGCTGGGAAAGAAGGTGCTTGTAGGCAGGTTTGTGGAATCACTGCAGTAAGTTTTAAATGATGTATGAAATGAAAAATTCCTGTCTGGTGCACAGGGCGAGCAGAGCCATTGATGTCTGTGAAATCGCTGCTGCAGAGGCTGTTTCAGAGACTCACAGGGTGCTTTGGGTTGGGAGGGACCTCAAAAATCATCTTGTTCTACCCCCTGCCATGGACAGGAACACCTGCCCCTAGACCAGGTGTTCAAGTTTTTCTAATAATATTTCAGAAATGCCAACTTTTAATTTTTTATAAAACTCTTCTGCTTTTGAAAGGCAGAAGTCTTTCACAGCAACAAAATTCATTAGAAAAATCTTTCAAGATGGTGCATCAATAAATATCCTAAGGCAGTTTTCCAGGTTTGTGTGGGTTTCTGAGCCGGAGCAGCACTACTTTACAGAGTGCAATGCAGGTGTGAGGGTGCTTTGAACTGTCCTAAAGTGAGCATTTCAGAAGCTGAGTGATGGGATTGATGATCAGGAGTGCAGTGGTTTGTGCGAGAGCACAAAAAAGTGCTGCAAGCCTGTCCTTTCCCGAGTCCTGCAGAGCAACCAGTGCTGTCAGCCTGTGGAAAGTGCTTTTTGCAGCAGATTGTTTGTAAGAAATGTTTGTGTGCCTAAAGTTAATTTATCAGGCTCTCTGGAAGTTTTTGTTCTTCAAAAATCAACCTTCTTTTGTAAATCTTGTCTGTAACTCTTGTGTGGTTTACTGGGACTGGGCTAAGGACCTGGGGCTAGGAGAGGCTGTTAATGGAGCAAGAGTTTGGCATGTTAAATAGGAAGAACTGGATGGCTTTGAAGAAGTGATAAAAATAAGGTGAAATTGAATAGATTCAAGTAAGAATGGCTTTTCAGCTGGCTGGAAGGGGAGTGTGTTCTCAGGAGGAGGGGCCAGGAGCTCACTGTGGTGCAACTGTGCCACCAACACGATGTGCTTGTGAAAAAAGCATGGGCCACTCTCAGAGAGGCAAAGGAAAAAGTAATTCCAGAGAGGTTTGCAAAATACTGCTTGTAACAGCAGCTGGCAGGAGCTCATCTGTTTACAGAGGAAAAATGTGACATCAGGACTCCCTGAGTGGGGAACAGTGCAGGGGGATCGCTGGATCTCATCATTACTCAGGGCTGGAACAATTAACACTAGTCAGGACTTTGTTTTGGGTCATTTCTCCTGATGACGCTCCTGAATGCATTTGAGATAAATGGTTTGGTAATCTGACAAACTGGAGGAATAACATGTGTAAGATTACTTTTATTTTCCAACTGAAATGTGTTAGAGCCTCTATGACACTGGTAGCAGGTGAAGAAGAAAACAGTTCTTGAACTCTTTGCTAAATTGATATACTAATCAGAGTGCCTTTTCCAGAAAAGAAAGAAGAGCCCCATTTTGCCTGGACTCTATCTTTGCTATTTTCCTTTTTCAGAAATAGAAGATTAGGAGGTGTCTGCACCGATGTGATAAAACGTTCCTGTGCAATTGTATTGTATTTTCGCCTTGAGTTGCTGGCGAAATGAAGTTGTTGGCTTTCAGTGCTGCTTTGTTTTTGACCCCTTTTTGTGAATTCTCTGAGGAAAGAAACATATTCCCATCTTTTATAGTAATCAAATTTATCTGGCATCTCTCAGCCTCTTGCATTACTTATGCTACAGTTGCCCAGCCTTGGGAAGGGTTTAGCGGGTTTATTTATTTATTGTTCTAAAGTGAAGGTTTTTGACTTGAGGTCCCCACACAGTCTGTGGGGATTTGAAGAGAAAAAAAATGAAAGTGCTTTCTGCCATTATTTTGATAGTTACTTTCTCTGAAACTGTTTAAAAAATACCCCAGACAACCCAAAAACCAAACGAAGCCCCCATTAGTCCAAAACCCCCAGAAACACAGAGAGGAAAACACTTGATTATCTTAGTTGTCTTGGAAATCCAACTTTGTCAACTTTCTTTTGTATCTGCAATTTCTCTTGCTGTTTTTTCATCAATTTATTTCTATGATTGAAAAACCTTAAGGTTGATTATAAGGGAAATCAGGGGTATTACCAATTATTTTGATTTCAAATATGATTTATTTGACTAACAGCCTTAAAGGCTTAAAGGGACTGATTTAATTTTGTTTTATGCTTATGAAATCCACAGAAGACTGACCTGGCCATCTTCCTTGTCTTCTGCTTTGTAAGTCTCACACAGTATTTCCCCTCTGCTTCTTTGATTTTATGAATTTTTTTCTTCGAGGAGCAAACAATGATAGTGTGAAAACGTTCATATTGCGTTTCAGATGTATATACCCATGTAGAAGGATTTTTTGTTGCAGGAGAAAAATCAAATCCTTGTCACCTAAACTGCTAATTATGTTTGATAAATGTATGGTATATGTTTAATGCAAAGAGAATTTAAGAAATAATACACCTTGTGTAATTACAGCGACCGAGCTACTTCCATCAATCTAATTTTTCAGATTCAGGTTCATTTGCATTGCATTATTTTTATTAAATGAGCTTTCAGAGAGCCCTGCTCTCTGTCAAGGAGAGGAATCAAACGCTGAAGTACTTGAGCGTGTACCAGGCGGGGTTTGCAGGTGACACCGCGGGCCTGGCCTTGCCACGAGGCCACCTGGGGCCACCAGGGCAGCTCAGCCAGCCCAGCCAGGGACAGCTCTGCCATGGATTGTATTTCAATCCATACAGCATAATACTTGTTTCTATTTCTGTATAAAACAAATACACACGTGTCGTTATTTTGACAAACTCAGGCGCTGAGGGTCTCCATTCTGTCCTATTATTTAATTACATTTTCCAGATTTCTTGGTGTCTTTGCTGTTGCAGAACTAAGTACCTGTGTAAGAAGGAAAATATTTTAGAAAAACTCTGTAAGGGAAGAAAATGCTCAGTAAGCTTTTTCCATGATCTCCAGAGAAAGGTCTGGGAAAAATAAATTACTTTCTAAAGTTTGGGATGCCCATTTAAAATGTGATCTGGCAATTTTATTGGATTATTTGAATTTTCTTTTTAATTGGTTCAATTTTATTGAACCGCTTGAAGTTTTAAGCTATGTGGCATTTCTGCTATTTGTGTGTTATTAAGCTCGCAGCTCAATTAGCTTATGGAGCATTAGCAGGGTGTTAGCAGGTGATTGAGCAGAGGGCTCAGCGCTGCCCTGGGCTGGGGCTCCTCTGCTCCGGGCTGTGCTCGGCGCTCACCGGCTTGTCTCTGCTATTAAACAACTTCTGTGACTGACTCCTGTGTAAAATAGAGATTCTGAGGAGTTATTTTAAAAACACACTGTCTCATTGGTTTAACCGGACCTGAAAGTGTGTATTTGGCAAAAAATTGCAACCTGTTTCAATCAAATTTTTCAGGCTAATCAACCATAGTTTTTACCCAATCGATCACTCAGAAAACAGTGTTGTTTATAAAACTGAATAGGTTATGGTTTAAAAATATATTAATCAGTAATTCAGAGAAATTAAAATCCAGAATGCCATGGAAGTGTATCCCTGTGGATATAATTGATAATGGCTTCGAAATTAAAAGCCTTTATAACAGTTTCCTTATCTGCTATTGCAGTTTCACTGCAGTTCACCAGCAAACCTGATTTTATAACTAAAAAAATTAACTGCAAATCCCTCTGAACTGTGGTGTTGGCTTTGGTACAGGGCATGAAATAATTTTTCCATCTTACCCCGCCGTTCTCCGAAGGTCAGCCTTTCAATTGGGCTGTTACTGTCTTGCTGCAGAGTTTCCAAGCTACGTTAATTTTTGGGCTGCCATTGATGGATGGAGCAGTTGGAATTGTGACACGCAGCAGCCTGACTGGAATGACCTGCAGAGGCAGATGTCGGCCTCTTATTTCATGCCCGTTTGTCAGAAAGAAAAAACAGCTTTTTTTTTAAGCAGTCCTGCTTTTCTGCACGGGGAGAGCACTTGTGGGTGGGTGTGATACACCTACATAGAGAGGCATATAAAAAAATCACATTTATTTATCATTGCTGGAAAACCTGGTGAAGTCTCTTGGGAATTTGTCAGTTCCCAGTATCAAGGATGTGCATATTCCAGTATTTTCTGTGCTGCAAACCAGCGTGCAAGAATCGTCTTGAGAATTTATTATTTCATAAAAAGCTTTTATTTTGCCCACAGATTAGCTGAGAAAATGTACATTGTTCTTTTGTGGTACCTGGGAATTTACAGTCTCAAAAGGATTTCCTTTGTGATCTGCTTTTGCAGATTCTTGCTACATCAGAAGGATTTTCTGTTCCTTGTCCAGAATTTCTCTGTGAGGATGACACAGACCCTTACTGGGTGCACTGGGCTGCACCTTCCATGTGAGAGCCAAACCCTCACCCAGAAATTAACTCGAGGAGGGAGCTCATTCATTAAAATATAAAAAAAATCAATTTAAAGGACCGATGCAGACAGAAAAAGCTGAACTTTCCCACTTGGCTTGTACAGAGTTCTGCGAGAGAAGGAATTTATTTGGTTGATATGGGTAGAAAAAAAGGGAAATATTTTGATTAAAGAATGAAAATTCACTGTAACTATCAGGGTTAAATGTGAGCAGATCCCAGTGAAGCCTTTGAGTGCCTGTCCTGCCTTTGGGCTCTGCCAGGGACGTGGAGGGAAGGAATTCCGAAGGAATTCTGCAGTGGTTCTGTCACCTTAGTGAAGTGAATACAAGTTTTGCCATTGATTTTGACTGGCTCAGAGTTTTACCTTATGACCTTTTCTTTATTTCATCATTCTCCAGTTGAGATTGCTTTCCTTTTCTTAGTAAACTTTAAATTTAAGGTTAATTTTGGAGTAAGTTCCTTGTTTCTAAAATTCACAGAGGACATAGAAAAAACATAGATAAAAAAGAAACATAGCTTAGATCTGTTGTGGTCTAGCTGGAATCACATAGGAGTCAACCCATTAATGATAAAGGTATGAAAGAGTTGTGCAAATCTGCAGATAATAAAATCATATTGTATAAGTAATGATAGGTCCAGGACCATTTTAGTGACAAGCCCAAATAATTTTTAAGATGATCTTTTGTCATTAATGTACACTTTAATACTTGATGATCCGAAATTGTGCCTTCATTTAAAAAAATAAGGAACTGTAAGTTGTGAAAATAGGAAAAAAGCGGGGGTCTGATCTGTGTATAATGTAAATAAATAAAAGATGTGTTTTTTGCAGCATGTGTCCTTGTCTGCTAAAACAGCATCTCTAGAGATTGTGTGATCCCTGTCGCTGAATGCTTGGATTTTCAAGGCTGGATATTTTTAAGGTTTTTTTTTTCCTGTGTGTGTAACTGGAAAAGCTAGCCCAGAAATGTGGGCTTGGTGCAGAGATTATTGCATGGGTTTCTTTGTTCACGCTTCTGTGGAAGACAGTATTAAAAGGGCTGACTCTTTTCCTAGGTGCCAGCAGTCTTCAATTTCTTGAGTCTTTCAAAGTGAAAGCAGAAAACAGGGAGATGCTGCTGGTGAACACAGGGCTAGTGCAGGTGGAGACCCTCAAAATACAAAAATCAAATTTTTAGGAACATTGCTAACAGCAGTTGCGCTTCCTAGTAAGAGCACAGAATCCCTCTTTGCAAATTATACATAGATGTTTATTGTAAAATTGGTACTGAAAAATACCCAGGGCTTATTTAAAAAGTCCTGATGTAATTGTTCTGTGCCTGGTAAGAGAACCCTCCTCCCATGGCCGAGTACCTCGGGGTTCCTCTGAGCTCCCAGGCTGTGGGGTGTCTGCCTCTGCTCCCACTAAAGGGCTCTTTTGCTCGGGAATTCCATCACTAACATTTAAAACGCTGGAAGTTGCTGAAACCTCAGCCTCGGAGGTGCTGCAGTGCAATGGCAAGAGCTGAGCACACACTTTTTTGTACTGCTGGAAAATCTCTGAGTTGTTGATATCCCTGATGTTTTGCCACAGGTGGGAACCCCGGTGTTGCAAATCTCAGGTGTGTTTAAGAATCGCTTTAGAAGATTTTACAAGAAGCAAGTCTGTACAGGAGGGGCTGTAGTGGCAGCTGTGGCTTGTGCAGCCGGGGCTGTGTCCTTTGGGGAGCTCTGTCACTGCCGGGGAGCAGCGTGGCTCCGCCTTTCTCCTGGTTTCTCATTTGTATGTCATTATCCCAGGTGATGCTGGGTGCTGCAGCCTCTTCACAGGAGTTGCAGGTTTTCAGGACAAGTTGTCGTTTCTGTTCTGGAAGTCCCTGATGGGCACCAACAGAGCCATTTCCCGTGCTCTGGCAGCCGTTCCCATGGAGCAGCTGAGGACAGGGACGTCTCCCTTCACAGATCTGGCTGTTGGGGGACTCCAGAGAGTTGATGACATCTCTCTCCTCTCGGTGGTTGGGAGTGACTGAAGGGAATGGGTCAGCTAAAATTCTCTCTTTATGACGTTATGACTCTAACCAGATGTTGAGGTTTTCCAAACATGCTCCATGGTTTGTCTTTGCCCTCCAGTGTGAATGTGGAAGCCAATTACTTTGGACAGTGTTTCTTAGTGCAAAGGCAGGAACTAAACATGGCTGTGCTACTTGAAATGCCAGTTGGAGTTGCCTTGGTAGAAATAAACTGTGCTGGCTGTGTGGGGGAGTTTGCCTTCTGTTAGGGACAAATGTTCCCATCGTTGTCATCGTGCTCATTGAGAAATCCCACTGCTGCTTTGCCTTGCTGTGGGTCGTAAGTGCGGGTGATGACAGGTTCGTGTTGGGTTCCTGGGAGGGTGTGCAGCCCTGGGGACAGCTGGGGACAGCACGGTGAGTCAGGGCACAGCGCACGGCCTCCCTCTGTGGGGCCATTCCCTGTGTCACCTGCATGCAGTGATTCAGTGAGCTGCTCCAGCCAGCACCCCCCACTGCCCTGTCCTTGCTCTGTCCTTGGTCACCTGGAATACTTCACACGCTGTCCTCAGATGTCACTTCCAAAAAGCGCTGCTTCAGCTATTGCTCTTCACCGATCGCCAGCTCGCTCTGCTGAAGACCCAGTGGCACCAGGGTGGTTTGGAAAAGGGGCGCAGAAGGGTTTGATGGCACTGCTTTCCTTGGAGATGAAAAGGAAACAATGGTTTATGTGCTCAGGAACAGAGTGGTAGGAGAGCTTTGGGAGCTTTGCTGTGCTGTGTGAATGTTGAGAGATTTGAACTCGCTGGAGTCCTCGGCGATCAGTGCTCTCAGCATATGCTATGTCAGATGCTCCCACGGATCTGCCTGTTATCTGCTCTCATCCCTGCTCTCCCTGTCTCTCCTCTCTACATGCAAGGCAGGGAAGGACATTTTTCCTATATCTGCTTGTGAATTTTTTCAGCAGCGGTGACACCACGATGGTGTAACCAGTGGCTGCCTGTTTTCTGAACATAACATGCTGTATTTCTTTCCACCCTCAATCTTCATATGAGCCCACTGCTGCTGATAAATAAAGACTAAAATGCAGTATCAAGGGCCACATAGCGAAGTGGGATGATGTTTTTTGTTAAATTCTTTTTATATAAATCTTCCTGATAAACTTCTCATTTGGCTGATGTGGTGGAGCCAGATCAGGGCTACACTGAGTTTTTATTGCCATCAGATTCTGCCATCCTCCCTGTCCATTTTATTGGACAGGAATTCCAGATTATTCCATGTTCACATGGTTTAGGACATGAAATATTCCCAGCCTATAAAAGATCCAGCATTTAAGCAATAGGATCCAGAAAATCAACTTAATAACAGAGATGAGCTCTGAAAAATACCAGGCAGTGTTTGGAGGAGAAATTGACTGAGAAGGTAGAGCGGGGAGGAATAATTAATTATTCAGGTGTCATCCATTACTAAAAGTATCCTTTCACCAAGACCTGAGAATTGTCTTCCAGTGGAAATTGTACAATTACCTATGGAGTAAATGGTCTAGTGTACATTCATATGTCAAAATGTGCTTCGAGAAGTATGTCAGCACTTTTGTGCAGGAGAGGGAAATAAATCAGAGCCATGCCTGAACTATCTCCCTGTGCTGGCGCCTCGACGTCCCGTTCCACGTGCTGCAGCTGCTGTGCTCTCCATGGAAAGCTGTTATGGCTTCCTTGTTTGGGCAGGGCTTCCTTCTCCTCTTTCCTGCTTTCCTTATTGAACTTTGTAGATGAAATGGTCAAGTACAAAAGTTTCCCTGTAAATCTCTGACACCTTTTCCAGAACCGATTTCTGTAACTCTGTAGTTTGCAGCTGAACATCTTTCATTCTCTGGTGAGGCCAGGCTGTTGAAACACTGGAGAGTCACAACAGCCCAGAGTTAAAGTACAGCTGGTGTGGGCTGTGCTTGGGGAGAGCCTTCAGCTCAGGCCAGGCCAGCACAAGCTGGGCATCAGTGACTGTGGTGCCCAGGCTGCCCAGGCACCACACACCTCAGCTGGGGACAGCCTGCCATTGATGCATTAACCAGCATTAATGGAGTTTTTGCTATGAGAATGTGAGCATCTGCTGGCTTGTGGCAGGACTTTGGGGTTCCCAAGGGCTGGCTCCTGTCCCATCTTTTCAGTATTCAGTATTTTCGGTATTCTGTATTGCTTAAAGCTTTGGTCTGGAGGTGCTGCTGGCTGAGCACGGGGGTCTCTGCCTGTCCCTGCGTGTGTAACCCAGCACTCAGCTTCCCTTCTCAGCGCTGTTTGACAGCACCTGGCCTCATCCAGCAGAACTCCAGAAAACCAGTGCCCTAGGGGGGGCTTGGCTTTATGGGTTGGTGGCTTGGGGCTTGCTTTTTTCTTCTGGACCAAATGACTTTGACTATCCAGCTCCTGTTGCTCAAAAAATCTTACTTCTTTTTTCTTACCTCCCTTTGCCTCTCTGACAGATTTAAATAACAGCAAGGCTCCTATTTAAAATGATAACATCCAGGAAATTAAAAGTTAAGCCATTCCCTGCCCATAGCTCGGTGTCTCTGCCTTCCCCCTCTCCGCAATGGTGTAAATGAAGGGCGAAGCTCAGCCTGGACTTCCAATTTCCTGGCTGGTGTCTCTGTGTCTCAAAGGCTGCTGTTGTACAGTCTTCATCTCTGGGAAGGATTCATACACAAAATATTGTGGAAAACTAGAGAAGCAGTCAGAGGAGGAATTAAATACTCTGCAGAGGTTCACGTTAACCTAAATTACCTCAAGGCTTTGTTGAGTAAGGAACAAAATTTAGAAGCTAAAGTGTTATAAGTAAAATGCTCATCACTTTTGGATTACTTCAGATTAGAGTTTACGGTCTCTTCTGTCTTGCTGCTTTGCCTTTGGGTAGCTGAGCTGTGCAATGGTGGTGTGCTCCCCTCTCAGCCTCCTGGCTGGAGGAGCAGGCCTGACTTGCTCTGAATCTGCCGTGCCCACGGGGCGCTGAGGGGCAGGGATGACAGGAGAGGGGTCCCAGGGGCAGGGAAGGGTGTGGGTGCCAGTGCTGTGCTCCAGGGAGTTACTGAGAGAGAGCAGAGAAAAAGCAGGGAGAATTAGCAGGTGAAAGACACAAAGGGCAGGGCAGATTTAAGACTAATTAACCTGGTGCTGCAAAAATGCAACTAAATATTTGATGAACCCTTACAAAACACTTCAGTTCCTGGTTAGGTAAGGATTGTTGGGCTAAGAGCTTTGGCAGGGCCCGTTCACTCCTGAGCTGCCCCTTATTGCCTGTCACAGCTTACAGAATCCCTTCTCTGTTGCTGCTCTGCTGATTCTCCCAGTCTGGAGAAGCAAAACCACCAGCTTTTTGTGTTGTCTTAAATTCATCATATGACACGCATCTTTTGGTATGAAATGATAGATGAGCTCTCTTTCTTGTATCAATACATGTTTTTTTCTGGTTTTAACTTCACAGAGTCTCTTCCCAGTCTGTTCCCTGGTCAGGCTCCTGGCAGGTGCATCTTTCTTTATTGCTGTGAAAAATGGGGTGCCTTTATTCTTATTAAACTCAAAATATCTGAAATGAATTTCAGATTTATACAGGGAAGTCTCACTATTTGCAGAATGAATCATAAATGCAAGTAATGCAATTTTAAAGAGACGTTTTCTCACAGAAGAAGAAAAATCCTTGAAATCTGGATGTGTGGCTTCCGTGCTCTCGCCAAAGCAGCTGGGAATTTTCTCTGGATTGTTTTCTGTGTTCATACTCCCATCTCTTTTTTCTGCATTTGCCGAAATTGAGGATCAGATATTGGTCAGTTTACTTAGGAAAAGTTTCAAATCAGTCTCTGTTTCAGAAGACAAATAAGATCCAAACATTACCAAGTAGCTGGAAATATCATTGTTATTTCATTTTCTACCAAACTCTGAAGCTCAGAAGTTAAATATCCATTTGTATTCTCACTTGCATTAGAATAATTTGTAACATTAGATACTAATTCTGTATGCAGCCCAACTGTGAGATTCAAAACAAGGAAATAATTAACACAAAAAAAACCAGACAAACCTACACAAACCCCAAAAATTTGTGAAGCTCCGACTAAGAAAAATCCATGAACTGAGAAAACCCCCAAACATTAATATTTCAGCTTTCTGTCCCAGAGAGGGGCAGCAGGTCCTGCCTGGCTCCTGCAGCTGTGTCACCCCCAGGTGATTCTCCCTCCTGGCTCCCCTGGCTGAGGCCTCCATGCTCGGGGACTTGCCTCCCTTAATTAGTAACTTAATCAATGATCTTAATTTTATGGAGTTTTGGTTTTCAAACCAATTCACATATCCTTTTCTGAGCTTTCCTCCTTCCTCTGTCACTATCTGAGCTTTTGGCAGATGCATTTTTCCTTTCTTATTTTCTTTATTTTCCTTCCCTGTTTTCTTTACTGCCCTAGGAAAGGAAAAGCAAGCCTTTCCCATATTAAACCTGCACAGTGAAATTTCAGTTTAACCAGAAGTGGCTCTATCTGGAGCAGCAAAGTAACAGTGAGACTTTTTTCTGTTTTTTCTTGCTCCGGATTTCACCTGTGTGAGTCAAGTATTGTTTAACCTTTACAGAAACCACATGATAATTGATAAGGGTTCTTCAGCAGCATCCAGCCCCATCCTGCAGGGTACGAAGTGAGCGCTCACACGAGCTGGGTAAAAATCTTGCATTAGCACTTAGAGAAAAGGGAACTGCCGCACTTGGTTTGCTCCTGGCGGCATGATGATGGCTCCTGAGCTGTGCCCTCACTGCAGGATTTCCAGAGCCCTTTGAGATCCCAGAGCCGGAGCAGCACAGGGAAAGCAGCTCAGCCGCCTCTGGCCCCCAGGTGTTGTTTTGGGGATGCTCTAAGGTACAAGTTTGGGTGTGTTTGGGAGCTGATATTTTCCCCTCCCCTTTATCATTTCAGGAGAGTGATTTTCATCATAAATCAACATGTCAGCCAAAGCATCTACATTAAAAAAAAATATTATTTCGCAATTTTCCACAGGCACATTTGATGTAAACCCTGGAGGTGTATTCCCCGAGTACCTATTACCTCCATTTTAGGGAAATTACATTAAATTATTAGTGACAAATTTACTTGTCTGCCAATGTGTTTTTCTTGAATTTTACTACAACATCAATACTTGGCTGTTTTATATGGGCCCTCATTTACCTGTCTTTGAAGGCAGTCACCCCTCTGGGAGCTTTGCCTGTCACTAACATGCACTAGGAAGAGTCTTTAAGTTTAACATTTGCTGTTTTGAATCAGAGGAAAAAAAATATGTTGCACTTTAAAAATATAATCTGTTTCTCCAACCTTTTAGTGTGTGCTGGCTCCTTTTTAGAGACCAAATCCAGTTAGGAGGGCAGAGGAGGTTCTGGTTTGTCAGTGTAAAGGTGTTCACCAGGAGGGACTTAAACTTCCCTGCTCTGGTACACCTTGGGCTCTGGAAAATACCAGATTTTGCTTGTGTTTGTGTCTGTTCAAGAATCCAGTCTGATGCCAAAATAAAAGCAGATGGGGAAAAAAAATAAGTCAGACTAGTATCTAAATTCAATGAAATTCAAAGCTCTTCCAATTGCATAAGAAAACAGAGCCACGAGGCATATGGAAGATAATTCAGGCTTTTCCGAGCAGTCCCAGAGTGCTGGGAGTGAGGGTCACTTGTGGCCTTTTTAAAATCTTAAAAGTCTTTGTCTTCACCTGCAATTAGTGCTAATTCCAAAGAAATGAGTGTTTCTGGATTTACTGTGCTGCAGTAATGTTTGTGTAAGCACACACAAAATACTCTGCTTTTTGAAACAGGAGCTTTTGCTGCCAGAGGTCACAGAATCCTGGAGTGGTTTGGGTGGGAAGGACCTTAAAGCCCATTTGGGGCCACCTTCCCCTATCCCAGGCTGCTCCAGGCCCCAGTGTCCAGCCTGGCCTGGGACAGTGGGACAGTGCCCCTGTGGTGTGCAGCAAGGCAGGGCTGTTCCAGGGAAGAGGAGCAGCGCTCTCCCACCTTCTGCTGGAATCAGCTCCAGTTCTGAAAAGGAGCAAGATTCTGCTTCTGGCCAGAGGCTTCTGGGGAAAACTTTGGTGCATCAACAAATAATGCTGGCTATAGAATAGTCCAGTATTTCACTCCCTGAAATACTGACTGCTCTATTGCAGTCATCTGCGTTTGACTGGACACGAGGGGATGTTGCTCCTCCACATCCCCGACTCAGGGATTGAAACTCTGACTGAGGACTCGCAGGGACAGGGCTGTAGGAGCAGCACCATTACCATGAGGTGTTCTGGGAGAGACCCTGGGCCTGTGGCTGGGTACAAACTGCTCTCCTGAAGGCACAGAAGCAGCAGTGCTGTGAGCAGCACCTCTGTCCTGGGGTTTCATCCCTGAGCATGGTTCCCTGCCTCGTGAGCCGGGGTCTGGGCCCAGCCCTGCAGACACGAGAGACACGGAGGGATTGTGCTGGCAGCTCGAAATTCCACCTCAGGCTTCCAGCAGTTGGGATTTCCAGTGCTGGAGCGTCAGGCTTCTGCGAGCTGCTCTGTCCTCCCCAAGAAAACTTGAGGAGGTGAGAATTGGGTTATGAAGGTACTACCACAGAGTAGGTTAAAAAGCTTTAATCAAATTCCTCTCAATTTAGCAAAGCAGCTGATTAAAATCAGTTTTGAAGTGGGATTTTGGTTACCCCAGAATAACTTGTGCTCTGAGAGAGGGGATCTGTGAGTTCCAGTTTGTGGGAGGAAGATGATGGTAGTGCCAGGATAATTCACTTCCACTACTGAACTCAACAGGAGTAAGAAACACACTAAGACGAATTATATTAATTCTTAATCTTTTTCATCTCTTTATAAACTGCTGATAAATTCAAGTTTTCTTTCACATCCTCCCTCACTCTTAAATATTATTTCAGAGACTTTGCTTTGCCTCTTTGGCACTGGGACTGCCACAGATCCATGAGAATTCTGTGGGATAAGTGTTACTTTCTCTTGTATTATATCCAAATCTTGAACAAGCAGCAAAATGGAGCATATACTTAAGATGTACCTCATAATTAATTTCAATTTATTCCCTCACCAAATCAAAATGATTACATAAATCAATGCAATTTTAAACTGATTAACCTCAAACCCTCTTAATAAGAAAGTGGGGGCCACAGAGTTCAGGGGATGTAAAATGCCTTTATGTTGGTTTTCTGATTTTTTTTATCCTAGGACTGAAAATAGAAGATGCCTATTATTGCCATCAAATATAATTTGATGAGGAATTTTTATTTGTCAAGGACTTTCCTCCTCCTTTTTTAGATGTTGCTTTGCCAAAATCCAATGTCAGTGCAATGTGTTTTGGCCTAAAAAGAAGGCGAGGAAGCAAAGGGGACCTTGCTGCTTCCTCAGGGATTTTTACTATGCACTGGATTTTATAAGAGCTTTACAATTTTTTTTGAGAGCCTGGTAGAAATTTTGGAAGGATTGGGTAAAACCATTTCTGACAAGTTCCTCACTGCTCCTGAGACTGTCTGGGAAAAGGGCTCCTCTTCCTCTTCCTTTCAGTGCTTCTTTCCACCCGGGAATGAACCCTTTGTGTCACCTGTGTGTCCCTGCAGCACGCGGGGTGCTGGGTGAGGACTCCACGTGAGCATCCTCAGGGTCCTTGCCGTGCAGAGGATTCTGTGCAGGTTCAGGATTCTGTTCCAGTGCAGAACTCGCGGTCCAAGCAAACCCTCAGGAGGCAAGGACCAGCAAAGCCCCAGTGCCGGAGTTTGGCTTTGCTTCCTGCAAATCCTGCCGAGAGAGAAGAGGTGGGAGCCTTCCCTCCTTGTGGTTTGTTCGGGCACTTGGGGACAGGAGGGACTTCACTGTGTGTCCAGCTGAGCTCTCGGCACGTGGAAATGGGCCAGTTAAGGCTTTTCTGTGGGAACCTGCAGCAAAACCTGGCTGTCCTTCAGATCAGCATTTCATGTACGTGTTCTGTTCGTGTTTTGGACAGCCCCGTTGTTCAAGGGGGTCACTTCTGGTGAGCAGGATGAGCGCAGGGATGAAGTGTGGCTGCATGGGGGTGGGAGAGGGGAGCTGCTATTGGGGTAATTCCATTTTGGGAAGGGGAGCTGATACTTAGGGTAATTACACACTGCAGTGCTGCTGCTGCCAGTGACTAATTGAATTGGGATCAGGCTTAGCCGGGGTGGAGCAGTGGCTCACGTAAGTGAAACCCTTCTCAAAACACAGGCGAGACAATTCTGAATGGAGCAGTCACCTTGGGTGACGTCTGTGGATCCTGCTGGGAATTGTTCCTGTTTCCATTCAGAACCTGGCTCACCTTCGGAGGACGGGTCACTTATTAAAGCTTCAGCCAGCTGTGCTTGTACAGAAGATGTGACCTCATGCTGTCTGCCAAATATTGTAAAGAAGATATTCAAGTAATTGTACAGTAAATGGTTTCCTTTTTTTAGCATATAATTGTAAATTCAGATGAAAGTTTATTAAAATGTTTTTCTGTGTGTCCCCTCCATCTTAAATGTATGAGGGAACCTGGGTGGGAGCTGTTTTTCCTAATATACTTCCACTAAGCGATTTGCTTGGAGGAATATCTGCAGTATCACTCAAGAGTCCTGTTAATACATTAAAGACTATTTTTATCTCAGGTTGGAGAACAAACAGCATAATTAGGTCTGTTTGTTCTAAACCTTAGTGCTTGCTTGCTCTAAACTTTACCTCTGTTTCTGTCTTGATGGTTTTTTTGTGTGTTTTTGTTTTGTTTCTTTTTTTTTTCTTTGATTATGGCTTGAAATACAAAATATTTCATATTCTCAGTGCCCTGTTCTGTCCCTTCTGTTGTGTTTCAGGTATTCTGTTCTCTCTGTAGCAGACACGTGTGTGTTTATCCCTTGCTTTAGCTCAAGATGGAGGGTTATGATTAATCCAGTTGATGCAGAAAATGTCGGGATCCTTGGGCTCCCGGAGCCGTCTCATGCTCGGTGCACACGGGCTCTGAGCGTCCCTGCGAGGGCCGTGGCAGCAGCCTTGACCTTTCTCTCCCAGTCATACGGGGGTAGGGGCAGAATTAGCACCATCCAGCCGCAGTTCAACTTGTTTTAACTGGTAACTGCATATGTACAGACCCTAATGTCTTCTGGAAATACAAAATCCTTTCTAGCAAATGTGGTCATGTGCTCATTTAAATGAGATTTTAAGATTTCACCTCTCTGTGCATAACGAAATGCCTTTAAGATGTTATAGTGACTTGGATAATGCTCCTAAAAGGTCAATACAAATATTTAGCTTCTACTTTGACTTGTGCTGTTTCCCAGATTGGACCCGTTTTTAATTTAGAGTCATCTCACTGAATATTTTAAGGACTCTTTAGACGGCTTGTGGGAAGGCAGGAACAATAGGTCCTACATGCAGGAAGGTGTTGGTTATAAAAGGGCTTAAATTGGCTCTAGTGTAACTGGAAACCAAATAAACGGTGCTGGGAGCCGCACGAGGAGCTGGAGCAGGTTTTCTGCAGCCCCAATTAGTGCCATTACCAAGTCTGATGTGGGCAGCGTGGCCCAGCAGCTGTGATTGATCCGGGGCTCGGCCAATCGCGCCGGGGCCTGTCAGCTCTCATTAGTCTGGGATCAATTACCGGGATTTGAGAGCAATTTGAATGAAAAGTAAAAACACATTGTTACCACAAATTTCATCAAGTGAATATGCTGTATAAGGAAATAGATCAGCTATGACCTCTTTGACATTTTCAAAATGTTTAAAAGCTGAAGTTAATTCTTTGTGATGTCCTTTCATCTTGAGTTGACAACAGAGAGACCTGGAGTGGTGACAGGTCTTGTCAAGTGGCTCTGCCTTATCAAAAACAATACCCTCCAGATCTTTCAAGCCAAATATTCTAATCTAAGATAATTGCAGTTACAATTTCATGAGCTTTCCTGCCTTTCCCTGAACCATTTTTTTGTGTGAAGTAGCAAACCTTTTCTTTCCCTCAGCGCTTTTTTCACTATGAAAGGTGTGATGGTCACTGAGGGTGGCCGTGGTGGGCATGGAGGATGCCCGGCCAGGACCTGGCACTGCCTCAGCTGGGCCTGGCCATCCCTCGGCTGTCCCCCACTGTCTCCTGCCGTCTCTGTGCCATCCCTCAGCTGTGGGCAGTGCTGTGGGTACAGACACCTGGATATTGCCCTTGTCTGGCACTGCCCGCCTCCTCAGCCTCCTCTCACTGCCTTTCCTCGTGGTTTGAGCATTCCAGCACAGTCCCTGTCTCACTGGGCAGGTGACAGCAGCTGAGATTCCAGCACAGTCCCTGTTTCACTGGGCAGGTGACAGCAGCTGAGATTCCAGCACAGTCCCTGTTTCACTGGGCAGGTGACAGCAGCTGAGCCCAGAGCTGCTCCTGCTGCCACTGCCGTGTGCTGGCACTGGCCCATGCACCCGGTCCCCTCCTGTAAACTGCATTATTTAACAAGTTCTAACCCACAAAGCTCATTTCAACAGCGTAAAGGGAAAACATCTAAGCCAAATTTCATTTCCCTATCATGGTAGATTTTTCCTAGTAATTTCCTCTGCGTATCTTTCAAATTCAACTATAAACCAGATCAAAGACTGAGGCGGTAGCAGAAGAAGTCTGTAGTATGAGATGGTGTTTTGGAGCACATCTAACATTGGACAGATCTGAAGGGAAGGAGACTCGGGGACCTGAGCTGTTAATTACCTGGTTTACTCAGGACGATGTATTTTCCTGGCTGACATTTTCCTTAGATTAATTCTTTTCTCCTTTTGGTGATCACTCCAGTCTCTTCAGGTGTGCATTTACATGCCATGTCAGTAACCCCTCACATGCATTTTTGCTGTGTCAGTAAACATTTCTGAAAAGAAGATTTTTCAAGTGTGAATTATTTATACTATATTATAAGCAAGTAGAATGTTGAAATTCAGTACTAGTTCATAAGATTTTTTTTGCGTGATTTCTCTGTGTCTCCTACCCTAACCCAGCTTGTGTTGGAAGGAGCACTTTCTTCTCTTCTGACACATTACTAAAGGTATTATGCACACCTAAGATGATGTTCATTATAATCTGTTGAAAATGGAGGTGGCAGAGAGCTGAAATTCATTGTATAACTTGATCTAAGGGAAGACTCTAATGGCAAACAAGAGTCAGCTGAAGGCTGAAAAGGCTGATTCTATTAGGATTGTGAAAATCATTGCTACTTTTGGACAGTTTTGGTTGTTAGGTCAATTGTGTCATCCCCATGGACCATCTCATCTTCGCTGTGTTTCCCTTTGTCACCTGTGGGTTACCTGAATCTGGCAGGGTTGTTGCTGTTTGCTCGGGGCATGAGGAAATCCAGGTCATATTAGTTTTCACAAGCCTTTTTGAAGACAGAAATTAAGACTATATTTAGAAATGTGTCAGCACTGTTTACATTTAGTAAAATACAAGCATGTTTCTGGGGTTTTGCATGGTTTTATGCTTCCTGTAATCAACGAGTGTGCATAGCTACACTCTGTGCACACAACACACACACATCAATACTCAGCATGAAGTGCTGTGTCCTGAAACTCCAAAAAGGGACTTACCATTTCATACTGGGAGCCGGTTTGGTTTATTTTCCCATTCAAGCTGTAGAAATCCTAAATTATTTACACTTGCTGTTCAGGCTGTAATATAAATAAGTGCAGTCTAATGTGTTTCTCATTTGATGCCGACAGTGCGAGGTGCGAGCTTGGACTAGGGAGGGATTTTCTGTGAAAAAAAACCTTGGGAGCTTTTGCCATGGCTCAAAACCTCTTCACTCTAAGCATTGAAACACTCTGATTTCCTGTGTCGCTCTCCCACCCACCAGTATTCCTTAACATACGGATTATGGTGGATAATGAGTCCAACCATTATATTTTGGTTAATATTGGATAATGAGTCCTGCCATAAGTTCCTCAAAAATTGAGTTATTTCAGGACTGTTAAGGGCTCTAACCCAGGTGCATCAAGCCATCAGGGTTGTGGTTTTACTTGGAGAACTCTTCAATAAACTATTTCTGTAACACAGGGCTGCTTAGATCAGTGGCCCAAGAAATTTGGGGTTGCAGAGCTGTGGGAATAGTGATGCAGTATCCCCACATTTATTCTCTTATGAGGGATTCTGGCTAGAAGCAGATGAGGCCAAGGGTTTGTTGGTTTTTTTGTAATGAATGAAGAGAAAAATATTACTCAGAGTTTTGTTTTGGAGAGATGTTTGCATTTTAAGTGCAGGGAAGAGAAATACATACATGTGTATGTAAGGCTTTTTCAATAGCTGGGCAAACACAGAATCCTTGGGGCTGGAAGAGACCTTTGAGATCAGTGAGTCCAACTGTCAGCCCAGGGCCACCATAATGGCCCCTAAACCATCTCCCCAGGTGTCATTTATATACACACATATACCTATATATATGTGGATATATATGTAGTCCTTAAGTAATGGAATAGTTTTGATGAATGAGTGATTTCCCACGTCAAGCCGGATGTTTATTTCCACCCTTAAAATCAGATATTATATCAAAGGCACTAGGTTACTGCAGTCCATTTAATTACTGACTGCAATCAGTGCTGCCGAGCTCGGCAGGGTTTGCTCACCCCAGCTCACAAAGGAGAGCTCTCTTCTCCAGCAGATCCCAGCTCTCATGATTGGTGTGGAAAGGAGCTTAATTTACCTGGAGTAGCACAAGCCCTTTGGAAAGAGGTGCCCCATTCCACAGAAGTGTCATTCTCCGCATACTCTAAATACTGTACATATTTACCAAATTTAAATACATATTTACATATGTCAGAATGACCCAATTGAAGGCAATGACTCCCCTGATACCTTTTAGAGTCTATTAGGTAAATAAGCGGCTGCTCCTGGCACAGCAGGCAGGGATGCAGCTGGGATCAGGGGTGGGGGCTGGCAGCTTCCTCGGAACGTGCTGCTTGTTCTCCGTTCTGGAGCCCGTGTGCAGCAGGGCTCAGGGAGCTGTGCAGCCAGCCCTGCTGGGGGTGACAGGGTGACAGCCCCGTGATGCCACTCTGAGCTGACACTCCAAAGCCGCCTCAACGCTGGCCCTGCCCTCCCTTCTCCCCTCCCCACCATAAACCTGCTCTTCCTCAGACTGCCCAAGTGCTGGGATGTAATCCTCAGCTGTGGAGAAGAACAGCTTTTGTTTAACACATTTTGTCTTAATTAATCCTTTATAGATTTCTCACTCACTCTGTACAAACAGATGAGATGCGAAGAGAGAAAACAGTTTCTGTTCAGCTCTGTGGAAGCCTTTGGGCTGCAGGGTGCCAGCAGTGCCAGGGGCTCGCTGCTCTGCAGCTGCCTTTCTGTCCGTGTTGGTGGAGCACAGTCCCAGCACGCAGGAACCCACACGGCTGAAGGTTCTGGAAAAGCTGGCTGTGCCCCATGGCTGCCTCGTTCTTCAGGCTGGGCAGTTCCAGGCTCATCTTCACACTGCTGTTGGGGTTCTGGCAGCCTGGAGTTGTTAGTGATCACACAATCACAAAATTCCAGCATGCTTTTGGTGGGAAGGGACTCTAAAGCCCGTCCAGTGCCACCCGATGCCGTGGGCAGGGGACCTGTTCCCTTAGACCAGGTTGTGTTACGGTCCCTTCCAGCTCAGGCCACTCTGGGATTCTGTTCCTCTGTGAAATCAGGTGCTGACCTCCAGGCAGATGTGGGTGCTGCCTACACATCCTGTGCTGGTGATCCATCTGTTGCCACGTGGAGTCTGTTGCTTTTGGAGGTTAGAATCAGGAATTGCAAATTCTCCTGCGGAGGCAAGTGCCTCCTGACTGTAAATACACGTTGGGCGACACACTGACAGGGGCTGCTCAGCTTATTCCAGTCCGGGTCAATTCATCACCCCGTGATTTACAGAGCTGTTCTACTTTTATCTTACTGATTTGCAAATTCTAGTGACCAATTACATTTCAAACATCAGTTATTTTTATTGCACAGTTTGTTTTAAAGGAGCGTATAGAAAAGCCAAGCCCTACTTCCGAGAGCTTATGCACTGGTTTGAGATAAATAGTGAGGATCAGGGAGAGAAAAATGAGGCAGTTCATGGAGCAGTGACAGTTGCCTGCTCTTGGCATGTGCCCATCTTGCTGCTGTTTAAGCTCCTTAATTCTGGTGAGAAAAGAAAAAAATATATCAATTATTTTAGACAGTGAAGACAAAAACTAATTTCCAGAGGAATTTCTGGTGCTAGCTCCATGCTGGAGGGAGGCTGGGTGAAGTGAGAGCTGCTGTGTGCAGCTGCATGGGGCAGGCTCAGAGGGCAGCGTGGTGCCTCTCGCGGCAGTGGCACAGGGTGACAGGAGGTGACGGTGGCAGTGACACAGGACACTGCCAGGACAATGCCTTCAGGGCCAAATGCAAGGGGGGACGGAGCTGGGAGCCTGCAGGATGCACGGACAGAACATGGAGAAGCTGGAGAGCCCCGAGGCCAGGGCTGGTTCTGTGGCTGAGGTGGGACTCGTGGGCAGGATCAGGAGCCAGCGAGAGGCACCGTGGTGAGACGGGTCTGGTGCCAGATCAGTCATCCTGCGCTCTGGGAGAAGCTGTGCGAAAGACAAAATGGGGAAGGTTTCATGTTAGGAGCACACTTGGCATTGAAGTATGGTGTAAAAAAGCCTTTCCTCCTGGGAATATCCATTACCAGTCGAGGCTTCAGACTTCCTTAATTTCTGTTCCTTACTACGTTGAAATATCCGTAGCAAAAATGTTATAACTTCTGTGTGAGAGGGTATATTTCTATTAATATCCAGGGTACTTGGTACATGGATCTGTGATTTATTGTTAAAATTTGTCTTTCTGTTATATTTTAAAACTTAAAAATAGACTCATCCCATTGCATTTCCTCAGGGAGCATTCAGGCTGGTTTGCAGAATCATTGAAGGAATGATGGCAAGGGGATGAAAGAACTTTGGATGTCTCTTAGAATAAATCCCAAATGTGCATATTTACAAACAGTTATGGATTAGATGCTGAATTAATATCCAAGGTGAAACTGAAGCAGTGACACTTGCAAAACGAGCTGTAATTTCAGCATGAAAATTTGCTACTGTTGCTGAGTGTTGTGTGCCTGGCTGAGTGGAGACCTGTGGGATGTAAATTAGGGTCCCATGCTTGCAGTCAGCTTGGAGCTGTGGCGTGTCCTCGGGGACAGCCAGGATCAGGAGTAAGAGCTTTGCCCTGCGTGGGGGCTGCTGAGGGACCCCCAGCCTGGGGAACCCCTCAGAGCAGCGCCTGCGAGCTGCAGGCATTCCACAGGGCATTGTTCTTTCTGAAAAAGCAGAAGGGATGCTGTTCCCATCCCAGGATTTCTGTAGTAACTGCAGTGCAGAGGGAAGCTGGGCAGAGTGGATTTGTAGCAGAAGTTCCCTTGCACAGGATTTCAGCAACTCCAGCAGTGCCTGTCTGGAGCAGGAGCCTCTGCTGCTTTTCCCCTGTGTGTGCCGGAGCTGCTCATCTGCTGGGAAGGTCCACCCAGGCCAAAATCACATTTGGGGTTGTGATTATAAAGCTGGAATTGTTTCATGATCTCCCACACTTCAGGACTGTACCAGCACTTGGAGTCAGAGTGGGAACTGTCCCAAAATTGACCAAGACAGCTTTGCTGGAGGGCTGTGAAGTGCAAAACACAAGGAAGTGCCAGGAGCTTGGGAAAGCAAATAATGTGGCATGTATTTCTGTGATGCTGAGCAGTGGTGGTAATGTGGGTTACAGAGGAGATGCTGCAGTCCAGGCTTTCACACCTGCTGTCCGGGAGAGGAGACGCTCCTCTGGAAACGGGGACCTGCTCCTGCAGCCCCAGGATGCTGTCAGGACTGTCCCATGCACCATGTCCCATGGTGGTTAGACTGGGGAAAGACTCATGATGATTCCTTGAAATGCAGTTTTTCAAGTCCATTATCTGGATTCTTTCTTCACTGTCTCTGTAATGCTGCTGCTGCCTTTCCGCCTGGCCAGGGAATCCTCCTAAAACCCGCTCTGGTGCAGCCTTGCTCTGACTGTTGTTGCACTGAAATATCATCAGCACAGACTCTACAAAATGGCTTTTTAGAAATTCCTATGGGCATATAATTCATTTTCAAGTTGTCTCAGAGTACAGGCAGTGTAAAAATTGGGGATTCTTAAATGGTCGCTTTTGAACTTTTTGAAAACTTTGTGAGCACGTATTGGTTGCATCTCTGTTAATCTAAGGAGTATCCAGAGCACCCCAGACCCACAGACTGATTTGGGCTGGCAGGGCCCCTAAAGCTCAGCACGTGCTCTGTCCCAGCTGCTGCAGGCACCCTGTGCTGCACACGGAGCACACGGGAGTGGGACTCCAGATCCTGCTCTCACTGCCCTGGCTGCTTCCCCGACTGCGTCTGAAAAGGATCGGTGGGGTTTCAGTACTGGAGGGGAACATACACAAAATCCATCCTTCCAAGGCAAAGCGTAAAGCTGCGTAAATGAACTGCACAGTCATGTGGAGACGCGAGGCAGCCGTGTCTGCAGCACACACAGGCACCCTCCACGCTGGGAAAATGCCCTCCCTGCAGAGAATATCCTGCATGCTGGGCATACATTTTAAGGATATTTAAAGGAAAAAGCTGAATTCCGGTCTCGTTTCTAGGAATACAGACAGGGCAGAAGGTCTCAATGCTTTGGACTCTTCAGTAATTTTTTTGCTGCCTATGTTCTTATAATGTAATTTATTGTGAATGTTATAAGGGAGGACTAGAATCAAAGCAACTCAACTGTCTGGAGACATGCATGTTAAAGATCCCAAAATGGGAAGGATGTTGCCTGGGTCACTGCCCATTTCACAGCCCCTGAGCAGGATGTGAGAATGCTGCTTACGGCAGAGGCTTCGCTCGCTTTTTTCCCTCTCCTTTGTAATAATTCTTTATCCAAATACTCACAGTGAATGAAACCTGCTGCAGTGACAGTCACATTATCTATTCCTGCCCACTCTCCAGGTCCGTTGGTTGTCCTAATGTCTACTGTGGTGAGGGGTAAATATTTGACCACTCTGCTCGCCATTGCCTCGGCGGCTCCGAGTGACCCTGCATTAATTAGTTGGGAATTTCGGGGCTTTGAATCTGATTGAATCAAAATATTGTTTTTACAAGTTGATGAAGGCTTGATTGATGTGGGTTCTGCTGATTCTTGAAAGGATTAAATTGTATGTACAGATTACAGAGTCCTGCCTGTCACCGCTTAAATGGGAATTGTTTTTTAACAACGCCAAGAGGAAACAGTGTTTTCCTTTAAATCAGAGAAAGAAAGAAGTCCCATGGTTTCCCAAGGTCTTGCTCTCCCTGTCTTTGTGGGCGGTGTATTTCATTCAATCTAAAAATAATCTTTTCAGGCTTGATCCGTGCTTCCCTTCTCCTCCAGCTCTGCTGTCCTGCGCCCTGGCCGTAGGAAAGGGGACATCTGGGTGCTGGGCTCAGAGGTGACCCAGATCACAATTTGCAGGAGCATCTGCCCCGGGATTCTCCTGGACAATGGCAGGAACATCTATCCGGTCTCTAGGCCTTCCTTTTTAGAAGAGCAAGGGGCCTCATGGGGCTCAATAAATGCGCTGAGGAGAATAAAGGGAGATGCAGTGACAATCACATACCAGTGGCTGACAGGGCAGAGCTCCTCAGCTCTTTGAGAGGGGGAAATGCTGAAGCTCCTCCTTGAAGAAGGGCTCTGTGGGCAGTGTGTCCCTTCCTGCACGCAGGGGATCTTTGGGGGTTTGGCCCAGGGCTTTAGAAAGCTGTAATCTCATTTTATTGTAAACCTATTACACTGAAAAATGGCTCGTTCCTGGAGACTGTGATGTGATGGATCAGCCCCAGTAAACACAGAACCAGGAAAACCAAAGTGATTTGGTGCAGGCCCTGCTTGGAATTGCTGCTTAAGATGCAGGTGATGATTTCCTGAATTCCTGCCAGGGAGGCTGTGGCAGCAGCGGGGAGAGGGGCTCCCCATGCCCATGGGGACAGGGGCACACGGGCCTGGCAGCTCTGCCTGAATGTCACTGTGTAGCCTCAGTGTAAAAATGGCAGGAAACCTTCCCACGTGCCCGTGACTTGGTAAACAAACAATAAATCTCACTCTCTGGTTCTGCTTGCTGGAAGAATAACATCTGTGGAACAAAAACTCTTACAAAAATCATGGAAGCTGTGAGTAAAAATTAAAGTCTAAATGAAGTGAGGACTGATACAGTTAGGTCAAACAAGAGGTTGTTTTCTAGTGGTAGAGAAGGGGAAAAGGTAAAGCAGGAGTGAGAGGGAGAAGGAAAAAAATTTTTTACTTTTCAAGGAAATTAAAACCTCTGTTTTGAATGTGGGGTCAAGCATTATTTTGTGGACATCATCTTGCTAGAAATTCTCCGGGCAGCAAATTGTCCTACTGTCCCTTACTGTGTCTGGAAAATATGCTTTAAATACTGTTAATTTTTTTTTCACATGCTGCTACAAAATGTAGATGGATTTCAAGTGAACGGATTTGGATTTTTAAATTTTAGAGCTCTGCCTACAAAAGTGCTGCTGAATATAATTTCTGGTGATATCCAAGGGGTAGTGAGCCTTGTGGACAGAACTGTACCTTCCTGCTACTCATAAAATCCAGACTCATAAATGGCTCTTGGTCTGGTTATATACTGGGCATTCTTCCTTGCTAGGGATCTTCCTCTGATTGCCTTTGGGTCAGGTTTGTGCTTTTCTCTGTGTGTGTGTGTGTGCAGCAGCCTCACTCCCGCGCGTGGTTTGTGACCGTCCTGCTGGGCGCTGCAGAGCTCTGCGGGCTGGCTTTGGCTTCCCGGTGCAGCAAGGACAGGTTTCCTTCTCTGGCCGTGGTGTACCACATAAATGCAGCCTGGATTTTGAGGTTGCTTAAGGAAATAATTGAGTGATATGAAATAAAACAACCTGGGGAGAAACTTCCAAGGGACTAAATGTCTGATAATGATGGTAAAATAAAGTTCTTGGGGTTCATAACTTTTCCGTTAAATTCACAAATATTCATCAGTTGGCTTCCAACAGCCCAAAGGAACCATTAATTGATACAGGTGCATTTATTAGAGAGCTTTTTAAAGGAGAACTCGAGGAACGGGTGCAGGCCCAGGACAGTGCCCTCACCAAAGCCTGATGTGCACGTCGGGGCGGGAGCAGTGGGGCAGTGTCACACCAGGACACGGAGCAGGGCCCGCTCCCACCCAGCAGCTGCACTCGGGCTCTTTGTGCTCTGAGCACTAAATCATCTCAGGGTTATATCAGAGCAAACCCAAACTGCGCTGGAAAGCACCGCTGAGCTTTGGGGCTGGGTTTTCTCTCTCATCCATCCTGTCAGCAGCCTGCGCGTTCCTCCAGTGGCATCCTGCTCGCCAGCCGCTCACAGCATCCTGAGTGGGAAAAGGATGTAGAAACCTGCTTCCATTTTAGCTTTCAGCCGCGTTTCTTGCCAGGCAGAGCTGTGCAGGGGCTCTGCAGGCGGCTCCGTGCTCTGCCTTTAACCTGCGGCAGATTCACGGGAGCCCCTCGGAGGCGGCAGGGCCAGCTCCCTGTGCAGAGCCCAGAGCCCCCAGCCGCTGCCTCTGAACGTCCTTCTCCCTCAGCTCTGCGTGCAGGCTTCGGAAAACAGTTTTGTTTTGTACTTATATTTGTACAAGACAGATACTGGTGGTATTTACTGATTTAAGGTATTGCCATTGATAATTTTTGTTAAGCAAATTGCCATGAAAAATGAACACCGAGTGATTTTCATCCGATCTTTATAACCTTGTCTTTATTCGGTGTATTTTCCTAATACATGTATGTGCTCAGATCTGTGTAACAAACAGTTCTGAAAGATAGCAAGGGACTTTAATAACAAATAAAAGAGCACTTCCCATTCAGCTCTGAATTGCCCACAGCTAAATTCAAGGGAACGTATCTGCAGCCGGAGCGAGCAGGCAGGGATGGGTTTAATCATTTAACCTCGGCATTACGAGCCAGGACGTTTGGAAATCCAGAGCGTGGGCTCTGCTTATTACTTGTATGAATCACGTCTCTTTCCTGCAAAAACCACCCCGGAAAGTGGCGTTCCCTGCTAATGGTGGGGTTGATTTCCCTGTTTGTCAGGCTCACCCTCGGGAAAGAAAGGGGGAAGAACAGTGAAATTGTTTAAAATAGGGACATTTAATTTCTGTCAACAATTTGTTAATTATTGCTTTAAAAGAAAACCTTCAGTGTGTCAGTAAATAGCGTTCAAAGGCTTTTTAAGAGATCCCAAATTAAGCTGCTAACGTTTCCCATTCTCAGATATCCTGATTAGATTAAATTATTTCTCCGATTTTGCTCCCGAGCGAGCTGTGTCTGGTCAGATCAGAGCAGCTCAACGAAATTGCAGACAAACAGCGGCTGAGGGCAACGGTTGCACTTGGATTCAAACAGGAAAGTGTCAAGGTTCTCATTTTATGCAATATTTACTGAATTAAAATATCTCAGAAATGTAAAGGCTCCGATATTTTCTAGCTTTCCTGTGGCAAAACACAGTGTTTAGAGTATTCTTAATTTTTGCTACCTGGAATAAAAATGAAATAACAAATGTCCAGATTGAATAGCTGCTTGTGAGCTATTCACAAAAATAGTTCCTAAAGTTTAAAATTGAACCACGTCTAATTAATAGCAATATCTGCCAGACTCTTTTACCATAAAGAACAGAAAAGCAAATCATTTTAACTCATGAAGCAGAGTCCAGAATAAAGGTTTAGTCAGGGCTGCTGTTTTAAAATGGAAATGTCGTTGATTTTATTTGTCCTGTTGTAAATACTACAAATCCAGGATTTTAACACCATTACAGAGAATTCACATCATGGTTTCAATCCTAAAACCCCTCGTGCTCTGGAGCAGGAGGCTCTGACTTTCGTTCTGAACTCAGGGCTATTATCAAAATTAGAAATGTCATTTTCTCCATTATTTTAATGGAAAGTTACCTTTGGAAGAATAAGTCCATTTTGACATGATATAAATGTTTTAAAATAAAAAAGCATTGAGGGAATCACAGAAACATTTTAATCTTAATTATTCATAAATAGCTACCTCAAGTCCATTTGAACAAAATGTCAGTTGACCAAGAAACATGCTTATTTTGCATGAGAAAAAAGGATATTTGGGCTGTAAGAGGAGGATTTATCAATGTAGATTTAACTTAAAATGAAATCTGCAAATCAGAGAAAACCATCTATCATGAAAGTGCATTAACCTTACAGCATTTGCTGCTGAAAATTCAGTAATATTATGAAATTTTTAACTCTAACTAAAAAGGAAATGGCAAAGGACTCCTTTTATTTATCAAGAATTTAGCAGGAATTTTTTTGATAAATTGAACTGAAATATTTGGAGGAGCTTGATCTGAAGGAAAAACCCCAAACATTTAAAATGTTATAATGATAAAGTTTTGAAATATAACTAACACTTTTAAATATTTGAGCAGCTTTGTATTATTTTTCCCCTGCCCTGCCCTTGAGAACCGAAGTCCCCAATGGATGTTTTGATATACTGGGCACTTTGCACTTCAGCATTTCCTTTCTATAAAGGCATCCAGAAAAAGGCATGCCATTGGATTGCTAAATGCATTTTGCAGCAATTGATTGTTTTGTTCTTTTTAACTATGCAGATTAAAGTAATAAAAAAGGACTTTTTGGAGTTAGGGGAAGAATTAATTGTTCCTTTCAGCCCCTCTAGAACCCATAATTCCTGTGTTCATGCTGCCCTGCATGGCTGCTGCTGTGTTTGTACATCCAGGTTTCATTGGCAGACCTAATTTCAGGATACATAATGCATGATTTTGAAACCAATTTGTTATTGTAATAAAATATTTTTCGGAATGCATGGTGGTACTGGAGAGGAGAATGTTAAATTATACATGTATTGTGGCCGAGCGCATTCATTTCGCTCGGTGTGCAGGTGAATCTCCCCGTGACCTTGGCACTCGCGGGGTAGCGCAGAATAACAATCGAAGCCGGGATCGGAAACCCGACCATTCCCAAATATTAACAACTTCTTTCAAAGGAAATGCTGATTTCAGCAGTTATGGTAATGAAACATCAGTATATCTTTCAGAGAACTTAAAAAAAAAAAAAAGGCATGATCTTAATAGGATTAAAAGCCAGGCTTTTTATTTCCAAAATGCTAATTTGTTTTCTGCATTCTGTTTTCATAGTGGGTCTTGTTAGGCAGTGCGCTGGGATCTAGAGGACACTGAGAGCTGCCAGAAATGCGTGGGTAATGATAGGAAAGCTACATAAAAGGTTTCTTTCTGAAATTCTCCATTCCTCACAAGCCCGTTTTCCCTCTCTGCGAGTTGGCTGGAGAAGCCAAACACGGCGAGGCTGGAGCCGCAGAGAGAGCGTTCTGCTCTCTGTGCCTGCTCCGTGCATCCCGCATTTATTCCTTTCCCATTAAGGAACAAGTGCTGGTCATTAGAGGTGCATTAATTGAAATAGCCGGTGACCCACGGTGGGGAGAGGAAGGGACTGTGCCGCCAAGTTGGGCTGCGAGAGCCCGAGGCACCTGACATCCTGTAATCTGCTTATCGGGCCCCTTTCACAGGGCTCTCCCAGCGCCATTCATGCCGAACAGTGGGGTGTGCACAGCGGCCCGGAACACTGATAATAATTCACCATGTAATTTGGTCGGAGATTCCTTTGATAGGTTTCAAAACCGGAGCATCCTGCGAGAGCACGGGGCCTTTAGAAGCTCTGAGGCCAGGCAGTTCCGAGCGGGGCGGGTGGGGTCTGTCCGTGCCCGGGGGGACACCGGGGGGACACCGGGGCCAGCCGCTGGCCAGGGCCCTGCTGCTGCTGCTGCTGCCCTTCCGCCTGTCACAGCTCCAGAGCCGGGGCTGCAAACCCGGGGACAGCCGTGCAGGTTGATGGAAACCATTTGCAGCAATCAAGAGGGGCAGGTAATTTTGGAGGCAGATTTGTTTTGTAAATGAGGTGTTCCATTTGGGCAGCAGCGCACCTGGCGAGCAGGGCTGCGCTCGGGACAGCTTGCTTTAATTCCCTGCCACTTAGGGGATATTTCTTCAGCCCACAAACTGCCGTTTTAATGCCTTCGTGGAGGCATAAAACATAACAAAAATTCAGGGATTTTATATTCCCAACTTCAAAACTTTCATCCAAAAGGGAAAAGGATCAAAAGGAAAAGGTGGTGCGTTTCATGTTCTCTTGTGGTTTTAATACTTGTTAACTGACCTATAAACTGAGTTTTCCAAGTAAGGAAACGTGAGGGAATTTTATTACAGAAAAATCCACTGTGAATCATCCCCAGCTGCTCGTAGAGATAGGAGAGACTTCTCCACGCCTGCTTTGCAGGGTGATGGATGCCGTCTCCTCACCTTTCCTTTGTTTCCATACAACATTGTGCATCCATGGCCATATCGCTCTTTTTGTTTACTGTGTCTCTGAATATTTTTTCTCATTTAGACGAGCTGCTTTGGGCTTTCTTTTTCAGCTAAAGGAAAGAGAATCACATCAAATCATGTTATTTTTGCCTGATTATTTCTTCAGTGCAGGCCACTTTGTGTCATCTTGATGCTTACAAGTACCTTGCGTGTCCTTGGATCCAAAGGACTTTTTGAATCCTGGCTGTTAAGATTTCACAGGTGATCGTGGAGCTTTTTGCTCTGTTAATTATAGGATTGTATCTGGAAGCGGAAGTAGAGGTGCTGGGAAACTTCTAAGTCTTTAGTTCTGTGAAAAAGAATTCTAATTATTCGTTAGGATGATAAAAGTGGGGAATGCATTGAGCGAGGCAATACCTAGAGAGAGGTGGCTGGGACCCTTCAGGCTGAATTTTTCTGATCAGCTTGTTGTGCGTTCTGTATGTGCCCAGCACAGGAACCCTGGCAGGGGCCTCGGCTACCACTGTATTGCAAAATATAATAAATCATAATAATGGACAAACCATGTTGCTGCTGGAATGCACGGCCTTCTGCCGAGCACTTAAGATGGTTGTCGGGGAGCGGCAGCTCCGTAATGGCAATCACAGCAGTTGGGGGAGAAAAGCTGTAACGCTGAGAGAACTGAAGCATTCAAGAGCCCCTGTTCTGTTTTGAATGGAGAAGCAGGAGGGAAAGGAAATTACCTGAGCTGTACCCCCAGGTCCCTGTGGAACTGCAGGAGGCACCAGGAGAGATGTGCGGGAGGAGCGGCTCCGTGGCACACAGGGCTGACCCCAGGATTGGCAGCATCCTGGGAGCTCTGAAAGCAGAAAGGAAAGAGCAAATGCAGAGCTGAGGTTGTTCCTGCAGAGGGGAGGGCTCTCCGTGGCAGGCAGTGCCCGCTGTGGGCAGTGGGGATGGGGGGCTGTGCCTGGGCCTTGGCTCCCGTCACACCCGATCCCAGGGGTTTCTCCAGCGCGTTCCAGTTGTCGCTGTGCTGTTTCACAGCAGCAAGGATTGCTACAGCACCAAACACATCTGTTAATTTCTATATTACGTGCCATTTTTCAGAAGCAGCATATTCCTAATTTTGCATGTAGGGGGTTTTATTCTGTTTATCCTCTGGCTCAGGCAACCTGAAGATTCATTTGGATTGTTAGCATAAAGAGTTGGAGCTGCAGCTTATGTAACAGCATTTAGGGTAATTACCCGAATTAGGAATTGTTCTTTTCTCATCAGTTCCACATGTATCAAAGTGTTCCAGGCTGCTTAAGTCAAGACAGTGGTTTCAGACCTCCAGGTTTATGTTGTATCAGGACAGCCATGGTGTTTGCAGGAAGGATTTTCTGCTTATCTGTCTGTGCTGATGTGGGAGCTTTGCTACGGGGTGGATTCTCAAGTATCACTTAACATCAATCCATTTCCTTAAGATGGTTGATAGCGTGGTTTGTATTTCACTACTCAAAAATAGGCGACATCTCTTAGCAAGGTTTTGAAAACAGCCAACCAAAGGCTCCACACCCAAGTTCTCATTACACCTTCATTTTTCCCTCAGTCCTGATTTTGGAGTTCTGGGGTATGTTCTTGGGTGTGGGAAGAAGAGTGTTGTCTCGTTCTGCTGGGATTCCAGCGTGGCTCTGGCTTGGCTGGTGTCCCTCCTGCCCATCAGGGCATTTCTGTGCCTGCTGTGCGAGGCACCTACAGACTGAAGCTGGGCCCAGAGGGACCGGGGCACCACGGAAGTGCTTTCAAACCGCTTAGACTAAGGAATTCTTGAATTCCCTTCATTTCTGGCTGATTCCCGAAACCGAGCAGAAGGATCTGCACTAAGTCTCTACTACTGATTTGACTAATGCTTAGTTTTACAGGTCCCTGTTTTGTGGAGGTGCTCATAGGTGGTTTCCCTTAGATGTGCAAAAATAACTGTGAGGTTGGACAGAAATTTGACTTTTCAGGTTTAATAGTCTTCAGTTCTTCCTCAGTTATGTTGAACTTCGGTCTTATGTGGGGCACAGAGTATTCTCTTCTCATTTTTCAAAAGAGAAGTATAAATACATTTCAGGGTACAGAAGAGGCACTGAGAACTGTAGCTGTCATTCAGTAAGGCAGAGCAGAGAAAAAGGCCATCTCAACACACCCAGAAAAAAAGTGGAAGAAAAATGTCGAAATGTAGAAGCTTTCATAGTTAAATACACAGCTGAAATGTCTAAATGAAAACATGGAGATGAGTCAGTTTTAATTCAGCTGTGGTGATTTCGATCGTCATCGCTTCTGGGTTCACTGCATGGAAGTTTTATTTTGTTTTATTTTATCTTTCTTGTTTGGAGAAAACAGAAATGCTGTAAGAGCACCCCGGGGTCACAGCGGCTGCTTACTGTGGGCTGTGAAAGCTCTGCTGGTATCTCACCGTCCTTCACAGAGGAAAGACAAGGAAAAAGGTTTCTGACAGACAAAACCAAATGGGTTTTTTCCTTGAGATGAAAAGTAAAATGTAACAAGCACATTTAATTTCTCCCCTTCTAGGCGGCATTTAATAAAACGGCACCCTGCAATGGAACAGATAATGTTTGTCTTATAAAACCCAACAGCCAGTTCCCTTTTTAAACACAGATCTGCTGGCTGGGCTTTGTTGTGGGCCGGGGACTGACAAGTTTGCAGATGCTACAGCTTGTTACCTAATCAGAGCCAGATGCTGCTCCCCGGCGACTTTCTCACTGTCACCAGGCCTCGCCTCAGCGCGGGGACGGGGACGGCCGCGCTTCACCACAAGCCTGTCTGTGCCGGGAATTCTTGCTGTATTTTTTTGTTATCTTCAGTCTCTGTTTGTTTTTAATTTAAGGGGGTTTGCACTGGCCGAGATAGAGGCGAGGGAATGGGAGAGGTAATGTGAGCGAGGCTGATGTCCACTGGACATCTGTTTAAATTCAGCAGTCAGGCACACAGAGCAGCCTCTGTGCCTTTAGTTTGTTGTCGGGAAATGGCCTGCAGCAAAATGAGAGTATTTGATTTGAGAATTCATTAGATAATTCTGTACGTTATACTTCAAATAATACATAGGCCTGAGAGAACGTTTTAAGTAAAATTAAACATTTTGGTGTGGCTGCGGCAGTGTCAGGCGGTTCCAGCACGAGGGCACGGGGAGGTTCCTGCCCCCTCTGAGCTGCAAATCAAGTTCAATATTCTGTCTGCCTTCTTAAAAAGGAAGCAAAGGAATTTGGATTCTAGGAAGTCAGGGCTGTTTGTCTGAGATCATGACTTGGTGCAGCACCTTTTGGAGCACTTTTCTTTCTCCCACGACCGGAATGCTCGGTGCTTGGTGCCACTGTCAGCGGTGCCTGAGCGCTGCGGGTTTAATTGACTTGTTACCATCTGCTCTGGAAATGGGAAGTTTGCAGCTCACGTGCACTGTGGTGTGTATTTCTTGGGTTAAATACGGTGTGACAAGAAGAGGGGCTTCCCTCCCCATGCCCAGTGATGCCAGGAGTGTTGGGCACTGCACAGCGACAGGGATGTTTGCTCTCGGAGCTGCGTCCGCATGGGGAATTATCCTCGTGCTAAACCCGGCGATGTGAAATGTTCAGGAGTTGCTCCTGTTTACAGAGGGATCTGCTTTCTTTCTTTCTCTCTAGAAGAAACCTGTTATGCAGTGGGTAATAAAACTAAAAATAAAGATCAGAGCCAATGGAAATGCTGTAATGTTTCTCGGCAGAAGCATTAGAAGCTGCCCATAAACCATGAGGCATTCAGAAATTTGCACCCTATTATTGTGCCCTCCAGCCCCTCTGGAATCTCTTTTCTCCAACAGATTTGTCGTATTCCCAACACCTCTGCACTGTAGGTTGTGCTTCTGCGCCTGGAGCTCCTGCCAGCCCGCGGGGGGGATTTGTCCTGGGTCCTTCACACTGCCACTGCTCCAGGGTGAGTCTGGGCTCAGCTCCTGCCTTCCCCCGGAGCCAGAGAGGGGCTGGGATATGCAACGGTTAATGAGCAGCTTGGGAGAAGCCTTGGTTGGATCTGTGCAGCTGAGAGTAGTGGTAA
This sequence comes from Bombycilla garrulus, assembly GCA_013400315.1. Classification (NCBI taxonomy): domain Eukaryota; kingdom Metazoa; phylum Chordata; class Aves; order Passeriformes; family Bombycillidae; genus Bombycilla; species Bombycilla garrulus. The sequence continues at coordinate 158,249 of VXBU01014932.1, forward strand.
CTCTGATTTATCTTACAGTGAGGTCATATTTAGGACTTCTAAGCTGTGCTTTCCCAGACCGTGCACCACCTCGTGTTTTGCTCTTTGGTGTTCCTTTGGTTTGTTTGGGGTTTTTTGGGTTTTGGGGTTTTTTGCCCCCAACATTTTGCGCTACTATCTTTCCTAGAAAGCTGTTTCATTTCCAGGATTTATTTCCCCTTTGACATCTTAAATAGCTGATATTTTTTGTGTACATCTGGCTGCTGCATTGAGAGCAGTCCCTAAGCCAGAATGCGTCGTGATTCAGTGCGTGCCTTTTCCCCACTTGGTTATTTCAGAGCCGCTGCTCCTCGCAGAGAGGCTCCACTCTTAAACAAACCCCATTTCTGGAGAGAGCTGGCAGGAGGAGCGGGGAAGGTTTGCAAACTCATCCTCCCCAAACAGATCCCCCTGAAGAGTTAAATTAAGTCACCTCCCGAGCGCTGCCCTTCCCTCGGCACCCTGAGCCCCCGGGTTTTCTCGGGAGAACAATAAACCATCGTCTCTTCTTTGGTGCCTGTCCAGTGTGGAAAGAGAAAGATGAGGTCAAAGTGGCAGGCTGTACAGCTTGCTTTTGAGCCAAACAGATGGTGAAGGTTAAGTGACAGCTCTGTGACTGCCTCTTTTGAAGTAATTGGAGATAATTTGTATTTTGAATCAGAACTTGACCACTGTCAGAAGGGAAGAAGGTTAATATGTAAACGATTTTACATTAGCCCCTGTTTCTTGGGATTTTTGCTCCCTCCCACCCCCCCTTGGATTCTTGTTTCTATAATCCTTGCTCCAGGCTATTGGTAAGATTGTCTTTGAGCTCGGTGTGACTCAGCCTGGGCTGCAGTTGTTATGAAAGCCAACAACAGCTTATTAAGGCCAGGGATAATCTCTGCTACTGATGCATTGTTGCTTTCCTGTAGTCCAGTGATGGCTTGGAAACAAGACTGGAAATGCAGTTCTAACTGGGAAGGTTGGCAGAAAAATACCCAAAATATGTCTTGTTTCTGAAGCTGGACCCATTTTGCAGATTATTCTGTGTGGTTAACGTGCTCCCCTGAACCTCTCTCATGATCAGCAATGGAAATTTGATTTGGGCTTCCTCCTCTCCCATGGGATATTTTTTTGGCTTTGAGCAGACTCCTGTTTATTTACCAAGAGTACAGAACATACTGTATGTGTTGTGTTTACTGATGCTTTCCTGGTGGGAAGTGGAATATTTCTCGAGCCTGATTTCAGAGTGGTAGAGAGGAGCTGCCAAGTTGCTTCTCGGTGATTCTTACAGCTACAACAGTTCCACCCTGGTCCTACAGGTTGTCTGCAAGTACCACGTGCAAGAGCAGGTGGTGATGTGCTGGGGTTTCTGTACCCGCTCCTTGTTTTTAATGTGGGAACTGAAAGGACCCTACAGGGAAAGAACCTGTAAAGTCACCTTCATCCAGCGTAAGGAAAACAGGCAGTGGCGTCACACATATTTAAATCCTGCAGTTTGGAGACACCTGAATAAGCTGCTTGGGAGGTGACGCGGACCTTTCTGCGTTCTGTAGTTACAGAATATGGGATATTCTGGGTTGGAGGGAACTCCCAAGGATCATCACAGCCCATCTCCTCTCTGGGACATTAGTAGCCAGATTATTTCATTCTGGCCCAATTCTTGCATACAGAACTCAAGAGATGCTGGTGGAGAGGCCATCAGTGCAGAAAGTCTGGGGTATTTCTGTGCATTTAAGTGCTGTTTTCTCAGAAGCAGAGAAGGCAATATTGTATTTTATTCACATACATCAGGTTGATTATGAAACACATTTTTTCACTAACTTGAAGAAGAAAAAGGAGATACTGGCTTGTTATTTCTGCCTTTTTCTTAACCAGGCAAAGTAAAGAAATGGTTGCAAAACCTTTAGAAGCATTCAAGTACCTCAGTGACTTTCATCAGATGTTCTCTGTACAAGAAAAAGAAAAAAAAATCGTTCTATCTTTTTATTTTTACTTTGCTTTAATCTTATTTGATGATGTCTCAACAGGCTGGGACATGCTTTCTTGGATGGCAATTTCACTGCACCATATGTGTCTCTCACTAGATAGCAGAGTGAAATGAGTCTTGGCAGGAAGAGAACTAAACACATCGACAAAGAAAAGAAAAAAATTATTTACTTAACTCCCTGTTGCCTGCATACATTTTTCCCTGGGACTGCATCTGGTACAACAATGCAAAGTTGGCTTCTTATAAATGTGTGTCTGAGGCACAGTCCCACATTGATCCCTTTTTCTTGCCATCCATGCTGGTTGTTTGGGTTTTTCCTAGTAATCCTGATTTAAATGTTTCAGTAGCTAGCAGTGACCAAGCTAAGAAAAAAGAAGATCTGGTTTTACTTGTGAATTTATGTCGCTTGTGGTCTCAGAGGGAGAGCTGGTCCTTCCTTGGCTCCAAAAAAGATTCAGTCATTCTCAGGAAAAAATAAAAGAAGTTGCCAATATTAAATTCCTGCCCAAGCGGGGCAATGTTGTGGTGAGCTCCAGGCATGGTGTTCAGACTCTGCGGGGAACAGAAGCAGGATCAGGCCAGGCTCAGCCCCAGGGGTTCCCAGAATGGAGGGAGATTGTGGATATTTATCATGGTTGAAAAAAGATTCCAGTTTGGGCTAAGTTTGGAAAATTTACACAGGATATATTTCAAAGTAAGGACAGGGAATATCTCTAGGTTGAAATAGTGGAAGGTGTGTTTGAATGTTCCGATCAATCAACCAAGCAAAATATTTTGTATTTGAACACAGGGGTTGGATAAATGGCACACTGTGCCCCACTCTGTACCCCAGGGCCAGGCATCAGCCACCGTCCCCACTCACCCAAAAAAGGATCAGCCCTTCTTATTCCAGGGGAACCTGCACGAGCCCATTTCTCACTCCACGTGCCGAGGGTTCCACACTGTACCGGGTGGTGTTTACATCGGCTCTCGGGGACAACTTCTGAACCCCTGGTAAAATCTGTATTTGTACTTGGATATTTGGGAGAAAAATCGATACAGGTTCTGCAGTGGCCTTGCTGGTTAGCACAGAAGTGTCTGGAAAAAATGAGAACAGAGGAGCACACAGGTGATTTGCAAAAGATAAAATGGGAAAGGAACAAGCAGGTTTATGGTGTTTAAGGATATTTGCAATTAAAAACAATGGAGTGGTCACATAGGATTTTAGACACCACACGAAAATATAGGAAAGGAGGAAGAAGGAATCCTTTGAAGCATGAACAGCGTAGAGATTCCCACAGAAGCCCGGTGGGATTCACACCAGGTGCCGCACACAGGTGACGTGTGTGGGGCAGGCGCACGGAGCAGAACTGGCTGCAGAGGGTTTCCCAGGGCTGAGCTGTGTGTGCAGGGACGGCCTTAACAGTCAGGTGGACATGAAAATTGAGATACCTTTGGGGTTTTATTATGTACTTAAAACCATTTTTCCTTTGTGCTCCTTCTAAATAAAGTGGTTGGAATTTTTTTTTAAATCCTTCTTTTTTCACAGTATCTTTTCCCAAGGTTGTAGCTGTTTTATAGTGTATAAACTGACTGTCACAGGGAGATCTCAGTGATTGTTGGAATGTAATTGCTGTGTAGGTTCGGGGGTCAAAGGTGCCTTCTGTCTGGTGAAGTTTGGAGTTTTCTGCTCCTCCCCCTGTGGTCAGTGTGACAGAGCCCCGTCAGGGCAGGGCTTTGTGCACACACAGCCCTGGCTTTTGGCGTTCCAGCCCGCCCTGGCCAGTGGCTCGGAGCTCTGGGAGCGAGCAAACGCTGCGGTTGGTGCTGCCGCGCCGGGCGGGCAGCAGGAGCTCCGCTCGCTGCTCCAAAGGCCTCGGTGCCGCCACAACCCCTGCTCTGCCCCTGGCATTTTCCTCATTCCACAAAACCATGACATTCATGGCTGGCAACGGGTGCTGGGCTCAGACTTTCTCCTGCTGTTTTCCCGCGGCTCAGGTGCTCCGTGCGCTGGGTTGGACCCGGGCCCGGAGAGGGCCCTGCGTGAGGTGGCACCTTCCACAGAGCCACCCTTTCGGGCACCGTGGCACCTCTCGGTGCCCACAGGCCACTGCCAGGGCACGAAAGACTCCATGAAGAAGGCAGCGAGCTGTGGGGATGATGCAGAGCCGGGAATTTCCTCAGAACCTCTGGCAATCCAAAGGGAAAGGTGCCCGGAGTGTCAGTAAAGAGCTTCTGTGTCCCTCCTTTCCAAAGGCCTGTTCTGCTCCTACTAAATGAAAATATTTATATAAAATATACATCGGTTGTATTCCTAAATATTCGATGTGGAAATTGATCCGTGCAGATCCCCGTGCAGCTGCTTGAAATGGAAATGCAGCAGGGGAGATGTGAGGGGAGCGGAGCACAAAGAGGAGCCGGAGGTGAAGCTGCGGGCAGCGGTGCTGGCTCCGCTCTGCCAGCGGGATCTGCGTCCGCGGGCCCGGGATAATCAACAGCCCTCTCCGTTCATTGGGGGGAAGGCTTCCTGCAAATATAGGACTTTTCCCCCCCCCGACTCTGCTTTTTCTTTTCACCTTCTGATGAACTAAATTATTTCTTATCTAGAGCCCGCGTGCCCTCGTGCCCCGGGAGCGTGCACTCCCAGAGAGTTCCAGACTATTCGTAGTATTTTAAAGTAACAGGTCCTAGAGGGAAAAATAGAAGTTGTCATTCTTCCTAATTTTTATGTATTATTTTAGTCACTATGAAAAATTATAAACTCTGTAAAAATACATAAATACTAAAAAAATAATTCCAACTCATTGAGCAAAAGCCATTACCTGGGGGGTAGGGAAGAAACCCGCTGGTTGTTGGATTCGTCCGAACGCAGCATTAAGTGAGTTAGTCAGAAACGTGTCACAAAATTGTTGAGGCTTTTTCAATGGCTTTTTATAAATATGTCTTGAAATCTGAGCGTGTTCTGCAGCTTAGACAATGCATTATGCCAAAAAGGATGTTTCTTTTGTTAAAAGCTTTTAAGGTTGAACTGAAAATACAGATCAGATCTGAATAATCTGGATTATACTTACATATTCTTTGTCTGTGTTGTTTTTTGTTGACTGTTAGGTTAAAAGAAAATCTCCGTGTTTAATGTTTTTTATTGATAAAGTATTTAATATTAGGAAGCAGATTTTCTTTAAATTAATATTAGACAAATTATTTAGCTTTTGTAAAATTACTGCATATGTATGTTCATATATATGTGTAGATATAGGTGTACTCCTATACTATATGCAAACCCCTACATTTTTAAGAGGAAGTTTCTTTCCAGTAAAGCTGTTTAATGACCTGTCAGTTCTCCACTTGTGCGGACTGTTTAAAATTCTATATAATTTTCTGGTTTAATGCAGTATCATTTAATTCTCTAGAGAAAAAGAGATAAGGTGTTAAAATTGGGATAAAAGCTTCCAAATACTAGAAAATTTGCTGTCAAACCCAGGGCCCTTTTTACTGGCAGAAACTTAAGAAAGTAAATACTAATCAAACTCACATGCAACAAAAATAGATATAATTTCTTTACATAATATAAATGCAATTATCAATACTTTATCAGAAAACCGCTAAGGTTGACTTTTCTGGTAATTTTTTTTTTGTTTTGGCTGATGAGTGCAGAATCAATACTTTGAAACTTGATTTCTTCTCCCAAGAATTGTTCTCTGGATCAGGAAAAGTGGTGTATTTTGTTAATTTTCCTTTTTGCTGGTTTTATTTTCGAAGAACATGGTGTCAAATAGCCTGCCGTGGTGTGTTGGCCGGGGTGGTTTTCGGGGCCGTTCCCCAGCTGCCTTTGCCCTGGTGGTGGCCGGAAGGCTCTGGTGTCCCCGAGTACCTGCTGCAGGTGTGGGCAGTGCCTGCCCGTGACAGGGACAGCACCTGGGGCGGGCACCGAGGGCAGGGAGCGGCGGTGGCCCCGGACTGAGCGAGGGCAGGGAGCGGTGGATGGCCC
>VXBU01014955.1:0-18546 GCA_013400315.1 Bombycilla garrulus
AATTCGGAGAAAAGAGGGGAGGGCGTCCTGAGGGAAGGTTCTACCTTCCCTAGCAGATACCTGTCTTCAACCCAAGACACTTGTCCGAAGTGATGCAGGCTTGCTGTCATGGAAGGTCGGCACTTTCCCCAGTGCAACCATTTGCAAGCTGAATGGAAATGCCTATGTAACAGATGGCTGCCACCCCCATTTCCATGATGAATAATCATGACTTAGGCTATTTCTTCATTTAAGTTAGTTCTTCGGTATTTTTAAAAGAGAACTATATGCCTGTTCCTGTGTTTAAACACTGATGTTTAAATAAATGTTAGTGTCCTCTCTCTTGTCTGGTTAGTGACATGAGAATTATACACTACACTAATTTAAGTCATTATATATTTAAAACAGAAATTAATTACTTCATGTTTTAATGGTTGCTGGCTCTTTTCTGAGTAACAAATGCTCTTGATGATATAGCTCAATTTTCAGAAACAATTGCAGGGAGCTTATGGCACTGGAATAGGTTCCTGAGAATTGGTAAACACTGAAGCAAGAAGGTTGCACGACTTGTTGAACTGTAGGTAGCACATTATGAAAGGAAGGCATTTGGTCTAGCAATTACATCAAGGCATTAGGGTTTCCTGGTTCCATTTTCAACTATTCTAGTCCTGCTTGGGTGGCTTTGAGTAAGTCAGGTGAGCTTTTTAAAGCTCAGTTTTCTCATTCATAAATTGTTTTAGTACCTATGGTCTCAGGATGCTGTGCATCTCTTGCATTTTAAGTTGAGTTTAATCTCTACATATTTGTATATTGCTTCTATTTTTCATTATCAGTGAGTTCAAAAATGAGAGGAGATTAAATTACAAAAATGGACAATTGGTTTTAGAAAATACTATAAAATTTATTTGTAATTACAGATAATTTAGACAATGAACAAAGTCTGATAGCAATTGCCAGTGGTGCAGAACTGAATGCTCAAAGCAAGAGAAATTACTGGCCTATCTACAGAAAATATGGTTTAGAGCTATTACTTATACTTTTTTTTCACCAGTAAAACTGGTGCTGAACTTACCATTTTTGGAGGTTTATTGTAATTCTATATAAATTCATCTCAAGGGCTATGGCAGAATTCACTATCATGAAACATATTTGTTTTTTAATGATGAAATGAAATGCTATTGATGCTACTACTCAGCAAAAGATACACTGCATCTTTGAAATCTAGCAGACTAAACAAAATAGTTTTACTTATGCAAATGTATTTTCTTTTGGCATTTTATGGTTTTTTTTGTTTGTTTGTTTATTTGTTTGGGGCTTTTTGCATTTGATTTGCTTAGTAAAGTAATTGAAGAGGACAACATTCATTCAGGCTGTTAAATTGTACCAAAACAAATGCTGAGATCCTTGCATGTGTTCCCTTTCCTAGCTATAAATAAACTTGGAGCTCCCTCTAGTGAGAGTTTAAAATACTAATTTTTTTTTTCTCTCGTTAGGAAGTTTTAAAGTAAAACCAAATATTCCATTTTAGTCCATGAAGTAAAAATACATTAATTAAATTGGATAATTGTTTTAAATAATTTAGTAGGTGGAAGAATGTGGGAAAATTTCCTCTGCAGTTCTGTTTCTCATCTCACAGAATGTTGAAACTGGTTTCCAGACAGTGGGTCTCACTCACTCTTCTCTGTTTTCATTGTCTATTTATGAATGAGTTCCAAAGTTGAGGTTCAGCTTGGGAATCACAAGTAATTTGTTTTACTCTTTTGAAGTACAGTATCTCAATGATTTGAGCCCTTACACTTACCAGATGTGTTTTCTCATGTGTTTTCCATTATTTCCTGCTCCCGAGTCACTAGTATGTGAAATGCCTTTCCTATGATATTTTAGTGCTTCAATGCCTGATTTCAGTGGGAATATGAAAAAGCATTCACAATTGTGAAGATAAGAATTTTTAGACAGTCTTTCAATCAGGCTAATTTTGCCTTTGTTTTGAGAAATGGAGGGAATAGAAGGCTTAGATCAACCAGTTGATGTAAATAAACTCTATTTTAGATCCAAATAATATCTCTCACATATCACTTAGAGGGAAGAAATATCTGGTTATGCCTATATGTAGTCCTTCTTTTCCTCACCCTGTCAACATCCAGAGAGCCCCCTAAAAATGAGACACTCTCTATAATAGGAAAGACTTGTACTCTTCCTAGGAGAACTTGCCTGTGCTCCAAAGTCCTCATGAGCTAAATATAACATAGATAAGACCCAGGGAAAAGTGGTATTACACATTTTGACAGGGAAAGGAGTTTGGTACTATTTCCATAAAGGAATCATAGTGATGTCCTTGATATTGGGCAGAGGTTCACATGGGCCTGCTCCATCTCGTCCTGAGCTTCCTTGCCTGAAGTAATAAAATCTCCTAGGAGAAAGGGTATCTCCATTTGGACATGATGTCAGTGTTTATAAAGTGTACTGGAACATAGCAGAGTCTTGTTTCTCCTCTTCAGGACAGATGATTTGATGTGTTTACTGACCGCATCTGTCTTAGATGGCTCTCTGCTGATAGACATTCTTCAGTTTTCACGCTGCAAAAACTTTGTAGCCCTAGCTTGAAACAAACTTATTGCTAGCTGTCCTGATTGTAGACTTTGATCCTGCTAGCATTCATTTAACATGTCTCTCCTACTTAAAAACCTCTCTTCAAGCTTTTTTAGGAAAGATAAGAATTTAATTTCTGCTAGTAAATGTCATTCAGCACTGAAACTGCAAAAAGACCTTCTGGAGTTCACTTTCAAAAGTAAATACTGAAGAAGTTTGGATTAACTTAGTGCCTGTGCCAAATGAACTATTTATAGGGGACAGGAGTTATCAAGAAAAGGTTCGGCTTATTTGTGTTTCTTTTTAATGAGATTTAAAAAAAATAATATAGTACATTAATTTCTTCTCTACAGGAGGTTATCTAAGTTTTTTATCCTAGTTAGTCTCATGAAGCTAGACATCATTGACCATGCTATTAATTATAGTGCTTTCAAAGATTCCTTTTAATGTGAACTGATTTTTATAGGACTCACTATTAATATAGCACATCTTGCAGAATAAGCAGAGCAGCTCATCCATGCCAATATTTCATCAGAGTGTATTTTATGTCAGAGAAATGGAAATACGTTTTCCAGTAGCTGTGTCTGGTATATACAATTTACACTACCAGATTCTCTGCTTTATTCAGTTTTTGTTAAGGTATCTGCAGGAAGCTTTTGGCACTCTTTTTTCCCCTACATTGTCTGGAGAGATATCTTACTGAGTCAACATTATTTTACCTTCAGTTTGCTCAAAAAGACTAGTAACTGCTCTTGAAGCTAGTCTTGTTCATTTTCAATGATCCTTAGCTTGAGTGAGTCAGTTTTAAGACATACATTGTTACCTGGAAAGTAATTTTGAAATAACTATTATATTCCCATTTTACTGAAATAATTTTTCTTTTAATAAAATAGTGTATCACATTTCTTCATTTTCATATGATTAGTTTTCATGTGGAAAATAGATTCAATTATTCTTTTGGGTGTCTACTTTTAGATTTAAGTTGTAGTTGTAAAAATGGATATTATAAATCTCTTCAAAAGGTTTTCCACACTTCTAAAAAATATTGAAATGTATGTTTGGAAAGATTTACTGAAAACTAAATGTTAACATATCCAGATTTAAAAAAATGAAACATAAGACTGTAAGCAACATCTTTTATTTTCCTGATCTTTGACATTGCTTTTGACCATATCACCATTGGCACATCATCAGATCTTTGCATATTTACACATAGTAGACAAGTTGTATGGCTGAAAAGATTTTCATGGGATTTAGCATGTCTGAGTTTGTTACTGTACTTAGTGCCACAGGCTTTCTGCTTTGCCAGGACACCAGCAGACCCATGGCTACTGCCCTCCTCCAAGCAGAATTATTTAAATGTGATGGTCTTCATTACTAACACTGCAGAAAATATTTCCTGCTTACATTATTTACAGACCTATCCAAGGGAAATGTGCCATTTTAAAGGAAATAAAATTTTGTCCATTAGAGTTTTATTTTTTGCTGTAATAAAGTATGCTGAAGTGGCATAAGGTTGATACCATATTCTATCATCAATGAACAAGTATATGTGCTGTGCACACACACATCTGTATGCATGTAGTCCTAGAAATTATCCACTGGTGATAGCTCAGTCAGTGCTTCTTCCAGCTGTTTATACTGATGGCATAAACTGTGATACTGATTTGTCTTGGAGTAAATTATTGTTAAGTATCTCTGAAAGACTCTTACTTGAAAACCCTTTTCAAATAATCTTGTATAGGAAGTCTTTCGAGAAAGGCTAAAAACAAAATCTTAAAGGGTTTCTATGTAATTGTCTGCATTTATAACAGAGCCATGCACTTCTTCTTTGCCTTTGAACTGACTTTCCAGTGGGATTGATCCATGCAGTGAGTCAGTCCCTACCTCATGGTTAGAAACCTGGGGCTTTTGTTTCTCCTTTTTTAAACAATTTCAAATAGAATAGGGGGGGAAAGGGGGTGGGGGGTGGGTAAAAAAACTGTGGAGGACATTTTGTAATTGGATACACCTTTGGAAATCTGTCGAAAAGGAAATAATTTTGAGACAGTTAATTTTTGTGAGTTCCTAGCAGATACTGAGCTGGTTTTGCATTTCCCAAGACTGTCTTCCTCCAACTAATGGATGAAGATTCAGTGTTGAGAAGCATTTCTAGAAATACCCATTTCAGAATGTGTAACAATAGGATGGGCAGAAACCCAAAGGGACAATTTAAAATGTACATTAATGTTTGTATTTACAATAAACTAAAATAAAGATAAATTTTATCATAGTTTTATCATTTGTATGCACTGTTTATGTAAATTTCATTACTTTTTAAGGATTTAGTGTTGGTGCAGTGGCATACTGGAACATACCAGGAAAAGAAATCTCTGGAATTTCTACCTTTTAAACGAATTCTGTTATTTTTGCATGAGAGCATCTGGACCATAGGAAAGCTACTGTATCAGAAGCTATCTACACTGTTACAAAAATGAAATATTTAATTTTGGAGACTGGAGAAAAATACAATTAGCTCTTATAATATTTTTAGGAACTGCATAGAGTTTGATTTAAATGACTGACTTAGCAACATAGAAAACCTGTAAGGGAAAAGAGGGATATATTCCAGTATGATGTGTATTCACAGAATTAGTTTTTAGGCTCTTTTTCTTCCTCCCACTTTCATTACTGTTTATCATTTAAAATGAAATAAAAGTTAACCACCGTACAATCCAAATTCAGCTCTAGAGAAAATCAGGCCTAAGAATATGATTCTACTACCAGTCTTTCACTAACTGAATTGTGTATAATTATTTTTTTTCTTTATTAGGTCACTCAATTTTTTTTCCTCTGGATAGAGATTAGATTCTAAAGTAGCTACATATAACCTCAGTGTTAACATTTTCCCCAATCCAATTTTTCTTTATTATCCTCCTTTGACAAGGAGTTTATGAATCCATAATTTATGAAAACTCCTCTCTATTTTCTTAAAACTCTAGTCTTTCAAAATAATTTAAGCTTAGTGTTCTCTTCACAAGGGAAGAGGCTGTTTATAAACAGCTTTGTTTCAAGGGTCATATTACACCATGTTTTCTAATTATGCAAAATATTAAGCATATAGCAGACAATAAACTCTATAAAAACTTCTTACCTACCTTTCATTTATATATATATATGTATACACATTGCTTCCCTGTGGGATTTACCTCCCACATCATGGGTTCCCTTACCAGGAATCCCCTGTGAAAAAGTCTGTGCCGGGGTCAGGAACCAGGAATGAGACGAGCCGGAGTTGCTGGCTTCAGTCTTCAGTTGTTTATTATTTTTTATCACAATTCAGAGCCTTAGATGACAACAGACCCTTTACACTTCAGTGACATGTGCCAACAAAACGCAAAATGGACAATTTCAAGGCTTCTTATGCAGATACCTTATCTAATTAAATTTTACAATGTACCTCACACATAGTATGTTTTTATTTTTCTACCAATTCCTAATTATTCTTCAGTCACGTAACATCTGCATTGTGACTTTGTCTAACCAATTACTGTGCTACCAACACTGCAGAAAATGGAGTAGATGAAGAAGAAAGAAGAAACTGAGTCAACACCCAAAATCTACTTTTTAACCCTGTGATAAACTACAATATCATCTACTATATACATTAACAAAACCCCAACTTCTCACAAAGTCCTGGAACTTTTTCCATGCCCGAAGACTAAAAGCTGTGCTCTCCTGAGGAATAAAACCTCCCAGGACAGGCACAGGAGATATTCCTATGTCCTGGATTCCCACACTTCACAACCTTTTTTCCTAAGTATTTAAGCTTCTTTTTAATGCTTTTTAATATTTAATATCCTATAATTTCCACTCTTTTTTTCTTAGCCTTTGTAAACTACAGCCTGTGTATTTGGATCTTACTCAATTCTTCAGCCTCACAAGATGTAAGTAGCTTGCATGTCAGTGAGTGCATAATCAACTTTTGCTTGTAACTACAAATGATATTTATTTAGCTTAATTTTATTTTTCTTTCCAAATGTGACTTTTGGTAGATGGAAGAAAAAATGGCACTGGAAAAATGCAAGGGAGGTTTTTGCCAAGATATTGCAGATAACTTCAAAACCGGAAGTTAACTTCCTTTCTGATCTTTCAGCACCACATACGGTATCAATACAGTCAAATTTCTTCTGTAAGCAGACATACCCAGATCAACCCCAGCCCTACCAGTGGGCATCCTCTTGTCTGTTTGGCTGCTGGAGTCTGGTGCTGTCAAAATGCTTACACAACCCCTCAGTGGAATGTAACCCACATGGAGAACAACTCCTCAGGAAAAATTCTTAATGTCTTTGGCATGTACATACCAATGCTTTTGCTTTAGCAAAGCAGCTGGGTGGGTCATGGCCAAGAACTGAAGGATGTAGAAGCTGCCATAGCTGTCCTGTGATAGTGGAACTGCTATGTCTCATACAGCATAGAGTACACCTCCCAAATTCCAGGCATCTCCTATCTACCAGATGTTTCTTTTTTTTTTTCTCTTCTCCTATAGAAGCTATTCTGCAAGCCACTGCTTTGTATAAATTATTAAATGTTTATCACAGCAACAATTTTCACTCAGCTAGAATAACATGACATCAAATACCTTCTCCTGTGGTCACATAAATATTCAATTGGTGTGAAATACGCTTTGGGAGAGCAGAGACTTATTTCTTACACATTCCAGAACCTTCAGCATGATACTTGCAGCTGTTTGGTAATGGTAGATGCAGTTCCATCAACAACCAAGGAAAAGGGGAGGAAAACCTAGGACTGAATGCCCAGGTGTGGATAGGGTGCAGACAGATGAATCCAAGGCCAGGAAGGCTCAAAAAGGAAACATTTGAGGTTTTCTGAAAATCATAATATTCCTAATACCTTGTCTCTCCCTTATTCCACTGATGGTTAAAAGAGGCCATGGTTGATCCCTAGAGGAAAAAACCCATGGATCATGACAGTATACAGTTTTTAAGCTGTTCCTTCCAATTACTTGTACCTGGATTATTTTCTGGTTTCAGCAGTAGTTCCTGCCAGCCACTGCCTTCTGCAAGTATTAGTCTGCTTCCAGCCCACCTAGCAATTGTAAAATCCTTGTTATTGTCACATTATCTCTGTGGTATCCACGATATTCTCTCTATCCACACCTGTAAGAGAGGCTAGATCAATATGCTTCATGGGTACTTCAAGTCCTGTCTCTTACGTTTTCTGAGAATAAATCCATCTCTGTGCACAAAATGCTCCAGTTGCTAGGCTGATACAGCTCCACAAGCACAGAGTTAGTGTGAGCTGTTCTCTGAGCATTCAGATTTTTGTTTATTTTTATCAGTCATCTTTTGAGTATTCTTACACTGAAAGAAATACCCCATGGCATAAATAACTCAGATAAATAATTAACTGATTTATCTGAAATAAATATAAAGCTCTGCAGGTAGCTTTAGCGTGCTTCCTTTTCCTGATGCCTCTCCCAAAATCTGCATCTCAAAGCATCTACATAAAACTGACAAGTGCCTCATATTCAAACAGACAGTTATTGCACAGAGGTATCAGCGGGAATTTTCCTTCCACCATACTTGAGGGCTGTTTTGCACATTTTATTTCTCCAGTACTGACAGAACGACAGAAATAAAAGGCAGAAAAAGCTTCAAACATGCAAAGCCACATTTCTTGTTTACCTCATATTTTCACTTGCTGCTCTGTTCTGCAAACACAGGCTCCTTTTTGCAGCATAAACACTTTCCCCATTGCATCTCCTTTCCTGCAGAACAATTCATCAGCATCAAGATGAACTGGTGTTTGTTTTTACCTTTTCTTGCCACATGCCACCAGGGAAGAGATCCAGGTATATATATATGTATTTAATGCTTGTAGCGATAGGGATTACCGTCTTTTTTTGCGTACTCTCCTAACAGGACAGGCAGTTTACAGAGAGTATGATGGGATTTTTCTTTATGGATATGGAGAAGAAAAAAAAAGGGATGCCAGAGCCAGATAACTTTTAAAGGAGCAGTGAAAAACTTTAACTTTGTGTAATTGTCAAGCTAGATTTATTCTTTTAGGGTTGTTCAGCCTTTGCAATCAGAATGTGAATATACTATGTATTGTTTTATAAGTTTTCTGGGGTTTTTTTCTCCTTTTGCACTGAACTCTTCCACGAGCCATCAGCAAATAGAAAAGGGATTTCTAATCTTTCTTTGCTCTAAATTTTACTTTTACCTAATTTCTCATATAATTTACATCTACTTTTCTTAATGGGTAATTATCTTGCAACCTCCTATGCATAAAGCATCTTTAATGGGGTGCATTTCCTCTGCTTCTCACCCTCCATACAAGAGATACATGACTTGTTCTTACTGTTGCTTATCATACCAGCATTATTATATTATTATGTGCTAGTATTATTATATTGTTATGGTATGTTTATCACTGGTATAAATTTGTCCTAGTAAAAAGGAAATTTCTATTTTGCAATATCCAGAATTTAGTTCAATTTTAAAATGCCAAGAAATTCTACTTGATTATTTTATGGGTGACTGAAAAGCAGATGCCTTCAGAATAATTAAATTACCACTCTTTTTTGGTAATGTTTATTTTCAGACTAGTTTTCTTTTGCTGCTAGACTTTTTTGATGTTAGACTTGGTTATATTACTAGCTTCTCTCCTTACCTGAGGAGAGTAGGCCTAAATATAAAATGTGTGGTACTAGAGTACTGTAATCTTTAATATATCCAATGTTTCACTAGACAATGAACAGTCAGATTTATTTACTTTATTCTGAAATATTTCTGCTTAGGTATTTAATAACCAAGTCCTATTCAGCTGAAAAGAACCTGGTGCTGTTTATATTGGCCAGGGATGTCAGTGTTACAGTGCAAATACAACTAAAAATAGTAACAGAAAACTTCAGATAGTGATATCAATGAACTAAACAAACAAAAAAGACCCTCAAGTTTCTCAGTAAGCCATTATTTCTGTGAATTGTTACAGCTGGGGACCAGAAAAAAATAGAAACAATTAACCTATTACTCTTACTGGTTTAGATTAAATTGATTGCTCTGACTGCCAGACATAAGGTGGAGACAGGCTGTGGCTGAGGGAGCAGCTCTGCCGATGTTTTTTTTTAATCGCTCCATCATTATGATGTGACTGGAAGTCTTTTTGTCATACACATTCAGTGATGTGATGGGAACCATCTCTTTTTCAGAAGCTACATTTACATTTGAAAAACATGCATTGGACGCTATTACAAACTATTCTATAAATACTGGGCAATGAATCAGTTTGCTAGGGTGCAGCGTACCAAATAATGTCGCCCTGATTTTTGTAAGACTTTCTAAGCCTTCTGATATTTACATATTTGTGAAGAACNTTTGGTTTTGTCTGAAGTACTACTACACAATACAAAAATGTTATATTTGTAAATAGGAGACTGGCAGAGTGTCCAGAAAAAAAAATTGTAATACTATTAACAGCATAAACACAGGGGTTTTAATAGCATTACAGAACAGCTGGGGTTGGAAAGGAACTCTGGAGACCATCCAGTACAACCTTTCCCCAAAACCAGGTTCCCTGCAACAGGTTGCACAGGATTGCATCTAGGCAGGTTTTGAATATCTCTAGATAATGAGACTCCACAACTTCTCTGGACAGCATGTTCCACTGCTCTCTTACCCTCACAGTAAGGTGTTTTCCCTAATATTCTAATGGAGCCTCTTGTGTTTCAGTTTGCGTCTGTTGCCCCTTTTCCTGTTGCTGGGCATCACTAAAACAGTCTGGCCCCATCCGTTTGACATCTGCCCTTAAGATATTTGTATGCNAAATAAACCTTCTTCTCTTCTCTTCTGATCATCTGAGCTGTGGTGTGTGTCTGTGTTCTTTTGTATCCTATAGCGACAAAATAGTAAAATTAACATGAAGTACCAGGCTTGCACAATTCCTTGACATAGGTTTTGCTCCTAATCACTAAATTGATGGCTTTCATTGTTATTGCCTTTACAACACTTATTGTTAATATAAACAAAATAATTGCTTGGAGGGATGACAAATCTCTCATACATATACAATTTTATTCATATGTATGTATACATTCTTATGTATATATATATATATAAAAGTTTTTGGTTTTGTCTGAAGTACTACTACACAATACAAAAATGTTATATTTGTAAATAGGAGACTGGCAGAGTGTCCAGAAAAAAAAATTGTAATACTATTAACAGCATAAACACAGGGGTTTTAATAGCATTACAGAACAGCTGGGGTTGGAAAGGAACTCTGGAGACCATCCAGTACAACCTTTCCCCAAAACCAGGTTCCCTGCAACAGGTTGCACAGGATTGCATCTAGGCAGGTTTTGAATATCTCTAGATAATGAGACTCCACAACTTCTCTGGACAGCATGTTCCACTGCTCTCTTACCCTCACAGTAAGGTGTTTTCCCTAATATTCTAATGGAGCCTCTTGTGTTTCAGTTTGCGTCTGTTGCCCCTTTTCCTGTTGCTGGGCATCACTAAAACAGTCTGGCCCCATCCGTTTGACATCTGCCCTTAAGATATTTGTATGCATTAATATGATCCCGTCTTGTCCATCTCTTCTCCAGGCTAAACAGGCCCATGGTGGGCTCATGGTGAAATTGTTATTTTCATTTGTGCTACCTCTTTAAAATGTTCCCTTTGTAGTGATCCTGCTTCCTCTCAATAAGGACCTCACCGTGTGTTTTCTTAAGTTGCAGCATGTCTGGCTTCAGTTAGACGAGTAAACTGAAACCAGAACTTGGGTATTACCAGTGATCTGCAAAACACTTTACGAAGTAGTCAAAAAACCTGACATCGCTGTCTCTGAAGTTTTAAACAGATGGTAGAACAGCTGATACCTACCTACTTTCCCCAAGAGCATGCTGGCTGGGACAAGTGGTACAACTTGTACTCAACAGTTTGCTGAGTTATATTCCATTTTCCTCTACACATTCTGTATTGGGGAGCTATCACTGAGTATTCTGCTATACAGCTTTGGGGAACTGAAAGATCTGGTTCCAGTGACACAGTGTACACTTGCAACTCATCCAATATTTCTGGAATATGCTTTACACTTTTAAGGAGTAAAACAAAAAAGAATGCTTCAATAATAATTTAAAATAAATGTTTTGCCACTGTCCTTAAACCTTAGAACACTCAACACAGAGCCATCAAGCACTTCTGTGGTGCTAAAAGCATGTGCTTTTGAGATTAACAGTGAAACAAGAGGCATGTGATAGACTGACATGAACAGGTATTTTCCTTTTGAGAAATTGCGGTCCTTGGATTTGGACAACATCTTAAAAAAAGTACTATCTATATATCTCTTGTTTTCAGTTCAGAGAGGGAAATTATATATATTGATTTGAAGAGAAAAGCTTTTTTATAAATTTTAAAAGCAAGACATTAAAATGAGTATGTGAATTTCCTTTGAGTGTATTGAAACTGATAAATATCTGTCTGCTCTTGAGATCTTATTTCATCCAAATCGGTCAAAATGAAATAAAGTACAATACAGTAAGTTAGTTTATGTTACTTCTGCAGCAGTAATAGTAAGCAACAACCCTCCCTTACAGAGCAGTACAAATGGTTGAACACTAGTCAACAGGCTGTTGTAGCACTTTAGAACATGGGAAATCACAAAGCTACATGCAAGCAAGAAGTAGATATGATCTTTTTCTGTTTTCCTTTCGTGACAATCATGGAAATAGAACTGATAACTAATATCTCTTCATGCACTACTAGATCTATAATTTTCAATGCATGCAAATAAATCAAAATAGCTAAATACTTTCTTGAAACTTTCTTACACAAGAACTTTTTAAAACAAGATTTTAATTACAAGAACACATTCTCAGAGTAACTGACATAACTTACTAAGAGCAATGAAGCATTGTGTAAATAATCAGTATTGAGTCCACATTAATGCAATAGAATTTACATTACAAAAATGCTGCTTTTTCTAAACATTTAGTATGGCTAGAATTCTACCTAATAGAAAAGAAATATTAAACTTTGAAAGCAGTGTCTGCATATATGCTATAATTACCTTAATTTACAATCATTATCTTCAGTACAGTAAACGCAATTCCAATTTGACAGATTTGATACTTTCTTCGTGCTGTATAGAATCAGGTATCAAATAGCTGTTAAATCCATTTCACATGAAAGACTTTTAAAATGGATTTGGAAATTCAGAATTGTAAGTTGTCCTACCAATTCATAGGTAAATAACCTCTTATATTGAAGATATTATATACTTCCAGCTTTCTGTTAATTTGGGCCTGTAAGGTAATATAAATTAATGTAGCCAGTGGGATGAAGTTAAGACTGAAAACTCAGCCTGAATTTAAACATATTATAAAATCCAGTTATTCAGTACTTCTACTTATGAATATCATATTCTGGCATTTGTGTTATATAAAATTAAGATAATAAACTGTCCCTAATGAAGTAAGACAAAAGCCTTATGAACCTTATCCTAATCTTGAACTTCAATTCTCTTCCACACTTTTTGCTTCTCTGTTAAACAAATCCCAACTCATAAGCTAGTAACTATAAAATAGAGTTCAAATTTCCTATTAGGTTTGGTAATCCCAACTGTAGAAAGTAGTTTTTGGGAAGGAGCAACCATTTTCCCTATTTCTCCATTGAAGCTGGATGGAATTTGAAAGTCTTTCTTCTTTGGGTTAGACCATGGCAGCAAACTGGCTCCCTTACCAATCCCCATGAGCCTTAAGGATCATGCAGTACTTCGTTGGTCTGACTTTCTCGGTTGCAAATGCAACAAAACAATATTTACATTTTTAAATGTTTTTTTCTTCATTTAAACAGAAACACATAAACTTTTTAAAATTATTTGAGATTTTTAGAGATGTTCATAAATCATGAACCAAATTAATAGCAATTTGTGACCACAAATACATTACATTAGAAGATATTACCCCAGCTGTGTATAAGTCAAGTATCTTGAAAATCTACATAAAATACTCAGTTATGGAACAAAGTACTGTACTTTTGCCCTACAATAAAAAAGACCTGTTTTGTTTTTTTTTTTTTTTTTGTTTTGAGTATCATATTATTGCACTTGGATGGGATGTTAAGGACAGTCTTAGAAAGCAATTTCCTAAAACAGCATCTACAACATTACTATTGCCTATTTTCTTGTTGTGCAATAGGATAGTTCTTTGTAGTTCAGCATACTGGCTTGCCAGACCAGAAGGCACAATGCTAATTTTACTGCAAAACATAGTCCTTAGCATTAATACTAGATGTCATGAGTCTCGTGGGAGTTTACCTGGTGTAGCCCAGCAGGCAAGTTCTGTGGTAGTGGAATACAGAAGTCTATGGAACAGGTATAACCTGACCTCAGTATGTTTCTTCCAAAATGATGAGGAGGTGATTGATGCATGGTAAATACACGTGGGCTTGTAAAATGGTGACCGGGGGTTGCCCGCCTTGCCTGGGTGGTCTGCCTGGGTGGCAGTCAGACCCCCGGTACCGCTTTAGATTGCCCGGACAGCGAGGTCCCGGTCTCGGTCCCAGGAGCGGCTCTTGTCCTGGAAACCTCTGGCAGACGCCCTAGCCACGGACTGACCCTGGCAAGCTCAGCCTGAGGCTATCAGGCGTTTCAGTTCTTTAGTGATTTCAGTTCTCAGTGATTTCAGCTCAAAGCCTGCCAGGTAGTCGCTTTGCTAGCTCAGGGGTGAAGAGACGAGAAGAGCCGAGCGACGCATTCCACGAAGTCTTTATTGGGGGTTCCGTGAAGGGGTCCAGGAACGGCGTCTTCTACCGAACTGGGCAGAGGTCGGGGTTTTTATAGGGTTAGGTAGGTTTGGGATAACTAGCCAATAGTCTGGGGTCTTGGTGAATTGGCCTATAGCCTTTGGGTTTCTGGAATGTAGCCAATAGTGTTACAGGGAGATAACAGGGTCTTAGGAAGTAGGGTTTAGTACATGACTATGCATTTTCTCTCCATGGAGGCCTTGCTAAAGGCTCAAAGACTGCAACAAGCTTGCAGCTTGTCTGGCACTGATCCGTAAGTTCTCACTGTCAGAGCAAATACATTTCCAATGGAAAGCTGGAATGAGAACATTATACCCAGCATGGAATTTTGCCGTCATGAAGAAATCTTGTAATACAACAGGAAATAGGACCAAAGTTGTGTGTGAACATGATGCTGAAGAGAGAAGTTTCTGTGAAGATGCTAGCTGAAACACCCTGTCACAATTTCATTGATGGTGCTGCAATGAAGAAACATGAATTATGAAAAATGAAGTAATTTCTAATAATTCCTTTTGCTTTTGAAGATGATAGGTTGGCCAACAAAGAAGGCAGGCATGTTGTGAGTTATATCCAAAGTTACCATATCTGAACTTCAGTGTTTTACAAAAGTTGGAAAGATTTGACATTGCTATGCAGTGACAATACATCACTATGCTAGGTGCTGCCCAGAGGATAGCCTAATGTTTTTGCTGAAGAATTTTGATTGTATTATTGTAATCCTAGGAAATTTAGCTGTGGATTTCAACTTTGCTGTCCTGAGTTCTGAAAAAATGTATAGAGGGAATAATTGTCTTTTCTGAATTAACTCTAACAATAAATTTCACTTCATTGTCTTGTGAAAGTAATATGTCAAGCTCTTGCTATACTTTTTCCATCTTGATATGTGTGGGAAGTGTGGAAATAGACTAATGACATACAGAGAGGGGATTTCTTGCTGCTCCATTTAATGATGGTGTTGTTGATGTAGTTGTTTTGATTTGTGAGAAAGGGTAAAAAATGTTGGGGAAAAGATCAGATATGTGGCCAAAGAAATCCAAATAATAAGAACTAAGAGGTTCTACACAGAACTAACTTGAAGGTGATGAAAGATTTGGCTGTCAAAACTGCACTGAGCAGGAATAAGGGGTTTATCTCTAAACCTAAGAGCTGATGACACAGCAGACGAAATCTTAGAGACAATAAATTCTTCTTAAATCTAGGAAGAAATTACTAAATTGTAGTACTTTTTGGTTTTTTTTTAAATTGTAAATTTAGACTATGTAGCTAAAGACTAAGTCAATGTCTTGTTTCTATAAGTATCTGCTTGAAGCTCCTTGCACTAAGAACATGATACTCAAAAAACAATGGGCACATCCGCAAAATAGGTCTAGACAGTGAAAACAAATGAGATGATAGATAGTTTCATCACTGACAGTGATTTTTATTAGTCTAGCTGATTATTTTCTTCCTTACTCAAAAAATTAGATTGATAATTAGAAATATATTGCAGCAGTTTGATAGCTGGTACTGCAGAGTTAGAGGAGAATAATTTTTCTTGCTGTTTCCTTCAGATAAAATGTGAAATAAGAAAACTGAGATGTGTAATAGAAGAGAAAAATACCACAATGTAGAAGTTTGCCTACCCAAAAATTTTGTATAGGTATGTAAATTGGATGCTGCCATTAAAATTCCGGTTTTCCTCTTCACCTGTTTCTTGACATTATTTTCTTTATAATCTTGGCATTACAATATAAGAGTTTTTTTAGCAATGGACATTTCACTCATTTTTTCACTTCTATATAGGTATATTCCAAGGATTTCAGTAGAGATATACTAGACGCAAGAATGAGGAACTTTTTAGAATTTTAGCTTAGTGTTTGACCCAGATATTTAACAAAATTGAGTTTCTTTGCTGAGGAAAATTAAATTTTACTAAACATATGGACTGTAAAGTTTCTTTCTTTGTTTCTTTCTTCCATGCTAGCTTGATAAATTAATCTCAAACTGCAGAAGTAACTCATTAAGGGAGATAATCACGATGTAAAAATTAATCTATACAAGTAAATTATAAGCTTAAAAGTAAGCATGCAATTGCAGTGAGCTACAGAATTGAACCCCAAACACTTTATATCAGTCAGAAAACACAGTCAGTTCCATGGATATAAAAAAGTTCTGTCTATACCAAGAGAAAATGTCTCCTAAATTACTACAGAAATGAAATAGTAAAAAATGGAAATCAGTGAGATTTCAAGAGTTTGTGTCTTAGCAACACAAGGTAAAATCTTTATCGATATGTTGTTCAGTTTTTTAATTAATCTACTACATACTTTAGCATGCTCCAAAATCTTCTTTATTGCATCCTCTATAGTGACTGACAGCTTCATAAGAGATAATCATTGTGTTACTGTCTATGGCAAAATTCTCACTGTTTTCAGCAAGATTAAAAAATTTGGAAACTTTATTGCAAATATTGAACAAGACGAATTTTGCATTGCAGAACTTTAAGCAGTACCAGACCTTCCTGAGTAGCATTTTATGGACCTTTCCCCAATTTTCTAACACCTTTCCTGAACTGAGTGGATGTGAAGTGGGAAAGCTAGACACAAAATTGCAGGTACACCTACAGTCATGCCAAGTAAAGGGGATTAATAACACTTTGATCTGCTGGTTACATTTCTCTTAAGGTTTCTTTATTTGTGATGCAAGTGCACAGTTGTCTGGTATTCAAGGTAATGCTTCCCATAATGTTCAGGTTCTTTCTACCAGAGCTGCTGATCAGCCTAAATTGATGTATAGGGATTTTTCAGGTGCAAGATTTTGCACTTGCTGAACCTCATGAGTTTCTTTGGAGTAGTTTCATTTTCTTTCTTGTCAATAGTTAACTTTTGGTTAACTTTTGTCAATGGTTAACTTTTGACGTGGCTATACTTCTTAAGGAAATAATTGGCATAAGACACAACACAGGTGAATTAGGTTTTAATTTAGGGTTCTATTTCATCTGACTTTCTGAAAAGCACTGTGGAAGTACAAAAATGAATTTAAAATATGTCTTTTTCATAGCTTGTTCTAGTGGCAAAACAATTCAGTCCTCCTGTTCTTATTTCAAAGTTTTACAGATCTCAAATAATAGAGATTTTCACAAGGCTAGATGTATTATGATGAAGCAAGATCAAATCTTACTTCCTTGTATCTTCTGAAAAAGACTACCTCATGAAAAAGGAAGTATATCACAGAGAACTGATCTCACCGTTGAAATTAAAAACCTAAAACTTAAGTAAAAGCTCAGTATGATCAACCTTAAGCTTTTAAGTCATAATTTTGGTTCTGTTGATTGTCAAGGTAGAAGATCTTAATCTCGCTCTGTCTGATCCTGATCTCTTCATCTTACATCTGTTTTAGAGAAGATGTATAAAAACTTACAAAGAGAAGAATGTGAGACATAGCACAATATAACTAAATGTTTCAAAAGACAGTATTCATTTGACAGTGCTAATGAGGGTAGATTTTTATTTCAATGAACTTCAGAGACAATGTAGCCCGTGAATATGAAGCCTAAGAATGTATGACTTTCCTACATATCTTAGCCATCAATTCTTAATTGTCCTGTTACCTGCACTCTAAAAAGATCTTCAAACTCTCCTTATTACCCAAAGAACTATCTTTCAAGGTCCTCATAAGACCATATTTTACAATTATCAAGTTTAGTCAGTTGACAGTATGAAGGATTTATTTTTAAAATTATCTTTGTAGAGGTATTTTTCCTTTTCTTTGAAGACCTTAACCCCAGCTGTCTTGTCTGCAGTTTCATGCATACATACAGCCTACTGTTAGAAAGAGGGCTTTATAATTCAAATATATAAAATTTATAATTTTCCAGTCAGAATTTAATCTTTGTACAGGGTTTCTGAGCATTGCCTTACTCTGGCTTTCTCTTCCCATCATTTTGTGTATTATTAATGTCAGTGGCATCTACTTGAATTCAGGAGTTCTGTAAGTCCTTGTGGAGGATTGTGGACCAGAAGTCCATAAAGATGGCCCTGAGTCCCAGGCAGCTGACAGCCTCTTTTCCAGGAGTGAGAGTGATACTCTTTTTCATATGTGATTTTACTTATGAGCCACTCTTCCCCCCCACTGCATTTTGTAATTATTATCATTGGAGAGCCATTAATGGCTGTCTTGGTTTTGAAAG
>VXBU01014966.1:0-13698 GCA_013400315.1 Bombycilla garrulus
CACTCGAACCATCATGATTTCCATCTTACTGTTAAAGCAGATCGGGACACCATCATACTTTGAAAATTTTAAAAATTTAAAATAAATATTTTAGTTTTGACAATTATCTGTTTTTCAATTATAATATTATACAGCAATTTCAGCAGTTTTCACAAGTTAACAAATTTTATCTTGCTTGGGATTTGCCCTACAACTCTATGAAGAGCAGTCCAGGAATGCTGCAATGTTATAATAAGCCAAACACCAAATCTCAAATGCAATAAATGGCATGTGTCGATGTACCTTATCTGACATAAACCCTGGTAATTATGAAATGGTAACCAGTGGTGTCTGGGAGTATGTTCACTGCTAGGGAAGTAGTCTCTTTCATTAATGAAGCTTTTTTCCTTAAGATATGAATAATTAAACCACATATAAATTAAATCTGAAAACCATTTTTTTTTTCTATTAATTGACTTAGTATCTGAGATTTCTGGAAAGACAAGTGATACTGCAGCTAGAATTTGTCTTTCACCACTAAACCAATGCTGTGATTGACAATTATGCATGCATGTATTTTGATCTGTGCACATTAAATTCCCTCATCATTTTTTGATGAACTCTTTTCTCAAAGTGTTTTAATTCTAATCATCATTCAGCTTTGCTTTACATTTTTCCTGTATTCATATATAGAGCTAGTTGGTATTTAAAATTTCCAACTTAATAAAAACACCAACATTTTAATTTTCTTTAGTAAGATCAGGATTAAAAAAAAACTTGCTGTAAAAATACAAATAAAATTTTAAAAACTCAGTTTAAAAATCTGGTATATTTAGAATTTTGAAGCATACTTTAAAAATTTACTGAGGGATTTTAACTGAAATTTTGTCACTTTTATACCTTATTGTATGACATATCCATTACACGGGTACATTACATCCAGCAATCACCTTAAAAGACCAAAGGTAGAAAGTTGTTAGGTATGAATTCAAGAAATAACTGATATAACATTCCTCAGTTTTTAAGGAGAGTTTTTATCAACAGTTATGATAATAATTTCCCTTCTCTTCCACACAAAAATAGCTTGAAAAAGAATGTGAAAATATGCTATGTTAGTAGGAGCAAAAGGCATTCTGTAGATGGTGCTTCAAATTCACTTTCTGAGTTAGTGAAAGGAGCAGGAACCTCCTCTTCTCCAGAGAAATTTCCTATGGAATAAGCTGGAAGGACAGAACTGAAGCATATTCTCTATTATCAGTTTTATGAATAATGTCCATGTTTGATTCTTTTTCTTGTTCTTTCTCTAGCTGATTTTTTTTTAATCTGGTTGAATTTTTTTGTTTCCTGGTATTCAAGGAGCTTCTTGCTGTTGATGCTGTGCATCGATTGCAGGACATTGCATTAATAATTCAATTACAATGTTTATGTATATTAAACAATTATAATCAATTAAAAAGTTGCTGTATATTAATTGCAATCCTTTATAAATAAAATATTAGCATATCTTTAAAGAAGGAATGGTAAAGAAAATTTTCGAACTGGTGAAAATGCTCTAGCAGAGAAAATAAAAATGTACATGGTCCCTAGAGCTGTCTAAGAAGTTAATCATCCAGATGAAGTCTTCAGCAAATTTTTTGATACTATCAAAGGTGGTCATGAAAAAGCTACATATGGACACAGTCCTTAAGTTCAGTTAGTTTGCATGAAGGAATTGAAGACCAATGGCTATTTTTCCTTGAGAAAAGAAATGTGGCAAATAGCTCATATGCTTCAATGCTTTGAGGGTTTTTGGCAAACCGGTTTACCCAATACAAATAGTCCGTCTGTTTCTATTACATTTACTTACTTAGACTTCAATGCTGCAGAGGTGGCATCATCATGTATTTCCCCCTCATCTTTCCTGCCTTCTACAGACATAGCAGGCACACACAGCTGCAGTGTGTGCTCAGCTGCTACACACACCCTGAGGCCTCTGGCCTCTGCTCCTGCCCCTTCCCACAGGGTTCTCAGCCACATGAGAAATCTGGCTGGCATTGGACTGAAAGGCTCAGGAGAAGCTTATGACATCTTTTCTTGGGCTAGGTAAGAGCAAACAAAGGTACATGAGGGATGACATCTCTACCCAGCATGGCAGCACTTGCATTCCTCCTCTCCTGGGGAGAATGAGGGAAAGAGTAACAGCAAGAGGATGCCTGTTGTGGGTTTTTGTAAGCTGGGATTTTTTTGCCTTTTTTGTTTTTTCTGTTATATCACTATATCACCACACTAGACAAATAATAGATATAACATAAATAACATGGTTATTACTATGGGTTTTAAAAATACACCTTCATAAACAAAGCCTTTACAGTTAGTTATATATATAGTTAAAATAGGAGGAGAAACAGAAAGGATGGAATAATCATCAAGTAAATCTGATGACAGTGATGGTTACTAACTAACAGGTGACACTCTCAGACTTAGGAATGAGGGGATAATAGGGATTAAACAAGAAATATTTGGGGAAGAAGTAAAATTTTAATTTCCTAAGGTCTGTGGAAATGGAGGAGGAAAGTACATGTATCACTGAACAATATAAAAAGGAAAATAACAACCCTGGAATGTGTTTTTCTTTCTTTCAAGATCCAAAATGAATACCACTAAGAAAATCTGCTTCTCACTTAGGAGAAGGACAGCAAATTGGAGCATTACAAATAACCATAAATCCCCTCTATATTGCTGCTTTTCCCTACATGAGATAATAAAAGAAAAAGCAGCTGCAGACTAGAACCATGGTAAAAGAAACACGATGCGAAATTGTAAAGCAAGGCTAATCTGGAATATTATAGTCTCTGTTAATCTAATTCATACTGCCTTTTCAATGAAACCCTAGCAAAATTACTGGAGGCAAACTAATTGGAGTTACACGTAAGGTAAAATAATACAAAAGCCCAGAAAAAACAGTATGGACACCAGTCTACAGAAGTTTGAAGGAGAAATGGTAAAATTGTCCCAGTAGCAAAGTACTTTTCAATTTTATTTTGTAGGAAGAAATTTCACTCAGCTACATATATGGTAAAACGTATATGAAAACTCAACTTTTTTTTAAGCAAATCCCAAGAACAATAAAAAAGCACCTCCAGGTGATATTTTATCTCGAGCTGCAAAATATCTGATACAAAATATTTGGTCTAAATACTATCCACCAGTAATTAATGATGTATTTTTTGCTAGACTTTAACCTCAAAGAATGTTGAGAAGGAAACCAATAACATCTCATGAAGTTATCTCTGAACAACCTGCTGCAGAGACAGGACTCATCAACTTGACATAATTCATCATTTGTGCCTCTCAGTTTTGGTAGTATGAGCACAGGTGATTCACAGGATGCCCATATGCACAAGCATTTCCATGTCAGAGAACAAAATTAAACTCTGTCTAACCATAAGGTACCTTTAACAATTGAAAGTAATCTAAAAATACATAAGTCTGGTCTTTTAGAATTACTAGAAGAAGCAAGTATTTTTACGGTGTATGCACTGGGTTGTGTGGTTGGGGTTTTTGTGCATATGTATATTCTCCCTTTTTATTTGTGGTTTTGTTTATTTAAACCCTAAAATTGTGTACCTTATGTCTACTCTTTACTAGGACACTCTCTAAATGGCAAATAACACTAAATGACACCTCTTTTTTAAAGGAGTATTGGTAAGTTCATTGCACCATAAATCCCCATTGCACCATGGTCCTCACAGGGAAATTTGGAAAATTTTGTCCGAAATCCCTGGGGGAATAAAAATTATTTTTTAACTCAATAATAATGGAGATGCTTCTTTGGGAAGAGACAGAAATACTGTTTACTTCACAGGTCAAGTAAATTTATCTGAATTCTGTAGTATAGGAATATCAAAAAGTAAGTAAAATAAGCACCAAGCTAAATTACAAGGTCATTTACTTTTATAAAGCAAGAGTAAAAATCAATGCTGCAAATATTAATACTTACTGATGCTGTTTGAGATGTAAGAATAAATAAGTTACCAGAGAATGCTTTTTACTATTGAGTTCTTCCACCCCATTCCATTCAAATGCGTCATGCAAAACATTCAAAAGAAACTGGTATTAACAGAGACACATTGCTGTGCAATAGACCAAACCCAAAGGAGAACTAAAGAAGCAAAAGCAGCATGATCAACATCCATGTAATTGGCACACAAACCAGAGTGTGTAAAGCTATGCCAAAACCAGTAGCATTAAACCTACACTGTCACAGTAATTTCTAAGTGGTTGCTTGTCTCCATGTTTGAAAATTATTCTACTTCTCTTGGTTGTTTCACACATTTTGGTCTGTGTCAGGCAGTAATCTGATCATTAGAGGTCTCTTCTTCAATTAATCTAAATTGTCTCCAACCTCTAATCAGCTCTCAGATACAATATTCTCTCAACTGAAACTTTTCTTCCCTACCCTACTACTGATGTAAAAATAGCTACTCTCTCTAGCACTTTTCTCTCTAAACATCCTCACTTTCTTGTTATTTCTACTGAGCCATCAAAAGACTCCTAGTATTGTTACTAATTTAAAAATCTAGAATGTCTGTTTCCTGATCAGCTTTCAGCTCTTATTCATCTCTCTGATGCTTGTGATCATCTGTCCCACTTTAGCCCTTTGGCAAAATGACAGAGGGGAGGGTGTTCACTTGATGGGTGGGCATTTTTGTTTCATGTTGCTGGGCCCTTCCAAAAGGCCTGCCTGTTTCTCTTTTACACTATTAGAAGACTTCCTCAGCTCTCACAGACAGAAATCAGTTACTGTTCCTTTATTGTTCAAACCAAACTGTACACACAAATTCAATCCTCATTTCCCCTTGACTAACACCTTTTTCTTAGTAGCCTCCCCATTTTACCATTAGAAATTTTGTCCTGGAAACTCTTTGCAGTAAACCATCCAGCAAAGCTCAGTCAGCCTTGCTGACAGCAATGCTGTCATCTATCACAGTACTTGAAATGGGAATTTCCCCTGCAAAATTCCCCCTTTAAAGCTGTGTTTTAACAGGCTTAATATGTAGTAGTATGCATATACATATAGGGGTTTCTACTGGGTAAAAAGGAAAAGAGACTTGTATGAATGAAAGACACACTAGTTTATGTGAAAGACACACTAGTTTATATGAAAGAACTGATTTCTTGACAAAGATCTGAGAAGTTTATTGATTTATCATGTAAATTATGCATAAGTAATGCAGCTCTCTATGCTATAGTGTGGGGCACTAAGTATTCATACTCATGCGGCCATATTAAACTATTCAGCAGAACAGTATTTACAAAATATTTTCCTAGACTCTTTCTGAAAGAATACTGCATACTGTCCTTAGATTCATGAAGGCCTCGAATCCCAGCTGCAGCTTTTATCCATGTTTCCTTCCACTCAATACTCCTCACCTCCCCAGGTGTGTCAAGCCATTAACCTTCATTAAGTCCCCCTCAACACATGATTCTCTAATTAGCTTTACCAATATTAATGCAGAGAGATTAGTAGAAATCCGGAAAGGTAACTTCACTGCTTGTAAACAAACTCGTCATGTGCTTATCAAATGTATTTTGTATTTTTTTCTCTAAAGTAGAATGTATATGCTTTGGGGCAAGAATCAGAGCTCCCAATATTTTTCACACATCACATTTGTACATATGTCCTTCCTTCACTCCTTTCACTGCCATTTCCCTATGCTGCCAGTTGAAAGGAAAGATTTTTAAAATTTATTCATTCAAAAGAAAGGAGTGTATGTGATATAAATGTTTCTCAGTAAAAACTGCAGTTTTCTATTAATCATACAAAAACATGCATCAGAAAATATGAAATTAATCAATTCCAAAAACCAGAACAGATCCTGATGATTGCGCTGAAAGATTTTTGCTACTTTTAATAATAGTATTTGATTTGCTCTCTGAACATTCTAAAAGCCCACTATGTTTGCCTTGGCAAAACATGTTTTACTCCTACAGGATACAATGCCTACAATTTTTGTCTATGTTTTCACAGATTTTTTTATTCATAACCTACTGATTTAATTTTGAACATTTGATTTAATTATTGTAATATGTTGGTGTTATGAGTTAGAATGAAAAACATGATTCTTAAAAAAGCTAAATGTGACAGTCTGAGGTTTATTATAAAGCCAAATAGAGCCAGCTGTTTAGTTCTTGCAAAAAGTAATTATATGTGGCTCTGAATTCCTCATAAAAATGTAACACCTGGTCTTTATTGCACCAGAGCTATCAGGTTCTTTCACCTACCCTGGTATATGCAACAGTTTCCATTTGTTTCTGGAATTTTTTCTGAAAGGAATTACCAGCTTTTGTTGGCAAAACTGCCCTTACTCTAGGTAGGACCAGTGTGCTTCAAAGGAGAAACACCCTGGTTTACTCTTCACATAAATACTTAGTTTTTGTACCTTCAGTGTAACAGAAATCCATGCTGAAGTGGATTTGTCAAGCAGGAAACTTTTTGATACATCCATGGCATCTTTGAGGATAAAAATAGTCATTCTTCAGGCTAATTAATCTCTGATAAAACTCTAATAATTTCAGAAAAATTATTGTAATGATTTTTTATATATTTAAATTAAAATACGTGAAACAGAATTTAGGAATATTCTTCATTATGAGAGAGAAACAAACAAAATATAATTACAACTGAAAGGGATACTGTAATGGTGGACATTTAAGGTGTGAAACATCAGAAGATCTCCTCTTTCTCAAAGCAACTTTAATGCTTCCTAATTTGCATATTGATAATTTCTGAAAATACTGTTTCACTGAATAATTCAACTTTAATGGTTTTTGAGGAAGGTGAAATAAATACCAGTAGGAAATAATGCATTTATTTGAAAATAAACTCCTTATTCACAGTATCTTGTTTTCAGCTGTTCAATACCATTGCAGTACCCTTAGTTTCTTCCCTAGATTTCCCAGTGGGCACCTTATTCACTGAGAGCTCTCTCTTTCTTGGTTTTCATTTGTGGGGAAATCTGGCAATTGTCCTTAGAGATTAAGTGAAGGATCTGGGTGGCAGCAAGCGCTCACAGGTCTAAGTAGTGGAGTATCTGATAACAGAAATGGTTGTGCCTTAATTCCCACAGTAGCTGATCTTTGTCAGGTGTTCTTTGAAACAAATTTTCCAAGTCCTTTAAAGCTCCTCTCTTTGTGCAAGTTGGCATCTTTGCAAGTTTCTATATTTTCTAGCTTTTGCAAGTTTCTATATTTTCTAGCTTTTAAGTTTCTCTTTCCTAAATAATAAGGAATTGATGGCCACTAAGGTAAATGTAGAAAGGTAGAGAGCAGCTAGTGCAAGGATGAGAATTGGAGTGCACTGGTTGATCTGGTGTCAGTACAGCTTCCTCTTAACTCCCTATCCAGTATGCTTTCATTACCCAAACGAGCAAAATCTAGTAAGCAGAAACCTTTATTTTAGCTTAACCTGACCAACCTAAATTGTTTTTATTAGGAAGCATAGAGGTTTTCTGGACATAATATTCTAGAAACATTCAATTAAAACAATGATGATAATACATTATGTTGGATTTCATTCCTCTCATTAGTGTTTAAATGTGCAGAATTCTTAAAGGATGGATAGTCTTATTTCCACTTAGTTCTGCTTCTAAGCAATGAACCCAACGGCTCAAGTCAGAAGACGCAGCTTGCAAAGAAAGTGGGAAATCAGGGATTTTCAGCTAAACAGTGAAGTTGTATTTAAAAGCACAACTGATTGGGGCGAACACTGTTTATTAAAATTTCACAGATGTGTCCGTGAGTAAGATTTTGTAGAATGGAGAGTGCAGCTAAACAGTATTTGTTTACTGTGTGTTTCTCAACCATATAGATCACTCAAAGGAAAATATATATAAACAGCAAAATACGTAAAATTAATGCCTGCGCTGTGATTCCACCATTGTAAATTGGATTGACTACAAAATAAATAATGATGACGGCTATTTTTTCTAAGTATGATTTATGCCACTGTTCATCATATGGCATTACACAAAAATGTACAATTAGAGATCCAAGCAGCCGCTCTACTAATTTCAGCCGTCTGCCAAATGTTATATTACACTCTCATTTTAATTTAATAACTTTGAAGCAAGAGAGGAAGGTGCTCAACTTGGTTTTTATCAATGTGGAAGTCTAAGGCTAAGGAGAAAACCATTTTTCTAAGTCAGTCTCTACACTTTGTTGTCTCCCAGCATTAAGCAGCAAATACTTGGCCTGAATTTTATATACCTATTTCCGATTGAAGGAGTGCTAAGTAGCTTCTCTCTATATGCGCATCGACATGAATTTGAAGAAAATCTATAGACAGCGCAGAGAAAATTTACTTTTTCTAGTTTTTAGGTCTCTGTTATCCTCTTAGGATCTCTTTTTGCAGGAATGTTTGCATATACAGCCTTCCCCATATACATGCCGCTACACCTTACTCTTTTGTATGCAACTCACAAGGGATCACTCAGTAGCATACAGTACTCAGAATTGTAGCATTATGCAAAAAATTCCAAGAAAAGTTTGTTATAATCTATGCATCTAACTCAATACCCCAAAACAACAAAGAGCAAGAACCTGGCCTTTTGCATTTGTTTTCCATTTAAACAAGCTCATTTTTTCATATTGGTTTCAGCAGGCAGACAGTATTTTAAGTGGACATCCCATAAAATAATCGCATTACTAAAATCTAAAGCCTGATTATTTATCATACGGATTGCTAGATTTAATGCAACTAACATTTTATACCTTTTCATGAACCTTTTGCCCTGTCTCCATTCCTTCAATATGCTCTGATTCAGCAGACCCTTCCCCAGCTGCCATTTTCCTTTGAATGTGTGCATTTTGTTCACGCAAAGCTACAATCTGCAAAAGAAAGAAAATAAGTGGTAAATATATAAGAAATCAGAAAAATACTGGGCAGGCAAGTCTCAAATCTATTAACAATTGAATCCTATGCTGGCCATTTGT
Source organism: Bombycilla garrulus (assembly GCA_013400315.1). NCBI lineage: Eukaryota > Metazoa > Chordata > Aves > Passeriformes > Bombycillidae > Bombycilla > Bombycilla garrulus. Next base: position 8,953 of record VXBU01014966.1, read on the forward strand.
AGTATTTGCGAAGTTAGGTCATTATATGCAGAGAGGTTTAAAATCCAAACATCATAATGATATCTTGAAGCCTTATTAAGGATACAAACTAACACATTACATGATGTCTTCTGTCCTGATTTTGTGGTAGGACACTTTTTCTTAGCTTAAAAGATGAAACAGCAATTAACCATTGATTTTCTTAACACTTTGACAACAAGGCTTACTCTTTCATATAGAATTCAATGAATGTCAAACTTGTGCTATAGGAAAACAGTAACAAGACGCTATGAATCAAACCCAAGTGATGTAAAACAGAGTGCTAGTTTTCTGTCAGCAACAGCAACATAAGTTTTACATGGTTTTTGTTAAGAAAAGCATGCACGTTAACACCCTCCACTGTTTATTGACTGTTTTAGCACATATAAAAATAGATTTTATTGTATTTAAAATATTAGTTATTTATTGGTAATGCTATCAAAATTCCCATGCAGCTACTGGAAAATTAGCTGCTTTCTCTGACTTTGTGGCTTACTCTCAGGCAATACACAGCATAGAAATATTTAGTTTCTAATTTTTTTTACGTTGTATATTATGATAAGCTGGAAGATCTGGCTATATATGAACAATTTATTTTGATAAATTCCACAGTTAGATATCTCTGTATTGTTCTGCTCCTATGAGCACATACAGTAAATTATATACCTGAAGAATAACATTATGTATTAAACACAGTACAACCCTGCTAGGATGCGTAGATGCCATTTTTGGAAAACTGGTGGAAGTTTAAAGGCTTCTGTCACCATATTTTGTTTGCATAGGTCCTGAGTCCGAAACACCCTAAAAGACTGTCCTATCCTAGAATACAAAAGTATGGGGTAGAAGGAGAATTTTAGGTAGTACTACCTGGTAAGCATGTGCAACACCGAAGATTTTGTGCAACATTTATTAAATTAAATTAAGTTAAATTAAATTCTAATTGACATCAAGATAAAGATACTTAGATGTGAATAATTTAATTTTAATTTGAAACTTTTTTCCAAATGTGTTTTAATTATATTTAAGTGCTTATTGTAAAGACCATTTGAATCACTGTGACCGATATTTGAGATGTAAGTGTCACTTTAAACAATTCTTCCTTATTATAAATGTTGAAAATTACTGTAATAGGAGATTCTGATGAGCAGGCTGAGTCAGTGCTCAGTAAAAATTCAAAGTTACAGCTCCTGGAGAAGTCATATACTCCCACTGATTTCAGTGCCGAGACCAAGACTTGAAGGCAACACCCCATCCAAGCAATTATAGGAAACTACAAAAGTGGGAAATAAAACTGAGACAATCGGTGTCTTGGGGGGGTTGCACAAATGCACTGAACTTTAAAACATTTTGCTTAAATAAGAGGATTACATCTGCCTCAGGTAATGGAAAAAGGACTGGTATAATCTCATTAGCATAGTCTTGCTTTTTACACAATCAGTAATTTAATAATTGTGGTTGTTTTCTTAATAGTTTCACTCACTTCATTTTCTTTATGGTTTTTATGGCTCAAATAGTTCTCAAATCAAAACTAGTGAAATTTTGGCTTCCACCAAACAAAATTAGCCATCAGTGCTAAAAGATACTTTCAGGTAGATTAAGTGAGATACTTCAACACACATATCACAAAATTCTGAATTATGTAGAATGATTACACATAACATGAAAAATTGTAAAATCAGAGGATATATTAATTGACAGACAAAAATATGTCTAGATTTTTCATATCATAATATTTTGTTGAGCCACTAAAAAGCAGACATCACTATGCCTTCATTTTGAATTATCACCTGTACATACATAAATTCTTAACAGCCCTTTAGCTAAACAGGGATACTCTTGAAACACTAGTGCAAAATGTTATTATTTTACAATGTATTCAAAGAGTTTAATTTTTCGTAGCCTCTACGGGTCTTTAAGTACCACCACTATCCAAGTTAATAAATAAATAAGAAAAAATTATTGTCCCTATTAGATGACAGGCAAATAAAATAATGCAATATTGTGTATTGTTGCCTTGTAGCAGCTCCTACAGGCAGAGTACCCAGACCAGGAAGAGGTGTGAAGCCATCTTTGTTCCCCATGGGGGGTGGGGGAGCCCGGGCATTCTTTCCCAATTTGGACGACTGCCGGAGCCCTGCCTAAGCCATAAAAAGCATTGCTTGAGAAAACCTTGTGGCATTTCCGGGGTGTGTAGCAGAGGCATAAACCTGTAGTCTCTGGCACGGCTTTTTCTCAGTAGAGAGTTTGTTATTTTGTAAGTTAATAAACATTTTTGTTTCCAACACCACCTGAGGTGTCTTTCCCGCCATTTTAAGCCATGGGTATTTGTAAGACAAACCCAAACGGGGATGGGAGCTATGAGAGCTCATAACACCTGGCTCAAGGAGAAATCCCATCATGTAGCGCCCGAACACGGACGTTCATATTGAAAGGACCTGGTTTGGGTATTTTATGATTGGCCCTCCATCATATAGCACATTTTTCCTTGGTTTTTGTTTTTGGGGAGCAGGCCTGAAACTGGAATTTTTTGGCGTTAAAATAAACCCAGATTTTGGGGGACCTATGGTCTCAAGGCAGTCTAATATGTCAAACCCTCTGGTACCTGTGAAAAGAGGATGGAACTGGACATGGACTCAAAAAAATGCACAGTGATGTCCAAAGGACTTTTTTGTCTCTTCAGAGAAAATCTGCATCTGGCCAAGCCAAGGCAGACAGAAAATCACACCATTTCCAGAATCTGGGGATTTCAAACCAAGCAAGATAGCTGCCTGTGAAAGTCGCACTGCGGTGAGTAATAAGGGACAAAGCTATCTACTGTATCAGAGAAGGGTCTTTATTTTATTTGAACTTTAAGTTAGAAGTATAAGACGTTAAGTTTGAGAAAAAACAGCTTAAAAACTCATAAAATGGGTTTTAAAACAGTTCCGAAACTCAGCACGGCAAGACGCTTTCTTGGAGGTTTGAGATACAATATGGAAAAGAGTAACAAGTCCAGCTCAAAATTCCAGACAGTGGTGTCCAAAATTCCGGATGCTGCTGCAGTTTGTAAGACTGCAGAGTGAAAAAAGTAACTAAGAAAAAGAGAAAAATAGTTGCAAACCCCCGGAGAGTAGGAGGGAGGCGGGCAGAGAAAAAAGCCTAAACAGCTGAAGCTCCGGGTGACAAAACCACCATAAAAACTGCAATTTCCAATTCCCCGATCCCAAGTGGAACTCATCCCTGACCCCCAGAGAGCTGGTGGCATGCAGCCTGGCCAGCGCGTCCCACCGCTTTTCCCCCCCACAGCCCGGGACCTGGAGCTACAAATGGCCATGTTAGCTCAGATCCTGGCCCTTCTAACCCCTTACCCTGTTGTCATTCTCCTGGTTTTTCTCCTAAAAGTAATCTCAGATGCTTGAAATCCGTGCATTTCGGTGGTGCCGTTGATAAAAGCCGAGCCAAAAATTAAATCCAATGAGAACAAAGAGCCACGTGCTCTTCGCCATGTTCCCTGACTTATGGAGCCGCACCCTTCACGGGCATGTTCCACCTCCCTGTGACTCACTGAGCTCCCTGCCCCTCTCCCCACCCACACCCTGGGAGGGCACGCCCTGCCTCTGACGTGTGTGAGACCCGGATGCAACATCGCGGAAACTGCCCCTCCAAACATGGTGGCGCCCATGTTGGAGCGCATGTAAACAAACTCCGATACCAAATGAAAGCTTTTATACACACCCCGCGGCGCTAGCACCCTCACATCTCATGAAGACCCTCGTGCATCAAAAGGTACAGATCCCTGACAGGGAGGAGAGAGACACAGTTCAAGATAGAGACTGGGGAACCTCTTCTAACTGAATGCATTTACAAACATGGACAGTACTCCAGAGCAGCAGGAAGAAGCTGTAGAAATTTAAACAGAAACCCTAACAGAAGCTGCAAAAGCATTCAGAAGGGCAAAAAGGCAAGATTCACAGTATTCAGAGAAAGGAAACCCAGCCTTAAACTCATCATAAGAATGGAACAAGAAGCCCAAAACACTTTAAATAAAGTACTGAGAGCCATCCAATCATGTCAAGCCCACAGATACAATCCTAACTTATCTTTTTTATCTGCAGTTTTAGGAGAGAGCCTACAACTCCACAGTCTAATTTTCCAGTGAGATTTCAGAAAGAAAGATATTCTCCCTTTCAGGAAAAGATTTTGAAAATGCCTATAACATCTCTTTATCTAGAATGGCTTATTAAAATTCAGAAGTTTTGCAGTTTGCCATAGTAAATCTTGCAAAAATATCAATTGTCCTAAATATAAGTTGTTAAAATTACCTTTAAAATTAATTCATAAACCTTTAAAAAGTCATGTACCTTTAAATACAATCTTTTTTTTTTACAGATGTTTCAGTGAAACTCTAAAAGATTTGTAATCATCTAACAAAAGCCAAATACCAAAGAATGAGAAGCAGAAAATGATACAACTAATTGAGTTAATACCAGTTATGTATGTTTTTTCTAAGTTCATGTTTCCCTTTAATTTAGTAACTGATTCATTTTCTGTTGCAGTTGTGGGAGAGAGAGCAGAAGTATCTCTGCTAAAAGAAGTTACTAATAACCAGTTGTATTGTTTGCTTAAAAAATAATTCTTTCTTCTTCCTATCCAACAGAAAACCATCCTCAAAAGACAAAAATGGGGAAAAAGGGGGGATAGAAATATTATCTACAATAATAGAGAGGCTCAATAAAACTATATATATAT
>VXBU01014967.1:0-49887 GCA_013400315.1 Bombycilla garrulus
TAATACCTTCATCAATGACATAATGTATCAAAAGAAACATGACCAGAAGGTAAAAGGAGGCGATTCTGTCCCTTTACTCTACTCTGGTGAGATCCTTCCCAGAGTTCTGGGGCTCCAAAACAGGAAACATGTGGACTTGTAGGAGCGGGTCTTGTGAAGGACCACAAAAATGATCAGAGGACTGAAGCACCTTTCCTTTGAGGACAGGCTGAGAGAGNAATTCAGACTAGATATAAGAAAAAACATTTTTATGATGAAGGTGATGAAACATTGGACCTGGTTGTCCAGTAAGATGGTGGATGCCCCATTTCCGGAAACTATCAAGGTCAGGTTGGACAAAGCTGTGGGCAATCTGACCTAGTTGCAGTTGTCCCTCCTCACTGTGACCCTTCTAACCCAACTCATTCTATGATTCTAGGGTTATTAATCAATTTCTCTGTAGTCAAAAGTGAGATGACAGTTGCTTCAGGTACCAAAATCAATTGACCTGTGGTTCCATGGAGCTCAACTGCCATATGGAACATTTGCAGAGTCATCCCAATCAAAGTTACACCTTACTTCTGCCTATGTAAATAGTCGGCTTACAGAAGCTCCTTTCAATAACTCAGTAATGAATTTTTAAGTTCAGAACTAATTCCGTACTTTTTCTACAAAGTGCTTCAACACACATTCATACTCTGCTAACTTCAGAAGGACCTGAGCACATATTTTTATGTCTCCTGAGCTATGTCCAGCCCTCCTACTTTGATCACATGAAGTCCAGAGAATGTGCCTCAGGGATGTTAGCAGTCTGAAACCTCCAAAGGCAGAGTATGGCATAACAATGATAGCAAGTCCCACTGGTGTCACTTGCTTCTCTGAGGAAGTCTTGTGGGATAGTACAATGGAATCTGAGCTGCCAGACTATGTGTCCCTGGAGAGGTGGCTCAGGAGAGATAAATCTTTCCAAAGATGGTGACTGTGGTATGCTTCACTCTTCCTAATATAGACAGCACAGAAGAAGGATTTAAAATCATCATCATTTCTGGTGCACCATTTGGTCATGCAATATATTTCATTAAAATTCATGTTTTAAAGTAGACTACAGCTTTTACTGAAATTTTACAAAAAATGGATTTTTTTTTTTCTTCCCCTAGGTAGCAATTAAGAATTAGTGACTGGAGCCTACCTGTTACATGCCTTATGATGTTTTTCTAGTGTGTGTCTCTGAACTAATATTGCAGTGGTTTCTTATTTCTTATTACAAATTGATTTGCTCTGTTGCCAAGTATCCTATGAAATGTACATGAATCAGCTACAGCAGATCAAAAATATATTTTTTAAATTTCCAGAGCTGGTGTAGAAGTTTAACTGAGTAATGTATTGTATAGTAGATGGGGGAGATGGGGGGGTGGTTAAAAGCAGATATCCTAACATTTTTTATCTATTTAGATGACACTGCAAGTTTTGTTCAAGTTACATCAAAAGTTACAGAGAGAAAAGTGACCCTCCATGGTTGTTTACACTACAAAAATGATCATCATCTTCACAGAATGTAGAACAAATTATTAATCTGATTCAATTGATTTATCTGATTCAAATTAGTAGCGCTGTTAACCATACTTCTCTGACTGGGTGAAAGTCAGGCAAAAATTATGACCTCAGAGAATTAAGATGAAGACACTTGTTCATCTTCCACAAAGAAGTCAGATTGCTCTGTACCATGAGATTTGCATTAGCCTAAGCATCACTCAGGTAACCATCACTGCATGCACATAAGGTAACCATCACTATGTGCACTCATTTCCTGTCTCAGCCATTATTTCTGAGCAAGCTGTTGACTTAATATTACATGAAGAGGGAAAGACTAATATTCAGTAACTGTGATGTAAGTTAGCTGAATCTTTCTGAAAGTCAAATGATTTCAGAATCTCTTATGTTTTGTTCAAGCAATTGTCAATAACCTGGCAGCAAAACAAAGGTGGGTTTTCAGTCCATTTGTGTGTGTCAGCTGGATAAGGTTGCAGAAACATGCAGAACTGATCCATCCAAATAATTGTGTCAGGGTGTTTCCTTGACATTGTTTTTCTGAATGTGGATTTTGCACAATAAATTAGTACAATGCATAAAACTGTCAATAGCAGTACTACATGAAGGCTCCTTTACTTGCCTACAACACCTTGCTTTCAGCTGTGTTTGTAAAGTTTTGGGTCCCTGCTGACACGCAAATATGCAAAATTACAGATGGCACTGGTCACACCCACAGCAATAATCCACAGGCAGCAATATGACTACACATATAAAATATTCCATCTATTTTGTACAAGTGAAAGAATCATTGAGCACAGAAATGTGCACAGGCTTAGCACTTTCTTGTGATCACATCACTCAGCTGTGTCGATGGCCTGTGAACTGCTACTCTCCTAAAGCAGGTCAGGATGCACAGCTGCAAATTTTGTTTAGAAAAAAAGCCCAGAACATACACATTCCCATACAGTTAGCTGCCTTCAACCTCTGCTGGTAAGCATTTTGAAGAACTGATTCTCAAATTCTGTCGGTACCTCACCAAGATACTTGTAATTAAAATAATGAAATCATTATGTTTGCAATTCAAATAACAAAATCATTATGTTCTTCCAAATAGCATTCTTTCATTTCCCTTTTTTTCCAGTTACTTAACTCTTGCTTCTTTTTCTTCTACCAAATACAACACAAGATAGTCTGTGTGGGTTGGGGGATTTGTGCAGAAAATGTTTCTTTTTAGCACACCAAATCAAGGACAGACATTCTACTGGTACACAGAAATCACCCTGTCAGTCCTGCAATATGTTGTGTTGTTCAGGAAGGTAGAATGTGGGTAGCACGTATAAAGGAGAAAGAGAACAAACAGCATCTGAGGCATAAAGAGGTAGAGGGACTTGAAGCAAAAGGAACACAAGAATTTGCATTTTTTAGAATAAATTAAGATCTTATACGTATCTCATCTAGCCTTGGAATTTGTGCAGTTCAGGAATCAGCAGTTTGATGGGTCAGGTTCTTCATGCAGATGTGTCACCTGTCAGGAATGGAGTGCCATGGCAGAGACATCTTTGTTGTCGAGCAGGAAGGTACTGTGTGACTCCCAAAAGGCATCAGTGCTGATGTGGACTACTCCTCTGAATAAAGAAGGGATAAATCACACACAGAAGCAAAAACACAGACAACTCTTCTGGTCACTGGGATGTCTTAACACCAATGGGAGGAGTTTCTCAGTTGTTCTAACTGTGAAGCAGAAGGTCATGTTTTGCTCTGAGGACAACTTCAAAAGGAACAAAAATGCTGGTCTTTTTTTTGTTCTTTCAGTGAAAGAAATAGGTTTAAACAGAAAAAAAAGAGTTTTCCACTGGGGAAATAACAGTAACAGTCAAGTGAAGCTTAGAAAGACAAAGGATTCTCTTGGACACCTGTGTTTCTCAGTTTACAAAATATTACTCTGTATGTCACTCTGAAAGCAGGAGCAGAGGCTGCTCTATTCAAAGTAAGTGGGGCAGGTACTGGTAGAGAGAGGGGAGTTGTTCCTTCTGAAATAAACTCCACAGCTAGCAACTCAGCACAAGCTCTTCCCATGACTGATTTTAGATTTAGCTTCAAAGTGTAAAAAGATTTTTTTTTAATACGGTCCAACAGATGTATATCATTTAAGTAAAACAGACAGACAGTTATTTTTTTTGAGTATTACACTATTCTGAACCCTAGAAACCTCTAAGATAGGTTTAATCAAGGTATCTATGGACTGGCATAGCCCACAAAGCATCACAAATTCTATTTTTTTCTAAATGAAAAGCAAAAAATTAAGAAGATGTACACATATTCCTGTGCAGCAGGCCGTGCCTACTGCAATTATAGTCAATGTTCAGCTCTCTCCCAGAATCCAAGGAATTCAGTGGGGTGCACTCACCACTAAATTTTCAAAATCACTCTCAAATTTTCCTCCAAAAACTAGAATTGATGGACAAAGGTATTTTCAAAGTTAATAATTTACCAAGAAAAAATACTGAAAACAACTAAAACCTCACTTACCTTGCCTGAAAGAAAGTGACATTTCAAAAGACCTATACAGTAGCATAACAGTCCTATTGGCTTGCACTTTTGGCTGTAACGCAGCTTGGTACCAACATTATAGGAAAGGAACATTGCAGATTAGTTCCATATAGGTCAGGTTCTGCTGACTTTTGCAGCATCTGAGAAGCTGCAGACATATTACATTACACTCACATTTCTTCTCTCACTCTTCCCCCAGACCACCTAGTCTTTGTTGCAAACCACTGAAGAACAGGTAGCTTTTTAAAACGGTGACCGGGGGTTGCCCGCCTTGCCCGGGTGGCCTGCCTGGGAGGCAGTCAGACCCCCGGTACCGCTTTAGATTGCCTGGACAGCGAGGTCCCAGTCCCGGTCCCAGGAACGGCTCCTGTCCTGGAGATCTCCGGCAGACACCCTAGCCGCGGGACTGATCCTGGCAAGCTCATCCTGAGGCTATCAGGCGGTTCAGCTCCTTAGTGATTTCAGCTCTGAGTGATTTCAGNTTTTACTCAAATAAATACAAGAGAAGACTCAAATCTTTTTGTAAACAAATAACAAAGATAATAAACCAATAATCTTGCTTTACATTACATGTTTCTTGTATTTTTTCATTCACAAGTATGACTCTAAAATTATTATAAGTAACATTAACAAAAAATACTCTTTGATGTCTTTATCTTATGTTCTGGGGAAAATATAAAATTGGGAAGCTGTTCTTTTTAGATAATTTTTGATATAGATAAAAATTAGGATACATATTTGGATAAGGATAAAAATGTTTTCAAACATATTTGCTGATTTCACAACAGTAGGTAAAGAAGGGCTTCATATTAAAGATTTACTTTCCATCTGAAAGCCACCATTTTGGTGGAGCTGATCTCTTTATTCTCTTTTTTTGGTGAAATTTTAGTTCTTAAAATAACCTTCTTTTTGAGATGACTGTATAGGATTACTCTGGTAATCTCACTTTGAGTTGTCACACTATTGATTTGAATACTAATTCCAATCTGTCTTTTGATAGTCTTCTTTCCCACTATTCAAACAAGCTTTTGATTGCCCCAGCTCAACACTAGGGAAACTAATGCTGAAGAGAAAACCTGCTGATTGCTCACAATGTCGTGCAGCAAAAACCATGCTCCTCTCTAGCAGCAGCAGCTACTACTGAGGAGGTTAGGAAGTAGTCATAACACTTCATTGTTGAAGTCTTCTAGCCATTACCTGCACACTAATCTGTACTTTGTGTCAAAACATATAGTTTTTTAGAAAGGGAAGCTGTAAATCTTTTCAGATCTCAGGCCTCTGTGCCCAAATATTTTTTGGAAATAGAAGATAATGCCTTTTTGCTTCCCTATTTGTAGCTGCTGGATGCTGCTTTTATAATGCAAGATATTCTTCTCCAAGCATGATATTTTTATATATATTTTAACAGCTGATTATATGTTTCATAGCTGTGTCTTTGATTTCATGGATTCTTTATGATTTGGCTTAGTAGGAGGTACTGCATTTTCACAATAAACTTTCAATAAACTTGTCAGAATACTCTTCAAAAATGCATTTTCTATTTTCCTTCTTGCCTATTGTCAAAAACTTCATTGATAACAACATACGCTCAGGAGCTCCTTTGGAGCTTTTAAGGAAATTTTGTTCTCTTTATAGAAGTGCTGCATACTGGGACCATGATATGCTTGCTGTTGACTCCTTAAACTATAGAAAGGAAAGAGGTAGAAGGTAATCTAGCACAGATTTAAGCAGTATCAGCTTCCTTGTACTTTTGTCCCACTTAAGATTCAGTCTCAGCAGGGGCTTATATACAAAGAGATGATGCACTTTACACAAAAATCTTCCATACTAGTATTGCTGTGCAGTGGTGAACAGCTCTCTTCACCCTCTACTGTCTCGTTGTAACTCCCTCTGCCATTAGCAACTCCTTTGCAGACTTTTAACAGCATGTGAAAAGTCACCCACAATAAAAACAACAGCTAAAGTAACCTGCTTTGTACATTTCTTGATTACTTTCTTTTGCCAAAGGATTATCATGGTGAGAACTCATTTTAGGTTGCACTATGCACAGATACTTGCTATGTACCTGTAGTGCCACAGAGCAGGGTAGGATGGCATGGACACAGCTGCACACCACCACTCCCAGTACTCACATTCTGTGCTGGAAAACATAATGGACCTGTAGCAGCAATCAGTCTGTAGCAGTCATCTATGACACCCCAACATGTTATTTGGTGTATTCTTGTTTAAGTCAGCCTTCCTAAAAAATAATTGTTTAGGTATCAGAACAAAGAGAAGAACCTATTACAGAGCACTTAATGAACTTGGTTGTAATGTAAGCTGTTTATAGAGTTAGAATTTGCTTGTCTATGTTACCTTATGTAAGATGTTAAAATTTTCTTCCTCTGTTTGAAGATGCATTCAGATACTACTTCTAGTCCATAACACAGGGCTTGATTCTGCAAGTGTTCCTTACCACAGAAGTCCATTCCAAATGCAGGTGTTCTCACTTCTATCAGTGCTTATGTGGAACACTGGCCCACAAAGCTAACTTACACAGCATGTAACGAAAGTTAGGCAAAGGCAATCAATCAGCATCCAAAGAGCTATTTTGCTTTTACCACATCTGCTGAGACAATTCTACATCAATTCTTACATAGATATTTGATTCTAAATTCTTAATTAGATATTTGTAGCATACCTCAACCCTAATCAGCAAAGGAATATGGAGAAAGAAAGGAAAAAGAAAAAAGAAAAAGCCAACAGAAATAACAGAAAGAAAAATAAACAAGGATATCCACAGAAAAAGAGAGGATGCCTATATCCCTTACATATAGAACCCAAGGAAGCAGAATTTCAGCACTTCCTTTCTATTATAGACTTTCAATTTAGAGCATACATCTGTGAATTTATCATTCACAGTTGCCATGGAAAATCTTTGATCCTCATCCAGGGTAAGGAGCAGATGAAAATGAAAGTGTCACAACTCAAGTAATTTGATTGGAAGTTCACTGGGCCAGTGCTTTTTTTCCCTGTCTACTTGAAAACTATCAGTAATGCTTATGAGCATGGTGCAAATATTAAAAAATCAGCTGAGGATTTCTGAGCTGGCTGAAAAATGACAAACAATGCAAATAAGCAGCAGGAGAGGTGGACAATGCATGCAAAACAACATGCACTTTCTGGTCTATAGGTCCCAAGACTCGTTACCTTTGAAATTTCTGCTTGCACAGAAGCAGCACTTTAACTTCTTTCTCAAATATGGAGGCAGAGTCTGCCACCCACAATTTAATGAGCCTTAAGGAGATCAAAAGAAGCCAGTGAGAGAGATTTCAATTGTCATCTTAAAATAATTTATTTGTTTATTTGTTTATTTTTGAAGCCTTATCTTATAATGATTTTTCTTCCTGTTTTATAGATATGGTTTTATGGATGTCTAGGAAGGAATAGCGCTGCTATTTATTTGAGGTATGAGGAAAAGCACTAATGCGCCTTTTATGATCAAAGTAGAAGGTACTGCTTATAATATACTGCTTTTCATCTCCAGTACACTCTGAAAACATGTGTGTATTAAACCTTAAAGCATGAGGTACATGAGATAAAGTTATCTTCATTTTCTATGAGGAAAATAGTGTGCAAGAAAGAATTTTATTGCTCTGTATATGAGAAGACTACATTGAAGTTCAAAATTAGTATGTCTGAGTGGGGATAACAAGCACGGCCAAACTAAATGATCGGAGCAATGAGAGGCTTACTCTTATTACTCCCTGTCAGAGAAAACTGTAATTATAAAACATGAGATTCTAGAGGGAGATTTTCTTCCTAAGAGGAGGAGAGGTTGAACTAAATATATATTGGAATATATATTTTTTAAAAATTACTTTTGGCAAAAGAAAAACTGAGAAAATATTCCTATTGAGTGACAAAGAACAAAAGATGAGCAGGTGTGTGCAAAAGATCAGCACAATTTCCTTGCATGCATTGAGAAGCAGTCATTACCAATGGACACAAATGCTACCTCTTCTTCTGCAGAGCTTTTGTTACTTCAGTAGAAGGAATTGCTATTCACTTTTCACTTTATTTCCTTTTCCAGTACACACTTCCATTCTGCCTTTGGCACCAAGTATTTGTTTGAAGAAACACAAATATCTTCAGCACTTTTCCCAGGAGATCCTCAGCGCTGCCAGTTTAAGGAAGCCCAGTCTTACAGAGCTCCGCCCATGGCTGTGTGTCAGAACCAGCATCAGCAGCTCCAGCAGAGATCCCTGCTTCTGAGATACTTCACAGATGCTAAGGGCAGAGGTATTTACATACTGTGCACTGATAAATCCTCTCATGATTATGTCCTGACTCTGCATCCATGCTTTCTGAAGAAAGACTAGGCAAGGTAGGGAACCGAGCAGAGCTGGCATTAGAATATTGATAGAAGACCTCTGATACACCTCTCAAAATCAGTTAGGCCACTGTACTCAAAATCTGCTTTCTGTCTGTGTCCTCCCACACTGCTTAAGGAAATCACAACTCAAACCAAGAGAGAAACCACCCTTACAAAAATGTTGGTTCCCCTCATGTTTGCTCTAAAATTCACAGGATGGCAAGACAAAGCTGTGTTTGCAACTTCATGGACAGCCTTAGTTTTAACCCTTCTGTATGTATTGTATGTGTACATACAAAAGTATTCTAAAAACAAACAGTTGGATCAGATTTTCCTTTGAGTGCACAAGATGTTGGTGAGAATTCCACTGAGTACAGCCTCTCTGAGTACAGATGGCAGGAAAACCAAATTAAACACTATTATTATTTTAATCCTGACACTACAGTAGTGCCTCTCAAATGTAAACATGTAGAATTTAACAGTTTATACAGACCAAGATTCTTTCACCCCTGCTGTACATAAAACAAAGTATATCCAATTAACATTGGAAAGCTGAAGGTTTATGTGTTCCATTTGGAAGCCAGAGCTGTTACCCAAAACAAATACAAATCCTGCTAAAAGCTAAAATGACCTCACACTTTGGTCATTGGAAAAAGACATAGTAATAAAACAGTGTATATGTGAAATATGCACGGCACTTTTTCTTTGATGTGCATCTCGGGACCAGTACTGACAATCCCTGGCATTTAGTGACACCTAGTGGTATTTTCATGGGTGGGAGAAGCACATTCAGCCTTGGTTTGTTGAACGTTATACAGCTATGTTAGAAGAATAACTTCTCTGAACGCCCAGAGGCAGATTTCCTCCCCATCTTCCTGTTGCTTTCTGAATCTCTCGGGAAGCTGAGAGAGTACACAAGGACTTCCAAGTGAGAACTATGCCTTTTTATCAACAAAAGAACTATTTTATTTCCTAAAATATGAGAATGGAAGAAAAACACGTCCCATACATTGATTATACCCCACTAGATGTCTGGAAGAGGGCTTCAGAAGGCTCAGAAATCACTGCACAGAGTAACGGCACATTTCTCCAAATTCTGAACTGGGATGGTGCTGGGCTTCGGGTGTAAAACTGTGGTCAGCCAGTACCTGTCTTCAGGAAATTGCAATAGGCTTCTTTACAAGATTTCAGAGATGTTCCCAGGCAGTTTTTAAATACTCTGCTGGTATTTTTCACTTGTGCTAGTCCTTTCTATGATCTTTGCCTCATACGATGTCCCGTTCCTGGCATCCAGTGAATGTTTAATTCAGAGTAAAAATCTTCCTTGCCTGAATGAAGCTCCTTTTCCAGCAGGTGTCACTGTGAGGTAATAAACACAAAAACCAATTCCCTCACTGAGATGAGGGGAGCTGGATGGGATGCAGGGCGCCCCCTACCCTGGTTGGGTGAAGAACCCATGGCTCAATGCCCTCGGAACAAGGAATATTGGCACACATTCCACAGTGTGACAAAAAAAGTGTGTTTTAAGATGCTACCATAGGCGTTTTCCAGTGCGTGGTTGGGGGCAGCTTGTTGGGTTTGCCACATCTGGGCCCTGTCCTTGGCCTCCTGCAGCTCCATGAGCATCATGGGGAAGGGGCTGCTCAAAAATACATCATTGGTTTTGGCTGTGAAATACCTGGAGTTGTACACAGGAGGAATCCTTGCAGGCTTCAGTAGCAAAGCCTGCTTTTTCAATCTTGAGCTTCTGCTGTGTCATGGAATTCTTAATTTGACAGCTGTGGAACCGATTTTCCAGAGCAATAAGATATTCAAGGCTGTGACTAAGGACTGTGTGCCTGGCATCAGGAAGCCAGATTTGAAAATGTGAGCATAACTTCATGTTGTGTTGCCGCCAGTTTGAAAATTTCCATTGGCTGCAAAACTCCAGCTCAGGTTTGATAGCTTTAATAATCTCCATAGTGGCTTTATATTTTTATTGCTGAAGCAATTCAGTATTTGTGTCTGAGAAATTCAGTCTTAATAGACTTTAGGAGCAATTCAATTACATAAATTTTTACATTATCGTTATACAATATAAACCACAAGTAGACTCAGATATAGATACAGGAATTTTTGACAGCACTCTTTCTCTGAAAACCATTAACACATAAGAACATTCTGTGGATGTATAACAGGTTTGCATAACCTTCCTTGAAAGGGAAGCGAAGGGGGACAGGAGCAGAAAAATGAACAGTGTCCTGTTAAAAAGCTGAAGAGGAAGGCACCCTGCTAGCTCTCTATGACCTGCTCTCTACTTCAACTCTTGGCTGTCACTTTTCAGAGTGCCAGGACTGTCAAGCACCTCTGAGCTGGACTGTTCTTTCATTTTAAGTTTTTCATAAGAACTTTAAAATATCTTTTTTTTTTCTTGTACATTGGTTATTAAAAAACAGAGAACATTTCTGTGAGCATAAATAATACTCTATTCATGTCTACTCAGAGAATAAATACAGTTTTATCACAGGAAATATGTAGTAGAAAAGTGTAGAACTTTGTTTTCTATTTCAAGAAATTATTTTCTAGTAGATTTGAGTAGAAGCTAAATGAAATATTTTTCCATCAAAAAAGAAGCTACTTTCAAGAAGCTCTTCAACTCATAGTATGTGGACACAGGGTTACATAAAATAGGCTGCTGCAGATAAAAAATTTCATATTAGCACAAAATGTTTAAACTATAATATTACTATTCTAAAAGCTGCTGTTTCCAGCAATTGGCACAGTGAATTATAATCTGCTACATGCAAAGATACTCAAGTGCCTTTATTTACCAGCAGCAATTGGAATCCCACTGTTTCATTGTGCAGGGATCTCTGGAAAGCCATTCTCAAACAAATAAATCTGGCCCTTCTAAGTAACTTAGAAATGTCTTACTGTATTTTTCCCTTTTGAAATGGGTTAATACCAATCGGGAAAATGTTGTTGGTTTGATTTGCACATTTGAACAGACAGCAAATATCAAGTCATCTACCTTATACCTCTACTTTCACAAAGAAAACAATGGCTCTATCAAACTCCCTAGAGCCTCTAAAGAGATATTTCAACAAGAGTATCAGAATCTCCTTCAACTTTGAGAACTGCTCTTTAAAACATTGAAGGTGATGTGAGAGAAAATATTTCTGAGTCTTTTGATCGCGGAAGATAAACTTCCTTGAGGTGAACAGACTAACTAGTACAGGAAGCACATTATTGCTTCTGGTCTGCACTATTATTTTCACTTTTTAAATTACTTAAATTGAAATGAACATCTCCTTTAAATAAGTTGTAAGAAGGTAATGTAAAGAAATGTGACCTTTCTTGGATTTTTTCTCTATTAACTGTTTCTCCTTTTTTTTGTGATAACCTTATCCAGTACCATAAGTAAGAATTTGATGTACAAAGATGTACAAAGCCTACTCAACACTACTTAGAAGCTTATCAGAGTTTCAGATCTGTGATGTGTGTGGTTTTTTTTTTTTACTCTTCATGATTCAGAGACTCAGTTAAGCAAAAAGGCATTGCTGGGTTTGTGTCACCACAGCCAAGTTTAAGCAGCCTTCGCAGAACTCAGGTTTTGAACGGAAAAAAATAGTTAAAGGGAAGATAGGGGGACAACATCTACCTTTCACCCAAAGTGGCATCACTAGAGAAGGGCTGATAACCATACAATTATATGAACTTTGGCAGAAACAGCCCAGCTCCACCACTAACTGGTATGCAGTGCCTGGACATGGCTTTTTAGACAAGCTGACAATCCATTCACTGTGTCTTACTTGAGCCTACAGAGTAAGTTTACATCAGATACTAGAAAAAAACTCTTAACTGTGAGGGTGGCGAGACACTTGAATAGGTTGCCCAGAGAAACTGTGTATGCTCCATCTCTGGAAGCATTCATTCAAGGCCGGGTTGGATAGGGCTTTGATCTGGACTAATGGAAGGTGTCCCTGCCCATGGTTGTGGGGTTGGAGCCAGGTGTTCTTTAAGGCCAATTCCAACCCAAACCATTCTATGATTCTATGACCTTATGATTCTGATTCTATGGCCATGAGCATTGCTTAAGTTGTGTTTAATGCTAATGATTTCCTACTCAGTGAAAAGTTATACATACTTCAATTGCCACAGAATGGAAGGGACTGAGGAAAATAATGGCAGAGGGCTATCAAGAGCTGTTACAAAATATTGGACTTTGTTAGACATTGCATTTCATTACCTATTCATGCTTACTAAGAGATAGCTTTAAAGGCCATTTCACTAAGTAAAAATTATTGAGTTATGAATGCCTCTTGTGGTATGCATTTGTGATGTCACTTGTAGTGCACAAAAACAAAATTAAAGAAATCCAAACTTTCTTTATTGAGCTGTATGATGGAATGACTGCGTAAAAGGATACTTCACATTCTTTTTACTGTCTAGAAAGTCTGTTGTGTTTAAAGAGCATGTTGCTGACCTCTGAATCATTATTAAACATGGAACAAGGGTCATTGCCACAATGACTCAAAAGACAAAAGATTAAACATAGAGGTGTCTTGCAAAATTGTATCCCACTGTAATGAAAGTAACTTCTTTTTCTTCTAGAAGGAATAGCAAAAAGTCATTTGTATGTATTCCTATAAAATTCTGCCTCCAAATAATTCCAAAATATAAAACAAACTAGATGCTCAAATACTTTCTCACACATAGCTCTCAGAGATGCACAGTTATGAAACAAAGCTTTCCCTAAGGAGTAGTACCAATCAAAAAGTGATAAATTTGAAGTTGGAGCCTGACCAGTTTACTAACATGCTGATTGCAAATGCCTTCAACAGTACTGGAACTGGCAACTCAGAAGCTCCCTGCCTTCATTTAAGAGCCTGAGGCAGATAGGATAAATAAAATAAATTTTTTCTCTGTTCATTGCAATATTGTTTCTTCCTGTATGAAAGAGTTCTTTCGCTTTGTTTCACTTCTAGAAAACTGAATTTACAGCTAAGAATGGAATTAGTGTCCTATTTCTTTTACTACCAAAGTGGTGCTCACAGTAAATTGGATCAAATAAAGCAGCTTTTCTCTTCTGCATAGCTTCTGCAAAACAAGATCTTGTCAAAACAAGCCATCTCTATCTTTCCTCCGTTCAGAGTCTACGTGTCTCCTTCCTATGGCAGAGCAAGCTTCTGTGGTAGGTGGGGCATGCCACCACAAAGCTGTTTGCATGACACAACACTTGCAGACTGCCAGCAACTGCTTTTGCAAGATGTGAAGAACACTCCCCTGCACATCAAGGCCCTGCTTTGGTGAAAGACAGGGTGATATAAAGAGAAACCAAATTCCATTTACATTCCTCTTACAATCCCAAAGCCAAAGCAAACCTCTTAAATAAATGTATCTCAAGTATGAATGGCCCTTGTCCTGAATCACTGTAAAGTATATGACCTCCAAGAGGCAATAATTGCTTTGCCTGTATATACACACGCCTGTGTGTACAGCCATGCATGACTGAGAATAAGATCCTTTAGTAGTTGTGTTGCTTTACTGGGAAAAGATATCTCTTGTCTGTGCTTATGCTTTATATTTTATATCAATCTACCTCAAAGCATTCAGGAAGAATGGAAGGATCAAACAAGACACCCACAGACAGTCCACTGGTCACTCTTGACCTTGCTTTGCCAATAGCTCAGGTCTGGGAATTCAGAACTACAATTAAGCATTTTTTCTTGACTACAGTTCCACACCATCCTCCAGCAATCCTTTCTGTGACCTGGAAGGCCTGTCCTTTAGATATTTCTCAGATCCTCCTTGGCTGAGTGCTGAGGGCATTGGCCCATTGCCAAGGGCCAGTGCCTGAGGAGGAAACTGAGCTCTAAACCATGAATCGCTATTCATTATGTAAAAGAGGAAAAGGCCATGTATCTAATCTAAAAGATTAGATACAAACTTCTCAAATTTCAGGGTCGCTTAGACTATCATCAGTTCAGCTGTACTCTTTGGCATAGCATTTCACTCTAAACGAGATTCCTATTTTCCAGTCATTCTCCCTCCACAACCTTTCCCTGTCTTCATAAAAGAGGGGAACTTACATCATGATAATTATGCAGACTTTTGCTTTCATGCAGCCAGTTTCACCATGTGCCCTATCTCATTGTTTTAAGGCTCAAGCTCATTAAGTAAATCTGTCACTATTTGACAGATCTAAGTTCATTTTTTATCTCGGAAAGAAAATATTTTAATTAAACATTGTTAACTGCAGAGACCTAAGAAAGTTTTGCATTCTTCAAAACAGGAGAGAGAAATTTGCAAAGGTCATTTTGACATTACTGCATCATATGGAATCATAAGTAGCATTGCTTGAAATGTTCCTTTTTTTGTCAAAAACACACCTTAGGATCTTTATGTTTCATGGGTTTTTTAATCACAACTCATTTTATTCATGCTTGGTTAAGCACCAGGACCATGCTGCACCTATTTTTTGGGCTCTGCATGTGCACAACAGAGATGCATTGTGCTGCTGCATGCTGTCAGCCTGCAGATACTCATACTGCAGAATGCCCCACGCCAGCCTTCCTTCTCCTAGTCTTCATGGCACACTTGCAAACTTAGACCTCTCAGTGCCATTCTACTCCTCAGCATCCAATTCAGCCTCTGTGACAGGAAGTCCTAAAACTGGCATTTATTAACACATTTATTAAATTAAAAACGTCTGCCAATTTGGACACAGACTGTCACACTCCATGGCTAACCCCTGAAACACACTTTAACAACTCAGAAATAAAAGCACAACTATTTGTGGTCAGCAGAAGGGCTTCACTTGACAGCACCCTCAGCCAAAGAGACATAAAAATAGGAACAACAAAAGCAACAGCCTAAGCAGGTGTTTCTATTTCATTAGCAGCAAAATCTCAGAGAACCAAACTATACAGAGAACGACAAATGAGATAACAGGGAAATGGAACATTATTTGTGTAAAAATAGACTGGAAAAGAATTTGTTTAAATCTAGCAAAACAAAGGCTGACAATCACTATGGGAGATGAAAGAAAGGATTTTAGAGTAAAGAAGAAAATTTCAACAGGGATTGTTAAATTCAGGAGCAGTCTCTTGTGTGAGGTATGAGGTTAAAAAAAAAATCTACCCTTAAGATGAAACAAGTTCAGTTCACAAAAGATATTGTGAGTAGAATGCTAGCAGAGAAGAAACTTCAGACAGCCATGACACACCTGGTATTTCTGTGTTCCTAGCAGCAAACCTCAGATGGAGGCTAACAGTGAATGGGAACATTCACACTGTATTACGAAAAAGCCAGGAAAACTAGAAGTTGACACAGTTTATGGACAGACAGGCCACAATTAAAAGAAGCCATAATCACCATTGTGCAGGTAATCCATAGGCAGACAAATAAAAATTAAAATCTGCAAAGATGTTTAGCTCAGATCTTATGCAGACAAACCATAAATCAGAATTTCTCAGCTGTCAAAAGTATACCTTAACTATGTTAAGTTATACTATGTTTTGCATAGGAGCACTCTTTGGAGACTCTTGCTGTAATGAGATGCTTCAGGTTAATAGTTAAAAGGCTTAAATGAGATGTGGCTTACTAGATATAAATCCTCATTCTAGGGATTTTTCTACACCAATTATTATTGATATAAAGCAAGAATAACCATTAATGAGGTGGTTCAAAACAGGCCATGCCAGGATGTCCTAAGTAACAGTGGTTAGCCTCATGAGCAAGGCCCTCATTTGCTCAAGTCAAACTAAGTTTAAGGGATCCCACTTTCTGAGCAGTCACTGTTGGAATCACTGAAATCTAGAAGATACAGAGACTAATGAAAATCATGACACTGTATTTCAGTTTGGCAAATCTAGCCCCTCCCTGGATTTCTATTCTACACATGAACAGCAAATAGCTATTGTGAATTACTTTAAGATGACTGAAACAATTTTTGATAAATAATTAAATGATCTCTCAAAAAAAAATTCCCCAGGTTATCTATTGCTTAATAATAGCTGAAGGAAAAATAAAATGGCCAAGAGCAGTAAAGCCACATGTGAGTATACAGGCAGACTCTCAGAACTCAGTTAACCATAATTACTCTTTTTAAATCACATTGTTCTAAGATAGGAAATATGCTTGAAAATATTTGAATTAAGAAAAGCTAATGACTAATGACTTTATCCAGTTATTCTGGATAAAATTCTGAGACAAAAATTATCATGGAGATAATCTGAAACTGGCAGTAACTCATTGTTACTAAAGTGGAAATGGTAGGATAAAATACCATACAGAATACTACTCTGAAAAAATTCACCTTTTGCCTTGTGCTAGATGAGCTTCTTCTTACTGCTTTCCTGGACTTTCTTCAAACACACTTTCTACAAGATTTGTATTTCATTGGCAAGCATTTCTTTGTCCAGGGGGAAAAAGATTAAGAAAGGTAACTAAGGTATTTATATCTCCTTGCCTCAGAAATTAAAACACAGGCATTTAAAAAAGAAAGGCCAAAAAAAGCCACATAAAAACAAACAATCCAGGCTTCCTGTATACTTCAAAAAGATAAAGATTACTCCCAAAACTGTGTATAAGAAGAGCACAGACAAGCTTTTGTCAAATTCTCTTTGGTTCTACATCACATATCCCAAAATAACTCCCCACAGCAGTTGCAAGCCCACTAGGTTAACCAAACAGGGTGGCAGAGAAGAAAACTTACATTCTTTGTCATCCACTTGTGCATTAAAAGCACTTACAAGCATTTAATAAAGTCTTAAATGTGATGGAAAAAGTTAAGGATGATCCTTGTTTCTCCTCCTCTTGGCTGCACAGGAAGAGATAATGAACGTAAATGGGAGCAGCTTCTTACACTGTAGATTTTCAGAGCAGTCAAAGACTACTACAACTGATAAATAAGATGTGCTCCAATGTGATTTAGCAGAAGTAAAGATCTTTGCAAGTTAAATCACAATACTTAAAATTCTGGTTCTGCACACAGCTCAGCCACCATGTAAATAAACTCTGTTTACAAACCACTAGTCTGAGCTACCACAGTGATAATTTTCTCCTATCATCCCACAAACAAGCCTGTAGCATTAACTTTGATGCTGAAGTAAAGAAGTTACCAGTCTCATCATACCACCTTGACTTTCATAAATATTCTTGTTAGTGTACTAAGCAAAACCCTGCACCACATCACTATCAATGATGTGGTACTAGTGAGACCACAGATCTAGTCTAGTATAAGCAGAATTTAGTTCTACATTTGTTCTAACTTTTTTGTTGTTTGTTTCTTCAAAGGAATCTTCACCCCAATATATAAATCTCTATATATTGGGTGTCTAGTCTATTTAGGCACATTTATGCTTCATCTATAATTGGCAGTTTTTAAATCTCCAGGGCAGACCTCTCATTGACATTTTTGATGGCCTCTGCCTAGCTGATGTGTTAAGAGTAAAGAAATGTGATTTTCATTAAGATAATATAGACTTGTTTGAAAGGTAAGCTGTTTCATAATGTGTCTTGAACTCAGAAAGGACGAAAGTGTTCATGGTGGAGACTCTCACTAACACAACAAATTTCCCCAATGGCTACAACTGAAGACTGAGTGAGAATTTTTCTTTCCCCAAATATCGTAATATTTGATCATTGAATTCAGATATTCATGTATTTCTCTGGAAAACAAATCAAATCTGTAAAATGTGTCAGATATTTACAGACCTGGAGGTCTGCTTATTGGAAGCAGAGTTATATAAGAAATAACTTGTAACAACTGTGTGACTCTACTTTAGATCCATAAAGAAAAGATACACAATTTCAGCATGTACTACTAAGTGGCAAAATCTGAATTTCAAATTGCTACAATATTGAATTTGCTACAATATCCCTGAAAGATATCAACCCTAGACAACTGGAACAGTTTATCAAAGAAACTGCAAGCTAGCAAAAGCGCATACTGGTTCAACCAGGAGACAATGAGGATCTCACTAGCTTGTACTTCATGCAGGGTAAGACTTCAAAGAGAAATGCAATATGCCTTTCCTGATCCATTATCTCTGCAGCCTGCATTCTGCTTCAGCTGCCCACCAAGACCTGAGTGCCCTTTAACAAGCTTGCTAATTACAGATAACACAAGCTGTCTTGGGACATGTTTAAAACTCCCAACAAACAAGATTTCAGACCCTCTCTGGTTCATAAGCATTCATAAGCATGTGGCTGACCTGTAAAACATATACTCAGAAGTTCATGGCTTGACCAGTCCTCCCATGATGGAAGCTACAAGAGCTGTAGGTCTGCAGGAGCAGAGCAGGACAAAGGGGACAGTGGCACTTTCCTGGCTGAGCCCACCTGTCTTCAGAGATTGTTTTCCCTTTGAAGAGTAAGAGTTAACAGATAATGTTGGGGAAGGGAACAGAGAAGGATGTGAGGTTTCTATTATTTTACATTGTCTAATCCAGTCTAAATGGAAAGGTTCATTGATTTCAAGACTACATTTTGGGGAGACCAGGATCCTGCCATGTCTTTTACTGCAGAACTTATTAAAGAAATGACAGAGGAAAGCACTCATGGAAAACCTCATCTAGAATGATGCCTAGACCTAGGTCTGAAAAAACATCTAGGTCAAAATAAAGTAAAGCTGGAAGTATTCTACGGTCATTTTATACACTTTAAAATATGTCACGGAAGATGTCATAATTTATCCTCACCTGAATTAACTTCAGACATTTACAATTCTGTCGGAAGTTCATAGTGGTGAAAAAGCTGAAATATTAAACATTTGAAAAAGTTGTTCAGTGCAAAATTTTCCTCAAATGTAATGGTTTGTCTTTTGTTATGCATTAAAAGGTTGCTACAGTAACTTGATAGCTGAGCTATTGTAAAAATCTGGCCTCACTCAAAAGTGAAATTCCAGTTTTCAAGATTATATCTCCTCTGCTATTTGGACTTGTAATGTATTTTCTGTGCTTGTCAGAATTAACTTTTTTCCTTCAAATGACAGTGGCTTATACTGAGACCTAAACATCCAGCAAAGATGATGTGGACTTGCTTCACTGGGTTTATTTCTCTCCTATATGCTCTGTCCTACTTCTATGCACTCTAAATTCAGTCTTGCTCCTGCATTAAGTTATTTACAGGGGTTTTTTTTAGGGTAGGTTGTTTTGAATGTGATTATACTGAGCACATCAAGACAATACATATATCTGTTAAAGTTTTCTCCATCTCTTGACTTCTACACTATACTGAGCCTCTAGCTCTTCAAGCCCACTGTCAAAATCTTTCAGGTATGACTTGCATTTTTACTTTATCAGTTTCTCCTTATGATCATCAATTGACCCAATCCTCTTGTCTATTCCTTTTTGGAAGCATTGTCACAACTAGTTTTGGATCTCTCAGACAATAGGAGTTGTGATCCTGCATACATACATTGTTTCCACTACCCCTCAGAATTTTGGAGCTTACTCCCAAGGCCAATGAATTCACCACAGGAAAACCCCCCGTAGCACTCAAAATTCCTTGATCGCTTGCCTCTCATGACTGTGCCCTTCATAAAATCTGATAAGACATGGTTGCTACATTAGTCACCCACTCCTACTGTAGACCATGCAGAGAAGCATGCCTCTCTCTTTAGGAAAGTGATTAATTCTAAATGGATATTTTTTTCCTATTCAATACTCAACCTGAAATACAGCATGGTTGCCAAGATAAGTTAATAATCTGCCTATCCCCAGGTAAGACTGGATCCAATCTCTGATAGCAGCTGTTTAAACCCAGAAGGGAAATTTCCCATGGTAGCAAAATTTTCTGAAAATTTCCCTTTACTGCTAAAACAGCGACAGCTGTTGCATCTCTGCAGGTTTCTGTGTTCAGAATGTTCTCTGAATTAATGATGTGGAGCAAACTTCTCATTCACAGCTATGGTGATTTTTGTCTGTATTAGGGACCTAGTGTAGGTACCAACAATATAGATACAGCATCTTCGTGGTAGGGAAATTACACTGAAAGATGGAAGAAGTCAGAAAATTAAGAAAAGTCAGGGTCTTCTGCTGCTATTACTTGTACAGTACCCAAGACTTCATATTAGACTCGGTCAAACACCTTGACTTTCTTTTTACTGATATAAATATCTCTAATTTGCAGTGACAGTTAAGGTTTTCAAAGTAGTTTGAGGAACCTATGAGTTTGATTCGGTTTGCACTGCTGATACTGCAGACACCATCAAGAATCTCACTGTGAGTACTTACAAAAAGCAGGGTGGAGAGTTCCTGCTTTCCAGAAGGATTTTTAGGATTTTGTAAGTATAATTAATAACACAGAACTCAAGTGTCCTTCCATTGTCATTAATAAACTTATTAGTTGTGTTCAGCCAGTAGTAGCATAGGTGTTAGAATAGAAAGTTTGAAGAGGAAGTGTGAAAAATAGACTGAAGAGAGCGTAACGTTGATGGTAATCATTATGCTTCTTTACAGAGAAGATGAAGAACTCTCTGCTGACAGCTATTTTTTTACTTGTTAGAGGTGAGTTTTCGTATACTGCACAGCTTACTGCCATTTTTGAATAGTAAAAATTCTTAATGCTAATCAAGGATGAGGCCATATGAATAAAATCATGACCAAATTCTGTGAGTAGGAGCAGAAACAGCAGCAATATTTTTCCTATTTCTTTTGCGGCTGTCTTGACCAACAATTCATTTTTGGTTGGTTGGTTTTTGTTTTGTGCTCCTCAGATTCCTGCCGCTGCACAGACTGGGACTCTCCGTTCTGCCGGCAGCTGCCAGGTGGGTAGAACGCTCGGGTCTCGGCGCGATGCCGGGGCAACGGCGGGCTCTGAGGGCTGCTGAGGGGTCCCACTGGCGCTCGGAATCATCGCCCCTAAAAGCACGCCCGCCTTTCCCGCAAGGAAAACCGGGCCAGCGCAGCACGGGCAGGTGTGTCTGCGTGATAGCAGGGCGCCGGGGTAACCCGCACGCTGTGAAAGCCCACCCAGCGCAAGGCAAACAGCCGCCACTTCAAAAGACCGCGGATCCTCTAATGTTTATGTCTGACGGATATCTCTGCTTTCCGTTTAGCTGGGAAGTTACTGATGATAGCGAGAAGGAACAGTACGACACATTTTGATGGAGAGTATTACAGAGCAGTGGGTGGTCATCAGATGTACTTTGTGCTAGATTTATTGCAGGCAGGAACATCCTGCTTGCTAGCAGACACAGCAGAGATGACAGGTTCTTGAGTACACATTGGCACTGGGCAAGACATCTGCAGGAGGACTATGTTCTGAAATTAGCCATAGATAATTTTCTACTCCTTGTAATTAACCTGCCAGACTAAGCTCCACTAAATCATTAGTGAAAAATCCAGATGCTCAGGAAGAAAAACAGAAAGCTCTAGAGTGAACAAAATTTAAGGTTTGGGGTTTGATTTGTTTGTTGGTTTGTGTTTCTTTTGGTGGAGAAACTGAACTGTGTTTTCTTTAGAAAAAAATTATTTTTTTTCTTTCTTTGCATAGCTCTTGGAGCGCAGTCATGATACAGCTTTAGTACTATGCTAGGTCTGGGAAGAAATAATAATATACATGCTAAGGTGAAGCCCTACAGTAAAACAAAGAAAGCACTAGAACAAAAATGAATGCGCATGTCGATACTACTATCCACAAACAGAACAAGTGAAAATAGAAGTGTGTACGATTCATTATATTAATCTGGAGAAAGTCATGTAGAGCTTCAGTATATTGGGAGCGGGAGGATGCATTGGGGTGTTAATTGAGCTAATATACTATTTCCACATACGAAATCTACTAATTTTTTCCTTGACTGCTTTAATACCATAATCTCATAGAGAAAGACAGGGGAATTTTGTGAAACTTAGACATGAGGAACAATACAACCCATGTTTCACTGCAAGCAGAGACAGGTCTGCTACATGGTAGATATCACCTGGATCTGAGTTAATAGAACTCTTAATTCAAATAGTTTCAGGAGCAGTATATTACCAATGTATTGACAGTATTACAGCAGTTCCAAAAAGGTTTTGTTCTCACGTATTTCTTCAGAACAACAATAAAGAAACACTAAGTGTAATGTTTAATTCAGAGTAAAACAGGAGAAGAATGTAAGAGCCATTGATGTTTTCCCTACTGTTGACAGACACCATGTTAGTGAGTGAGGAGGCCAAGATGTGCTTTAGTGGCCAGACTAGAAAAGCAAAGAATTCTGTAATGTTTCACATTGCTATGGAAATAAGAAAGACATGATCTCCACCTTTCTGAAAGGTGTGTATCCTCATACAACTGAACTGAGGAAGCATAATTTTATTAGAAAAGCATTATTCATTTAGTATGAGAAAAGAAGTGTCATAAGGTGACAGTATACTCATTTGACACACATTTTTTCCAAAAGATATTTTAACTTAAATAATCATTTGCCATCTCAATTATGAAAATAATACTGAGGATACTTTGTAACTCAGGTTGTAGGAAGAAATGAGGAAAGGAGAACTGACCTTTTAACTCCTAACTTAGGTTATGAGGTACCGTAACTATGCTACAACACTAGCTCCTGACAAATTCATATTTGCTTATCACATAGCAAAACTTTTCTTATTCTAGATTGACAGGCCTATTGGCAATTTGTTGAACCTGTTAAATATGAAGGGTGTGCAACTCTACTCATCAGGTAAAATTCACCTTAAGCATCCCATGCCGGCTGAAATCCTTGTCTACTTTTCTGAACAACAACAAAAAAATCGGAGTCCTTTTTGAAAGTCCTACAGGTGGTACTTTGAGACACCATGACTGATTCTTCTGAACTAATAGTTCAGACAGTAAGACACAAAGGAAAAACCAGTCATATTATATCATTAGCATTTCTGAGAAGAGATTTTTGAAATACTGACATAGACTTAACTGCTAGAGACGAAAAACAAGTTCCTTTAATAATGTCATCAGTGTTTACTTTCACATTAACTGAGAAAAGGATATGTTCTGTAGAAAAAAAAATTCTATTTCTCTTTTAAAAATTAATATCAAGTAATTTTATGCATTTCATGCTCCTCCTGCTTTATAATGCATTCTTAATAAATTTGGCAGTATAAAAGTAATATTGTTTTTATCAGCAATAGTTCTGAACTCCAGATAGAGATTGATGGTTTTGAAGTAATTTTGGGGCCTAGCAGACTAGTTCTAGCCTGGTTTATATTTGGTTTCATTACTCATAGTCCCTTTGAGTCAGTTAATGGTTGTCTGTGATAGGTCTTTTCCAGTGCACATGTTTTCATCTTCCAGACTGGGACAATGAATTGGTGTGTTACAAAGAATTAAGTGAGGATCTAACCTGTACCTGGCTGCCTGTACCTAATGCTGCAAATACAGTTAATTACACTGTATATGTAAAATGGTAAGTCTGAAAAATCTCAGATAACAAAAAGCTCTTTTTGTTGTTAGATGTGATTCCCATCAGCAAGGATTTTGCTCCAGTGTATTTCATCACATTACAGTTGTTACACGATGCTGGTCAAAATCATTTGTCATTTCTCATCAATACCTATTGATTTGTAAGAGTTTGGTAATAGAGTGGTAGGTTGATTTTGGTGTCACAAAAGCTCTTCTATACCTCCCCCCCTCAGCCTAACAGGGCAGAGAAAATATGACAAAGGGTCGTGGGTTGAGACAAGGACAGGAAAAGATCTCTGACCAATTACTGTAATGAGCAAAATAAACCTGAACTGGGAAAATGAATTTAATTCATTAACATTCAAATCAGAGTGGAGTAATGAGAAATATAGCTAAAATTTGAAACACCTTCATCTTCTCTTCCCCCCTCCCCCCCCTCCTTCCCTGCCCAATGTTTTTCTTCTTACTGGGCTTAGCTTTTCTCCTGAATCCTCTACTTCCTCCACCCCAGCTCTGTGGGGGGTATGGGAAATGGGACTGTGGTCAGTCCATCGCATGTTGTGTCTATCACTTCTTTTCTCTTCTGATTCTTCCTCTGGTCCAGCATGGGAATCTTACCACAAGAGAAAGTCCATCATGAACTCCTCCAGCACGAATTTTTCCCATGGGGTTGCATTTCTCCATTAACTGCTCCAGTGTAAGTTCCTTCCATGAGGTGCTAGCCCTTCAAGAGCAGCCTGCTCCAAAGCAGGTCCCTCATGGGTTCACAAGACCTGCAAACTGCTCCAGTGTGGGTTGCTCTCTGTTCTCACACATGTTCTTATTCCTCTCTGCCAGCTGCTGTTGTGCAAAATGTTTTTTCCCTCTTTTAAATACATTTTCCCAGAGGCACTACCACCATGGCTGATGGGCTCAGCCTTGGCCAACAGTGGGTCTGTCCTCAAGTCAGCTAGAATTGGCTTTGTTGTACATGGGGAAAACTTATTGCAGGTTCTCATGGAAGCTACCTCTGTATCAGGTTTGCAAGGTTTTGGGAGCAGGGGAGCAGATTGCTGCAGAGTCATTATACATCTTACCAAGCCTCCAACACACTGTTTAAAGCATTATTGCCAAAGATTAGCTTACTCAATTACCTTTAATTGCAGCTATTAATTTTTATTGACTATTCAACACAGATGCATTCACAATAAAAACAATTAAAACAAAATATGGAAACATAAACAGACACTAAGCTTTTATTTTATGTATTATGTATTTAGCTATTGAGTGTACCCGAGGAGATGTCAGATGTGGCATACTTTCTGGTAATTCTGAGTTATAAACTAGTGGTTTAACAGATGGAATGAACTTTTAGAGTTAATTTTGAACTGATTACCTCAAATACGGCATCTTCAGTTGCAGCTGCATTACAAAATTGAATTTCCTCATTTTCTATCTATATGTTTGGAATCTCCCATGAGATTAGGGGCATGTTCAGAAATAGAGATGTGAGATCAGAAAAAATGATCTTTGCCATGAGACTGTATCGTGGGGTACATAAAGTACAACACTGTATGTCGTTGGTAAATTCTGATATTCATTGCTGATTATTTTGCCACATAGCCACCCCTTGTCATTAAAAATGAGCTGTGGTTAGAAGCATATCCTAAAGCTAAGAAAATGTCACCAAACTGGGAAATTCCACAGGGTGATCATCTTCACATTGCAGAGAGCAAAGCAACCACCTCAAGGCTGAGGTTACTCACCCCATCACCTTCAATATTTTCTCACTGGAGTTAGCAGCAGGCACCAATTTGCAATAAGCACCATATTCCACTGCATTTGCTGTCTTGCCTTTTGGGACTTCAAGGAATCCAAATACTTTTTGGCAGAAACATCTATGAAACAGCTCTGTTTCTTAAGAGATATTATCAGTTGAAATATTTGTAAGCTAGTCTGTCTTAAAGTCCTAAGCCAAAACCAGACTGTGCTGTTCCCAGGCTGCAGGGTTAGTGTCATAGACAGACAAGGCAGAAAAAAGAATGAAAGAGGATGTCAGTGAGGGAAGAAAGAGACAATTCCCTGGCAGAGGAGTTGATATTTCCAAGTGAGAGTCAGGACTTTTCAAGTCAGTCAGTCTCCTAAGCTTCCACCTGGTGATCTTGAAGACAAAACTCCTATATCTCCTCCTCTATTGGATTAAAAGGAAAGAAAAAACCCCACATGTGAAAGGACTTACAGCCTGCCTAGAAGAAGGTATCACCCCTTCCTGCATGTAACATCAGTTTGACATTGTAATAGTTCCTTGTCCTTGCTCCTTATGATTTAGTTGTCAGGAAGAAAAATACTAAAGATAAATACTCCCACACAAAAGTTCCAACCAAGAGCTCAAAATCATGCTTGGAAATTTTAATGGTTGATTCACAGCTAGCCTGAAGCAGAAGACAGGAAAACTTCCAGGTAGCTTTTCTCAGGTATTAAATATTGAATCATGATGTGTGTAATTTATTATTTGAAATGCATAACTAGGCAATTAGTATACCAGCCCATCTTTTTAAGAACACTAAACTTGCACAATTTTAACCTTGGAGAAACCTGTCCTGTGTGTGGCAGAGATGAAATTAGAGAGACAGGAAAAAAATAGACAGCAAATTTGTATGTAAGGCATTAAAACTCTTGGACTTCCTGTACTGTGTATATTAGGTATACCAGACAAAATCTACAGGGCTGAGGATTCAGATGACATTTAAATATCTCTGTCAAACTCTGATGATTTGCAGGAAAAGAAGTGAGAAGACAGGTATATAGCTCATAAGAGGTTTTTCATAGCTTTATGGCAATTTAGACTACTCTAATTCACCTAACTTAGATTCACCTGGGAAATTTTGCTGTTCAAAAGGAATTTGGGTGCCCCTGTCATACAAGACAAGGCTTTATGAAGTAATTTCTAACTAAATGTCATATGATCTTGTTGTATCATGCTGTGCCTTAAAAGTTTAAGGAATTCAAGAGTTCTTCAACGCACAGCACAAGGATTTGCATATTTAAATTTGCTGGGGTTATGGGGTGGTGGAATTAATCTTACTGTTTCAAGCTGCTCAAGGTGAACCTTCAAGATTTCCAGAAGTGGAATTATGTGTAGAAGTATCTGGAAATGTATCAATTGCTATAATTTTACTTTCTTCGGCAGGGGAGGAAAGAATAACCATAATCTAATAAAATATTTTTTTTATTCTGCTTCCTTTTCTCTGAAGGAACAAAATACAAAAACTTTTTCAACGAAACACGTCATCACCTTCCATCACAATAGAACGGAGAAATCTCTACATTGAGAGATCTGCATCTGTTTGGATAGCAGTGAATTATGCCCACTACACCTGTGCAAAAGGAAAGAACATCTCAGTTTTACCAAGCAAAGCAGGTACAGTGTCTTCACAAGTTGTGTTACTGCAGCGCCCAGCTAAAGCTGTAGTCTATAAAGATTATTTCCAAAATTTCAGCTCCCCAGATATTCTTGTTATTTTTACTGAATCAGAGAGCTAAGATTAATTTTGACTTCCTTGAATAACGTTAATAGCAGAAGACTATCATGTTTTATGGGAGGAGGGTTTTACTTTAAATATTTTGCTGGAATATTTAATATTCATAGCCAGAAAATTAAAAAGTAATATTTGTGCACTCAACTAGCTGTCTATGCGCTCTTTGAAGGTTTTCTGAATTTCTTTATATTGGTTTACAAAGAGTAGATTGACTCAGCGCTGTGCACCTAAGGAATCCATGACAGAGGGCATTAGACTTTGGAGAAACCTTTTCAAAATGCAACTCTTTTCTAAGGCCATTTGTAGCATTACACAATGCTACAAGAAAGATATGAAAAAGCAGCCTTATTTTTATTATGCTCTTTAGATGTTTATTCTAAGATTACCTACCTACCTGAACTAATGTTAAGAGCTTCACAAAACTTCACCGCTTAGACTAATCACGGTGCAAGAAAAAACAATGACTCTAACTGCTGGGGGTTACTACCAGTACAACCCAAATTATCAATATAACCTTTTGACCACATTGTGTTTATTGGAGAGGAAGATGAAGGTATATTTCCATTTACTGAAATTTAATGATATTCTGGATATTTTTTATACAATTCATGATTACAGGTACTCTTGACATTTTGATTTTACTTTTGAGCCTCACTCAGAATAGTAACTGCTTAAAATAAGAGTGTTCCTGAAATTAGCAGAAGCATTCACAAAGGAAAGGCAAGAGGAACAATGGTATTTTTTTGATACCATAAAGATTTAGTCATTATTCACTTCTGGGGTTTTTTGAAATCTCACAGTATTCAGTATTCTGTGCCAAGTTTTTTAATTTTTATAGATCACACACAACAGACATAATTACCAAAGCTTTCCTGCTTCTCTTGCATTTTTAACAGCTGTATCTCCCCCATTTTAGGAAAGTGCTTGTCACCATCTAACATAAATGCTTATCAGATCACAAACCAATTGATAATAAAGTGGGACCTGCCCACAGCTCATACACCATATGAGCTGAGATACAGAGAGGCAGTCACAGCATCTGCTCTGTGGACACTGGTAAGTACTTCCAGATGACAATCTCATGAGAACATTAAGTGCCTTAATATCAGCTCAGCTGCACGTATTACATTCAGCACATGGATTGCAGGGTAGCGCAGCAAGGAGTTACTTTGTAGGCAGATCCCTCTAAGGCACCTTAGTTTGGTTCTAACAAATCATGAAATGTTTGGAAAAGAAGGAATAGTAGCTTTAAACAAAATAAAATAGAATAGCATGTTATCTGGTACATTAACCTACCAGTGAAATGCTACAACTACCAGTGATGCTGAATATCAGAAATGCCATGTAAACTCAGATCCAAATCATACTTTCAGTATTTACAATATTGTAAATTTACAATATTGCTCTTTTAGCTGGTATCATTACATTTTCAAACAGATTAGAGATCAGGTTGCTTTGTTTTTTAAGGCAATAATCCATACTTTAAACAGTTTTGGTTTGTATAAGTATTACAGATTTTCTTATTTGAAAAGAAGAGAAATAATTTTCCCTGTAATACAGTCATAGAATGGTTTGGATTGGAAAAGACCCTGATGATCATCCAGCTCCAACCAACCCTGCCTTGTGCTGGACCACACTCTAGAAGACCAGGATGACCCATCCAAACTGGCCTTGAGCACTTCCAGAGATGGAGTATCCACAACTTCCATGTTCTAGTGCCTCACCACCCTCACAGTGAAGAATTTCTTCCTAATATCCAATCTAAACCTATTCTCTTTCAGTCTACAGCCATTGCCCCTTTCTTGTTACTACATAGTCTTGGGTATAGTCTTGCCTCATCTTTCCTGTAAGTTTTCTTGAGATACTGGAAGACAGCAATAAGGCCTCCCCAAAGCCTTCTTTTTTCCAGACTGAACAATTCCAATTCTCTCAGCCTTTATTTCTCAGTACCAAGAGAGGTACTCCATTCCACTGATCTATTTGGTGGCCCTCCTTTGGATTCATTCCAACAGATCCATGTCCTGCCTGTGCTGGGGACTATGTCCCTAAAAACTGGAAAATAAACTCTCCATCAAATTTGTTAGCTTAGGAAACCAACATTATTTCATTAGCAGTGCTGAATGCGTGGGATTCTCTTCAAAGCATGCATGCCCAGGAACCTAAGAGACCAAGTTATATTCCTGAAACTATTGTATTGCATGTTTGCTGAACACATGCATACATGCTAATAATTTCTGCTTGTTTGGATATGGTTCCAGATCTTCTGATGTTCCAGAATATTTTCTCCTTGGGAGACAGACATCTTTCATTTGAGACATTTGAGATATCTCAAATACGTCATCAAGTCATGATGTACCTCTCTTATAATTCTTCACTCTGATACACAATCCTTGTTCTCAAAACAGAGATACTAGTTAGTACATATTAAATCACTGATAGAAGTAAATAAGTAAACATTAACTGGAACAAGTTCATTAGTCACAGACGTAGGAAATTAGCACAAGGTCACATTAATCTCTGGTATTTGTACTAAGCCCTGTATGTACAAAATTAAGCACTAAAAATGAGTATAGGAGTCATGTTCTATTGTGCAAAAGTTAAAAGAATTCCCAGCACCTTTCTCCACTGCTGCATAGATGTCTTCTTACTGGACTTTTTGGTAAAGCAGCACTGCAGCTTTTTGATGCAGCACTGCAGGTGGGGTCTCAACAGAGCAGAGCAGAGCAGAGGGGCAGAATCCCCTCCCTGGCCCTGCTGCCCACACTACTCTGGATGCACCCCAGAACACCTTTGGCTCTCTGGGCTGGGAGTGCCCATGGCTGGGTCATGTCCAGCCTCTCAGCCACAGCACCCCAAAATCCTTCTGGGCAGGGCTGCTGTGATCTGTCCATCCCCCAGCCTGTGTTGATACCAGGGTTGCTCTGACCCAGGAGCAGCACTTGGTCTTGTTAAACCCCATGAAGTTCCCAAGGTCTACCTCTGGAGCCTGTCTAGGCCTCTCTGGATGGCATGCCATCCTCCAGGAGTGCCACCAGCACCACTCAGCTTGGGGTCATCTGCAAATTCGCAGAGGGTGCACTTGACCCCTCCAAGTCATTACTGAAAATATTCAATAACATTGGTCACACCCACTATGGACCTCTGATGGACACCTCTTGTTACTGATGTCCACTGGGATTCTGAGCCACGGACCAGTACCCTCTGGATGTGACTATCCAACCACTTCCTAATCCACATAACAGTTTACCCATCAAATCCATCACTGTCCAATTTGGAGAGAAGAATGTTGTAGGATATAAGATCAGTTCCAAATGCATTTTAGGACATGCAAAATGGCACAGCAAGAGGGCATTACAAAACTAAGGGGAATACATAAGAGATGGAAAATTAGTCATAATTTCAATAATGTCTGCATGTAGCAACAATGACTGCTTATCCTGCCCCTTCCCATCCAGTATATCAAGCAAAGGCATCTCCAGCAGGCAGGCATGTATGCATGATTCATACCACCGAGTCCCTGAAACTGTTTTTCAAGCTCCGTTACTTTCATATGTGTTAATCAGGTTTTAAATATGCATTTATCAAGTAGAACATAACCTCAAGAATAAAACTGTTTAAATAGCAACAGTCCCCATTTCTTGGGAAACTCTGCTCACCCAGAAGCCTCTTTGCCTCCTTTTTACGACAAAAAAAATCTCTCTTTGTTTTTCTTTTGTTTCAGAAGACTGTTCTGGTTTCTCTTGTAGCTAACTGCCCATTTATTTAGCCACTTCAGAAGAGCCATTTTGAGAGGCCCATGTCAGAAATGTTTCATCTCAGTACAAAGAACATGCAGGTCTTGGAAAGACCTCATTCATTTGTATACAAGTCCTAAACCATCCTAGGGCAGTCAGTTACGCATGCGTAGCCCACCCAGTAGAGCAATAGATAGACAGCTATTTGCAGACAGTCTGGTACATGGCATGTGGAAAAACAGAGAGTTAAGAGCAGTACAAATACATGCCCTGCAGGTTTTGAAGACAGGCAAGATGGGAAGATTCACATGAGTACTGTGAAGGACTAGTACAGACAGCTACACCAGATGACATGAATGAGAAAGACTACAGTTATAAATATTCATTATCTCCCAGGTCCAGCTGATGCTATGAATTTAGGCTGTAACCTCTTCCCAATAGTATAGACATACGCTACACTTGCAGAGGTCTAAGTGAGTATGGCCATACATGCACAGAGGATGTATAAAGCTAGTGTTTATTAAGAGTAGGATAAATATACCTGCAATGTAATGTAACATTTGGGTTTTAAACCTATTCCACTTCCCTCTTGTTCTGTAGAGATTTGGAGTCCTTCTGTTATATTGTGGATAGTGGGATGTTTTTTGTGACCAAGCACTTTCCATCAGCAAAATTATATGAAAGTTGTCATGGATGGAGTAATACCTGTTACTCACAAGAAAGAAGTAGCCATATGTTTATTGATATAAACCAGAAATCTAGCAAAGTTTGATAGTAAATGTGACAGGGGTTTAACAAGAGTAGATGGCAAGGAGCGCTTGATTACTTCATAGAGAATAGACAGAACAGTGCAGGAGACTTTTTAATTGGGTCATGATACTTAAAAAAGTCTCCCCATGAATTCTAAAATTCTTCTCAGAGCCCCTGCAAAACTAGCTGCTTCTGGGTCCAGGATTAGTCTCAGACCTGCTCTAAAGGATTTATGTCTAAAGGATTATATGTGCACAATCAATCCTTTGTACCACTTAACTGAGATTTAAAATTTTCGGTGTATTAATTTCCAATTCACTTATCAAGTATCTGATGAGATGAAAACTCTCTTATCCTTGAGGAGTAACTTCAAGTTAAGAGGTGAGATCCTGCTATATAGCTCAAGAGATCCTGTTATATAGCCCACTGCTCAGCAAGAGAGCTCACAAGGCAATGGGCTGTGCACTATTTAAAGGGTAAGATGAGACACTTAAAGGAATACATGCATGCTCACTTCAAATATTAGTTTCTTCAAAGCTGACTTGAGTCGAATCTTAATTGATTATGTGGATGAGCTGTTAAAATTAGCCCTTGTCTTTCATGTTATCTGTCTGCCCCAAATCAACTTTGAGCCAGGTGCTGGTCCGGAAACATCTGTTATGACTGCTGATAGTGGTTATCACTTGATCAGAATTACAGAAATAAAGGTCAGGATGGAGGGGAAGTGGAAGGGAGGGGCGTGAGCACACTGTCACAGAAGTTAATTATTAACTTTAATTAAAAAATAAAGTACTGCAGAAATCGAAAGAGAAGAGCTTGTCTCCTTACAGTGGGACTTGGTTGGTTTTGGGGAGTTTTAGGGAAGAGTTTAAGTGATAACAACAATTCCTATTGTATTTTCTCTGTATTTTTCAGCTCAGGGTTTTCCTTAGACATGGGTGGTGTCTTTGTTTCAAGAAAAACTCCATTCCCTGTATAGTTACGTGGGTTTCAGTGCCATCATCAGCTGCAGACATAAATCTCTTCTGCAGCACCAAGGCATATAGGCAGCCACATATTCTATCCAGTCATGCTGTTTAAGACATCAGCCATGAGAATGTATTTAGACATAGTGGCACTTCTAAAAATAAGGGGTCTTTTTAATATTCAGTTTTCCCTTGACTTGTTCTTTAGAGTGTTAACATGGCTCAGAGTTAAGTAAATTTTTTTTCAGTGTATGTATTGTCTAATTGATTTTTAAAGTTATATTTAGACCAGGTTATTTATTGTCCTGAGCAACCAGAACAAGTTCATGAAAAAGAGGATGTTGCCTTGAAAGAATGAAAATACCTTGACTAAAATGTGCAGTAATTCCTATTTGAGGAACTTCTACTTTCAGCTGAGTCAGAAGACTGGTCATGGGCTGAGAAAACAATTAATATAAGATAATGTTTTATTGCTGTTACATCAAAGAATTTCTTTTTTAGGTGCCTGTACGAATCAATGTTGTCAATGTCACCATTTCAAATTTAAATGCTATGTCTTCATATATTGTTCAGCTCAGATGCATAACCAAGGATGTTCTCAAATGTGTTTGCATTTGGAGCAAAGAGATTTTGGTCCCTCACAGTAAGTGAAATGTAGTTTCATCCTACTTGTAGTAAGTATTAATGTAAAGGCTTTTCCAAATTCTGTGTCATATGCAATAGTATTTTCACTTAGTCTTGAAAATATGAACATCAGAATTATTGAGTGCATGTCTCCATCTTTTTCCATGTTTACCAGAACTCATAAACAAGCCAAGAATATCACATAATGTAACTACACAAGTCTCTCCAGGACGAAGAAGTGTTCTTCTGAAGTGGGAAGTAAGGTTCACTTTGGGTCTGGATATCTTCTATTAGATATATGCTATTAGTTTATTGCATTGCAGGGAAAAACAGACTTTCTCATTGTATTGAGTCTTGAAGTATGAAAGGCATTGGATATTGTATAGTTGCTGGAGAAACCATTGCATCTATATGCTAATGATTTAGGTGCTAGAAACTAACAAGCAAAAATGACATCAATTTATCATCATGAAAAATTACTACAACTTTGCTTCTTTTCCAGGGCATGTTTTCATTTTAAGAGCTTCCAGCTTCATCTGAAATTCCTTACAAGACATATGTCTCTGACTTTTAAATTATTAAATGCCTTCCTGTCTATGTCACTCCAAAATTATCCAATTATTTCATTGAGATAACTCAGCCTCAGAGCTTCATGCTATCTACACGCTATTAATTTTGTGCCAGAAATAACAGACAGTCTTGATATAAAAAATAATCCTTGAATGTTTATACAGACCTTCATGTATTAAGTTTCTGTCTATATTGCAGTAATTTCTATTTCTGTGCACTCATTTTCCAATCTCTTATTAAAATTAGTAGAGTAAAATAATGAGTGAACCACCACTAGAAAATTCTATCAATGGATATTTAACACATTCCAAAATTGTAGCATAATTACTAGCATTTCTCTTTAAAGACACTACATACCTAACAAAGCCCTAGCAAATGAGGATACCCAGAGGCATAAATTTCAGTTAAACACCTCTCATAAACTTTCAAGTTCCTCATAATGAGAGATATGTTCCACTTAAATATAGAGAATGTTACAGCTGCTCCACTGCTGTCATTACTAATTGCATACACAAAACTAAGATCTCAGTTAAAGAAAATTCTTAATCCTGTGCTTAAATCCTCTCAATTTAAGCATGGTCTTAATTTTAAGGAAATGCTTTGCTTTATTTATTCCTAATGACTTAATTAAAACAGTATGATTTTATCCTCATTATTAGAACCTACATTTTGTTTATACAATTAAATCCTCCTGATTTTCTTCACGGGACCTAACAGCATTTATAGAATAATAATGTTTTTCCTCTCGCTAGGTAGCACAAAGTGAGAACGTCCTTGGATATTTTGTTAATGTGGAAAGAATACCCAACAGTTGCAGCCACCAACCAAATCATATCTCTCTCAAAGAAAGAAAAATTCTTGTTAATCTCTCCATGACCTACTATAGAGTTTATATTTCTGCCTATAATGAAGCAGGAGAATCTCCAAAAGCCATCTACATTGTCCCAGAATTCTCTGTAGCAGGTACTTTTCATCTGTTCACTACAATGGTGGGGAAGTTTTATGACCAGTCTCTAAGATTAATTTTTGACAGACTTTGGGACAGGAGAAAGCATTCTCTTGAGTATTTATTAGGCTAATATTTTTATACAGTAGGAATCAAATTTTTTTCTTAAGATACTTAGTAGAAGTTAACAGACTAGTAGTTTAATATACATTTTAGTAGTTCTTTCTTTGCCAAGTTAGAGAAAGTAGCATGTGCTGGATCTACTTAGGAAAATGGTTAATGGACTGTCCTCAATATCAAGTAGGTACTAGTGGTTTAAAAAAAGTTGACAGAACTATGTGCAAGTCTCAGTTCTTGAGCTAAATAACCATAAAGAGACCTGCTACCATCCTTTATTTCATATTACTCTAACTGGCACATAGGAAAAGAAATAGATAGGATCTACATGTCACATTAGCATGTATGTGTCACATTCTAATGAAGATGTAAGTTCTTCTGAGGACTAAATAGACAATCTTTTCCTTTAAAGAATAAAATTTGTTGCATAATACCTTCCTTATAATGTAAGCTAGTTTTATGTGTTATAGTCTTGAGGTGTGTTTATTGCAATACAAGAAGAACCTCTCTTACAAAGTAAGATTTCTTTTTTAAATAAGCTATAGCATTCACAATAAAGAAGTGTGCAAGTACCCTTGTCCATCTTCAGAGAGCTGCAAATGATTGCTTAACCAGAATTTTCTAACATTCCTCTCATGCTGTTCTCCTTTTCCTTGCAAAGAGGTAACAACTTGATTTTGCCCTTACATTTCAGTCCCTTAGCTCTCCTTTGATAAAATATATTCTACCACTTCAAGCCACCTTTTGACTGACAAAATTATCCACTGAATCTCCAAGCCTGTATTACATGGCTCTCTCCAGATCCCTGTTTTTGTCTGATTGTACTTCAGTGTGGCTTCTCTGTATCTATCAGGAATTACTGAGAGGATACTTGCATTAAGTGCCTTCTTAAGATAAATTCTTTCTCATCATACACAACTTTTTCTCAGCTAGTACAGTAATTTTCTTTACAGAATCACAGAATCAACCAATTTGGAAAAGACCTCTGAAATCATCAAGTCCGACTACCCTAGCACTAACACTGTCAACGAGACCATGGCACTAAAAGTGGCACATCCAATCTTCTCTTGAATATCTCCAGGGACCGTGACTCCACCACCTCCCTGCACAGCCCATTTCAATGCCCAGTCTCTCTTTCTGTGAAGAAATTCCTTCTAAGGTTGAGTTTAAACCTTCCCTGGCACAGGTTAACACTGTGTCTGTTGTCCTATGGCTCACTGCTTGGGAGAAGAGATTAATCCCCTGGCTACATCCTCCTTTCAGGTAGTTGTAGAGAGTGATAAGGTCTCCCCTGAGCCTCCTCCAGGTTAAACAACCCAGACATCTCAGACAGCCACAGCTCCCTCAGACAACCACAGCACCCACAGAATTAATTTGCCTTTCTTGTGTTCATTTTCAGAAAGGAGATAAAATGGAAAATGTTTATGTCTCTCACAAGGTCCACTTCTTACCTCAAAATGGCAGGTTGCCCTTTTCCCTCCTTAGTGTCAGACAGAATATCTTTCCTAGTTTGATAGTCTGTCTTTTAAAATGTCAAAACCTTCAAGATACTTTCAGAAAATCCAAATATATTAAATATGAAATCATCTGATCTCTCATTAGCCCTTCTCCTCTACCCCTGTTCAGGCAAGAACTATTTCAGAGTTATGCTATGTATAGCAGCTACTAGTGGCTCACAGGAGCTCATTTAGCAACACCAGACTTCTTCCTGAGGCTTGGAACAGCCACTTAATTTTAAACAATCAGAGATCAAGAAAAGTCTTGAATAGCAATCAACGCTGTAGCCCCTAGACAGCACTGCAAAGTAGTAAATGCTAAATTTCCTCTATTGAAATACAAGGGTAAATCTTACTGTGATAAGTCACTTGCTATGGTACCTGCTTAATGAATAGTCTTTGAAAAGCAGAGAAAAAGGGAGAAACAAAGAAGAATAGGAGAGAAAACTACTTTCCTGTCTATTGACCTTTAATTGCATATTTGTTCACAGACTTGCTTGGTCAAATCCATGTCAAAAGTCAAGGAACAAATGCAGTTGTCACATGGACTCCAGAATACAATCCAAAATGTTTTGTGGTTGACTGGGGCACTGGTAAAAAGGACATGCACATGAAAATAATAACTACGGCTACCGGAAATTTCACATTAGGTAACAGCAACCACCACACCTCCTACGGAGGCACCCTTTCATTTCTTGGTTATTTTTGGTTGGGCAGAGTAGGATTTTTATTCTGTTTTTAAGGGCAAACTGAAGATCCATCCACAGAAGTACGGCTCTTAATATTTGTCCAGTACTGAGTCATCACCTAATGCTTGGTATCATTAAGGCAAATAAAAAGCAGAGTTTTCACTAGGGTTCTTCTGGATACTGTTGGGCAAGAAATGCAGCTAAGCTACTGGTACAATCTCTCTCTCCTTGCCCACATTCCAGGCAGATATATACATTACTGGCTTTAAAAAAAACTCTGATCTTGTACCTAGGTAAGCTTATCTTTCAATATAAACTGCTCTGTTACAGACT
Organism: Bombycilla garrulus; assembly: GCA_013400315.1. NCBI lineage: Eukaryota > Metazoa > Chordata > Aves > Passeriformes > Bombycillidae > Bombycilla > Bombycilla garrulus. The sequence continues at coordinate 37,519 of VXBU01014967.1, forward strand.
CCCTAAGATTACTTGCTGGTTTTAGACATACCAATGTCTAAATGAAAAAGCCTTAGTTCTCAACTCCAGTATTCTGCTTACCATGCTAGACATGATGGGCTTCAGTCAGGGATTTTTTTTATGGAACAGACATTGAAAATCTTGATTAAAATCGTGTAGGCAACTCTTGCAAAGGCCATTCAGAACTGTTTTTTATGTACAATAGAGAACATTTAGCTTCAGAGTTCTACAAAGTCTTCTAGAGAGAACACTGTTCACCTTGGTCCTTCTGCAACATCTGTAGTGCCACATTACATCTAGGTTTTTTGCTTGGGTTTATATATTCTTGCTGATTGGGAAATACCTATCCCTGAAATAAGATGACTATAGCCATTCTAGTTCCCACTTTCTCCTTCAGCAGCTAAAGCCTCCCATAGGGAGACCATAAATATATCTGTAGTCTTTGAAAAGAAAACCCATGTTATGTCCCATTCTGGCTTTGAAATAGTTTGCATAAACCATTGAGAGACATTGAAGAAGGATGTACATATTTTTTACTCAATATAAACCACTATATACTTATGCTGTGCTATGAGTCTCAGAAAGCAAGAGCTATATAGAAAATCAATGAAGCTGTTGCTTTTCCTCTTCTTCTTTATAATTTATAACTTTTCAGTAAGCCTTGACAAACCATTTTTTTGTTTGTTTTCCAGACAATTTTCAGCCATATAAGTTGTACAAAATAGTGGTACATGCGTCTGATGTGTGTCAGTGTGAAAGTTTCATAGGACATGAAAAGACTTTTGGAGTGACCCACTTTTACTCCACTGAAGGAGGTATTCCTCCCTTTTGTATAACCCCACTCTCTGTTTTTTTTCTTGTTTCTTATTTGCAGCAATAAAAGGAAGACTACACAAAATTTCTTTTCCAGATGACTGAACAGCTTTCTCCAGTTTGCATTGCCTTTATTCTTAGCAGTTATGTTTTATTCTTAGCAGTTATGTTTGGGCAGTGAATGACCTCAATGCTGTTCCTTACCGACAAGTCCCCAGAAATATTTTTATTATTTGTGGCATTATTAAAAATAACAGAAAGGTGGTCTCAGACTCATGTGGCTCAAATTTAAATTAAATCAGATTTTCATAGTGTTTATATTGCAAGTTGAAATTAGTATGGCTGTTGCTATTGGAGTAAAATATTCATAGTGAGACAGTCACAATTTCTACCTACTTTGGTATCGTTTAAGGTGGGGGATTTTTAGTCTATGATATTTTGCCTCTCTCCTGCACCGTTTACATTGTATTTATAGCATCCAGAATCTGACAAGAACTCTCTTGGAAAAAGCTAGGTTTCAGTCTTGTACATCTATTGCACGGGTATTCATGCAGAACACAAATAGCTGTTTTTTTAAGTTCCTAGGACCGGTCCCGCTAATGTGACAATTCTGAATATCACAAAGCATTCTGCACTTGTGAAGTGGACTGAAATAGCTGCCGAAGACCATTTGGGCTTTCTCCAGGGATACAGGATCAGTTACACAGATTCATCAAGAAAAATGTCTCCAGGTAAGTCACCTTGCCAGAACAAAAAAGCAGCTCAGAGTCATGAAAGAAAAGCTTCATTCAGACCATCAAGTCTGCTGAGTTACTTACAACTTCTGTGCAAATTGAGTGTTCTGCTCTCAAAGGTCAGCTTCTGGTTAGACTTTTAACGCTCTAGATGTTCCCATAAACACTTTGAATTTTCTAGATATTGTATCAAATTAAATATTGCTATTTCCTTAAAAATTACATTTCTAAGACTACAGCTTAATTCTCTAGGAACTCTTAAAGGAAGACATACATTTTCAGTATTATGATTTCAGTCACAACACTTTTATATTTCATTGCAATTCATCCAAGTTTGAGTCAGAGCCTTTCTATTAGATGTAAGACATTATATATTTCATTTTTCAACTCAATTTGCAGTTTTTAATTCTTACCTCTTTCCAAAGACACCATTATAAATTTAATTTTGAAAGCATTTTCTTAAATTGGTAGTCCTTATGTCTAAGTTTGGACATAAGGCTGCTATGTCTAGCAGCCTTTACAAGCTACAAATGATGAAACTTCTACACATTGGAATAAATTAATAGTTGTGGATTCCAACCACTTGAATTTACTTTTAAAAAAATACCCATATTCTTTTGATAAACATTTTCTTTTTGGTCTCTTTGCCATAAGTAATAATACATTAACTTTGTACATACTGACTTTCAAATAAAATTGGAGACATGCTGGGGAAGACAAATATCACCTAAGAGCTGGCAAAGGGAGATAGTAAGAGTTCTATAATATGTGTTGACCTATGCCTTTGGAAAACTATAAAAAGTCTTCTGAAGATTCTATTCCCCTTCAAATACCTATCTGAAATCACAGGAGAAGGCAGAATGGGAACATCCAGGACTGAACCTAATTTATTTTTTTTCCTTCTGCCTTAACCAGTCAATACAGCAGTGACTTGGGACACAATTGCCATGTTTTCCAGGCAGGAAGTATAATTTTTACTGGAGAATTTGGGGGAAGGAAGTCCCTAGGCTACAGCATCACATCCACTTCTGTGAAGATCTTAAATCGTCAGTGGCACACTTGAAAAGGAATTTCTGCCCCATTAAAGGCATCCTTACAACATGGCTGTTTGTACATTACTCTGGCCAAGGGAAAAGTCACAGCACCATCAGAAAAGAAAGCCTGAGCTGAAAGTCCCACAAAGCAGGTAAAACAGAAAGCATAGCCCTGTTTCTGTACTGAATGATGAGTAATAGGACTGGCATAAACCAAGCTGAACAATTACTGACATCTGGAGCAAGAGAAAAGTATATGATAAGGACTTCTCCTAATGTTAACTTTTACAGTCAACATAAAAACAACTGTTCAGCATGTTAGATACGTTTTCCTCTCCTGAAGTATACACAGCCTTCTGTATTCACCATCTGTGATGGTTTAACCCTGACTGGATAGTAGAGCCAGTGGATGCCAGAGCCACTCTATCCCTTCTGCAAGTGGACAGGGGAGAGAAAATGTAACAAAACATTCACGGGTTGAGATCAGGACTAGGAGAGATCAAAGATTACTGTATGGGCAAAACAGACTTGACTTGAGGAAATTAATGGAATTTATTGCCAATGAAATTCAGAGTAGCATAATGCCAAGTGAAACAAATCTTTCTCCACTCCCTCTTTCCTAGGTCCTAGCTCTTCCCCACCAGCAGCACAGGGAGACACAGACTGGGAGTTACAGTCAGTTCATCACAGATTGTTTCTGCCATTGTTCAGGGTGAAGAGACCTTCTCCTGCTCCAGCATGGGTTGCCTCCCCTGGAAGACGGCTCTCCATGAGCTTCTTCAGCATGAATCCATCCCAAGGGTTACAGTTCTTCACTAACTGCTCCAGCATCCACAGTGTTCACTTCCTACTTAATCCTAGGATTAAGTCCTTCAGGCACAACCTGCTCTAGCATAGATCTCCTACAGGTTCACAAGCCCTACCAGGAAACCTGCTCTGACATGGGCTCCTCCCTCCATGGATCTGGAGGTTCCTGCCAGGACTCTGCTCCAGCACAGGCCTCCTACAGGGTCACAGCCTCCTCTCAGGCATCCACCTGCTCTGGCCTGGGTCTTCTCCAGGGGCTGCAGGTGGATCTCTGCATCCCCAGGGACCTCCATGGGCTGCAGAGGTGCAACTGCCTCACCATGGTCTGCACCACGGGCTGCAGGGGAACCTCAGCTCTGGTGCCTGGAGCACCTCCTGTCCCTCCTTCACCAGCCTTGGTGTCTGCAGGGTTGTTCCTCTCACATATTCTCACCCCACTCTTCTCTGGCTGCAATTACATTTGCACAGTAACATTTTTTCCTGCTTAAATCTATTGTCACAGAAGCATTACCACCATTTCTAACTGGCTCAGCTTTGGCCAGCAGCACATCCGTCTTGGTGCTACTGGGATTGGATCTGTGGGACCTGGAAAGCTTCTGGCAGCTTCTCACAGAAACCACCCCTGCCACCGAAACTTGGTCATACAAACCCAATACAGACTTGGTGTGTTAAAAGCTCATGCTTTTAACCTCTGGATTTAAAATGTACATAAATATTTTGGAGAAATCTTGTACCCATCCAAAAAACATCTGCACAATCTGGTTTCCTCCAGAGAGGATTAGGGCACTGAAATTTTGCCTTTTCCCCAGTCAGCAACACCGATACATGTTCAGACACGGGAGCTTACCTAATCATCTCCTCCTAAAACCTCTTGCGTTTCAGCTGTTACTCTCAACTCTTCTATCACAAGTTACCATCTTACCGGACTGAAGGAAAGGACCACCTATCGTGTACAGATTTCAGGATTCACTAATGCTGGAGAAGGACCTCTGACTCTTTCACAGCCTTTCAGCACTCCAAAATATGGTACTGTGGGACCTCTATGCATCTACATTATCCAGCATGAATCTTTGCTTTATGCTCTCTCTATTCTCACTCACAATGTTTATTATTCAATCCTCAGTTAGTGAGAGCAAACACAAAAAATTGTTCCTCGGCATGAGGCAAACTTTATGTCACAGAAAACTCTGCCTGTACTTCATTTACCTAATATACAGGGAAGACTTAGCTAGGGTTCTTCACCTCTGAAACCTTTTCTGACCTTTTTGTGCTAGCTGTGTGCACATATCTTTTTTTATTGACAATTACTGTCTAGATTTCAGCAGCTGAAATTTCTGCCTGCGGCTAATAATATTCAATCATCTGCTCTTGGCAAAATCCTGAGCAGCCATATAAAATTGGCTTCCTGAGCCACTAACTACAAAAATAAAATATCAAGATCAAATGCTGCTCCTAGTGTGACTGAATACTAATCAAGATATCTTTTGCTTTCTGATAATTTAAGTACATTTTAAATATAAGATCCTTTAGGTCACTGGAAAAAGTTTGTTTTTCTCAGAAGCACCTGGATAGGCAAAGACCAACATATTTAAAAAGTCTAAGAAACTTAAAATCATATAGGGTTGGCTAAACTTAGTCTTTCAAACATTTTTAACACTTCATCAGTTAAACTAAAACTAATACCGCAATAGACTTTTTTTGTTTGACCACAGCTTCCCTTAATGAAAATTTCTAAATAGAAAAAAGAAAAGAACATGCTAAGATGGTATCAGTAACCTGTGATATTCAGAGACAGAAGTATGCAAATGGTTTTGTTCCCCCAGCAGCTTGTTTGTCTTAAGTGAAGGAGGTATAAAACCATACAACTGAATAGTCAAAAGTGTAAAGCAGAGCTTAAAAAAAAAATTCAAATCTTCCTTGAAATCAACAGGATTTGTACCCCTCCTCTCCTCACTGAAAACTTTCTCCTGTCAATACAAAATATTTAAGTCTCTTCCTGAAGCTTTTGTTCAGGACTCTATTTCACCCATCCTAACAAATACATATTTGGAGAGTACTCAATTTTTCAGTGAAGTAAAAAAATGCATAGTGAAACTAATACAACATTTTAAAAAATTTTAATAATTACACTGAATTTAAATACTACATTCACTGTTTTTGCTCTCCCCAAACATTTTGCAGGTTTTTTAATCCATTAGAAGAACCTCAGGTTTCTTTACTTAAAAGGTAAAACATGGACACCAACTAAATACACAAAATGTGTTACTGCTATGAGGACCAGGCATGACCTCCCAAAAAAACTCTAAAATAAAAAAAAACAAAACAAAACAAAACAAAAACAAACAAACAAAAAAACCACACCAACAAAATAAAAAAAACCCAAACAAAAAACCAACCAACTAACCAACCAAACAAACAAACAAAACAGAAAAGAAAAACCAAAATCAACCAACCAAAAAAAAACCCCAAACACTACTAGTAAGTCCTGAAATAGATTAAAAGCCACTTCCACTCAAATAGTTTCTTATTAAGTCAGATGTGCATGAGGGTCCTGACCTGTTAAACAAGCTAGAGCTCACATAATAGCATGGGGTGAAAAAAACACTTGACATGTTGGAGAGATCGGCTGAGAAGAACTGTCAGAAATTCAGCAAATACAAATGCAGGTCTCTGCACCTGTGGAGGGACAACCCCAGGCACCAGCACAGCCTGGGGCTGACCTGCTGGGGAGCAGCTCTGTGGAGAAGGACTTGGGGGTCCTGGTGCACAACAAGCTGTCCATGAGCCAGCAAAGTGTCCTGGTGACCAAGAAGGCCAATGGGATCCTGGGGGACATGAGGAAGAGCACTGCCAGCAGGTGGAGGGAGGAGATCCTGCCCCTGTACTCAGCCCTAGTGAGGTCTCCCAAAGAACACTGTGTCCAGTTCTGAGGATCTCAGGATCTCAGGATAAGAGGGAGATGGAGCTCCTGGGGTGGGTCCAGTGGAGGGTTGCAAAGGTGTTTAGGGAACTGGAACACCTTACTAATGAGGAAAGGCTGAGGGAGCTAGGCCTTTTTATCATGGAGAAGAGGCAACAGAGAGGGGATAATATGAATATATACAAATACCCTAAGGGAAAGTGTCAAGATGATGGGGCCAGACTCTTTTCTGTGGTGCCAAATGATACAAGAGGCAATGGACATAAACTGAAGCTCAGGAATTTCCACCTGAACATGATGAAAAACCTCTTTACTGTGAGGGTGATAGGGTACAGGAACAGAGTGTTCAGAGAGGCTGGGGAGTCTTCTTCCCCAGAGATACTCAAAACCTGCCTGGATGCAATCCTGTGTCACCCACTTTAGGTGAACCTGCTTTAGTAGAGGGTTAGAATAGATGAACTTCAGAGATCCCTTCTGATCCCAACCATTCTGTGACTCTGTGATACCTAGATATCTTAAAAATACAAACCTGTAAAGCTCACACTCCCCTGAGACCAGTTTAGTTTGAACTAGATTTTACTTAAATTACCAAACATGTGTAAAGTTTGCTTTAATTTCTGTTTGAAATGTTTCTCTCATGAAGTTAATAAGGTCTTTCTGTACTTAACATCATAAATCTGACTTGGGCTTTCTGTTTCCCATCAGATAAAGGAGAACTTGAAGGTTTTGTGATTGGTCTTTGTTTCAGCATGCTACTCACTCTGGTTTTTGCACCTCTCACTTGTTCTCTGGTAATTAAAAGGTAAGAACAGAATATTGGCTGGAGTTGCTAGCAGCACTCTTGTTTTGCTTAGTTCTGAGTTTCATAGCACTGGACTTTTTTTGTCATCAAAGGCAACATAGCTCAAAAAACACTCAACACAAAAGCAACCACACTAATTTCACAGTGAGAGCAATTACAAACCACTGTAATCTGATTAAAATAGTACAGGTTTGCAAAAAATCTATACTCTTTAGCTTTTGATTCCTTTATCTGACTACTTTCTGTCACAAACACACTTAGAAAGAGCTGGGACCATTTCTCACATTGTGAAATCTGCTATAGATGTATAGATAAAGCATGCATTTGATTTTTTTTGTCTAAGATGTTTCTTGCAAACACATTTGGATATCAAATACATAAAGTATGCATATAAGCACATAATGAGAAGGAGCAATATAGGCATGAGTAGGAATAAGAGAGAATAACGAGGATGCCGGTAAGATCTGGCAGTGTTCCTTGTATTTTAGGAGAAATTGCTTTCTGCAATAATAAAGTGTTCACCCCACATAATAATCTGAGGTACAATATCAGGGGCATGCACTATAACTAGAAGATTTGCATAGTAATGGTTTCTAATATGAATTTTCTGACAAACTTTGTTGCATACCACCACTCATGTTACTATTTGGTGTCCTAGAACACTACCCTCCTTTTTTCTCCTCTTCACAGAGCATCAGCCTCAAGCTGAAAGCACAGCTGCCAAAGGACAGATAGCACAACCTGTGGCTTGAAACCACACAGAATGACATAGCCTGCTTTAGGTTAAACTCCTGTTCTTGACATGGAGAAATATACTCTGCATGAAGCCTCCTGTGCTCTTACCTTTTCAGATTGTATTTTAAGTTGACTGTGTCTGATACAACAGTTTTGACAGGAACTTCTGAGACCTACATAGAAGTTTTGACCTAGAGCAAACTTCATTGTCATCAGCATAAGACCACACTTCATTGTCTGGGCCCAATAGGAAAGAATAAGGAAAAAAAACCAAACCAAAACTCAGAATGACTAGGCAGCACACAGGAGCTCAGTGTAGTACTACAAGAGAGCTGTATTTTGTACATTTGTAGTAATATTGAAGACTTTGAACTGAGATGAAGGGTCCCAGTGACGTCCTCATCTCAATAGCCTTCTTAAGTTGTAAGAAAGGAGTCACCAACCAGCAAAACACTCATCTACACAGTATCAGCAAGAGATTAAGTAACTTTACAGCCACACTCTTTACCTCCAATCACAGCCTAATCAGAGGCAAAGTACCCTAAATCTAATGAAGTCTAGATTTAATTTCAAAATTGAAAAATACTGAAGCCAATACTAAGGCAGAGTGATGGACTACTTAAACTCTTTGCCTCTCTTACAGCTTTGTTGCGGCTTTTTTTATGGAGGTGAGATACTGAATGTAATAGCTCCCAAAATGAGCCAGTCTCAAAACAATCAGGGAAGAGCAGGAGTTGTGCTGCCTCCTTAGAGCTTCCTCCAGACTACCAGTGCTATTGCACGTGGGCTGAGTGCAACAGTATCTTGTTCTTNTCTCTGTAGAATGCCTTCTTTGATGGTTACAAAAATGTTAATATGATATATATGAATAGTAATTAATTTAAATGTATAGGAAATGTCAGTCATTTAACCTGATGTTAAATGTAAAATACTTCTTTACAGGCTGAAAATATCATACTGGCCCAGTGTACCAAGCNACTAGGCAGCACACAGGAGCTCAGTGTAGTACTACAAGAGAGCTGTATTTTGTACATTTGTAGTAATATTGAAGACTTTGAACTGAGATGAAGGGTCCCAGTGACGTCCTCATCTCAATAGCCTTCTTAAGTTGTAAGAAAGGAGTCACCAACCAGCAAAACACTCATCTACACAGTATCAGCAAGAGATTAAGTAACTTTACAGCCACACTCTTTACCTCCAATCACAGCCTAATCAGAGGCAAAGTACCCTAAATCTAATGAAGTCTAGATTTAATTTCAAAATTGAAAAATACTGAAGCCAATACTAAGGCAGAGTGATGGACTACTTAAACTCTTTGCCTCTCTTACAGCTTTGTTGCGGCTTTTTTTATGGAGGTGAGATACTGAATGTAATAGCTCCCAAAATGAGCCAGTCTCAAAACAATCAGGGAAGAGCAGGAGTTGTGCTGCCTCCTTAGAGCTTCCTCCAGACTACCAGTGCTATTGCACGTGGGCTGAGTGCAACAGTATCTTGTTCTTTGTTTCCAGGAGAAAGGAAACTCTTAAATCGAAGCCCAGAAGAAAATACTTACTGAAATAGACTTAATCCTGTTTGTCCCAGAGCCCTCAAGGAAGATGGAGGTTTTGTGGAAATGATAACAAATTAGATGCATATAAATATTAGATGTACAGATTAAATGTGCAGAAAGAGACAACATTGCCAGCACTTTCACACCTCCTTTGTCATTAAACAAAGATGTCAATTATCATTAACTCAGCATTTCAGTGTAGACTACAAAGTCTGGTCTTCAGCTTTCAATTAGCGTTATTCTTAANAGCAGTGCACTCCAAGATATGGCAAGTACTCTTCTAACAACACAAAAAAGTACACAGGGGAGATCTTTGATTAACCTATAATGCTAGTTATCTGTCCTTTCACACTTCACTCTAGAAAATGTCTAATATCAACTACTTGGAAGCCCAGAGTAATATTCAAAATACAGGATTGGGGGTAGTTGTTATTTAGGCATAGGCTGTCTACATTTTTAAATTTAATAAAGGTCTTTGATTTTTATTTTTTTTTAAGTACACTGCAGAGTATTTTTAAAGGCATGGTTCTTAAAAGAAAAAAATCAAAGCTGAATTGCAGTAGATGGAGTCTAAAGAGAGAAAATCAGTTTTTATATCCAGTCAGTTTTCCCCAACTCAAACTGATTATTAAATACAAGTTATTCAAAATACAGAGTAATGAATCGTGGCCTAATTCCAGAGAAGTATTAGGACAGAGGCCATGTAGCATGATGTTTTCTGAAGTCTGCTCTCACTCCTCAGTCCCTGCTTGCCTCCAAAGCAATCCAGGGGCTCTGACTGGCAGCTGGTAGCTGTCTGAGGAGCACCTACTGGTCAACAGGCACCAAGGTTCAGCAGCATGCTCACATCTTGCCCACAGCTTTCCCATATGTTTTGGTAAGTATACCTGAATTTCAGAAATAAAGAAGCAGGGAAATCAGCTGTTAGGGAAAAATACAGCTATTAGAAACAACTGTTGGAGACCACATTATCCACTTTTGCCTATTAGTGGACTTATTTGTGTCTTTGCCTTCTTGCCTTCCCCTTTTTAATAAGATTTCTGCTGCAATTTTTGTGACATCTGATACTAAAAGTCCTCCTTTTAGAACACCTACATATGTCTCTTAAGTTTCAGACCACCTACGATTGGTTTTTTTGTACCAGGAATTACTACTGCTTTCCTTTACAAATATCTTTCTCTGGAAGACTTGTACTTAATCTGGCACTTGACAGTCTAGTACTTTCTCTCATGAGCTTTAACAAGCAGACTTCCATCTCATCAAATTTTGGGAATTGGCTAGTAGTTATCTACAAGCCAGACACTGTCCAGAACTGGGATACAGGGTGAAGTAATCAGAAACAGCATTTCAGAAGACCCTGATAGTCTGCTGATAATCAGAAGTTTTGTGAACATCAGCATTGCTTCCTGCAACAGAGCAAGTATGGATTTTCATATTCCAGGTCAATACTTCCTCACTTGCTTTCTTCCTTTCTTCCACATAAATGTAAACAAAGAAGCATTGAGTTCAGAGTAGAAGTGATGAGTTAATCAGGTAGTAATTTTGCAATGAAGAATTGCAAGTGAAATACACTGAGACTGCATGCTACAGAAAGGACAAGTAGGTTTTATGAACCACAATGCCATAAAATGCTTAAAAGCTAAATTAATTTGAAATGCCTTTAACTTTTCCTGCAGAGGCAAAGCAACTGTCAAAAAAAAAAGATTCTCTATTAGCCATGCCTGGTACAGAATACTGTATTGTTGATGATATGTCAGACAAAGAAATAGCAGATACCAGATAATGGTTTGGGAGAAAGTAGAAAAAGCACTATGTTAGAAGACAGTACAATAAACTGTTTACCAGCCATATTGTCTGGAAGTAATTTGGTATTCCGAACAATCAATGAACTGTGGAGAAAGGTATTCCCCAAACAGGAGCAGAAAAAGAGGGGCAGGGAGCAAATCTTGGTGTATTCCGTACATTCATTTGATTCCTAGTTGTTCCAAGACTGAACCGCACCAGTTTAGCTGAGCAACTTGGCAACTCTTGACAAAAACACAAAACTAATCCAAAAAGGCAACAAGATGACTTGCTGTCCAGACAGAGGATTATCTATCAAAATATAAGTCAATGATACAACCCATGGTACAGAGCAGCAGGAGGAACTGGAGACATTCTCCTTCTCCTTCTCCTTCTCCTTCTCCTTCTCCTTCTCCTTCTCCTTCTCCTTCTCCTTCTCCTTCTCCTTCTCCTTCTTCACCTATTGCCTCTTTCAGACAGAATCATAGCATTGCTATATTGTTTAGGAATGGGCTCCGTGACAATCATTACCATATCCATCATAACCATTAATCAGCACTGCTGTGTTCACCACTAATCAATGTCCCCAAATAAGATGTGTATACTTTTTTCGAACACTTTCAGGAATCCCTGGACAGGCTGATCACACTTTTAGAGAATAAATTCTTCCTAATAGCGGAACTAAACCTTTCCTGGTGCAACTTGAGGCCATTTCCTCTCATCCCATCACTTGTTACCTAGGCAAAGAGACCAACTCCCACCTGGCTACAGCCTCCTTTCAGGCAGTTGCAGGGAGTCATACGGTCTCCCCAAGTCTCCTTTTCTCCAGGATAGACAACCCCAGTGTCTTGGTTTTGAAAGACAGGTGCTTGCTAAGGAAGGCTGGAGCTTCTCTTGGAATAGTAATATGTAAACCCCCTCCCTCCAAGTTATTTAAAGGGGCTCTCAGGCAAAGATATGAGGATAAGAATAGTTATTTAATATGTATAAACACAATAAAGTAAAACAAAAACCAACAAACTACAACCTAATAGGAAAATAGAACAAGATGCAGTATTAAACAAAAAGACAAAACCTGACAGTTAGAATATAACCTGACACCCTGTCAGTCAGGGTGTTGGTAGCAGTCCAGTTTGAATAGTGGCTCCAGTAGTCCTCCTGGAGTGACAGATGGTTCTGTTGAAGCAGAGATC
>VXBU01014979.1:549-17238 GCA_013400315.1 Bombycilla garrulus
GTGTGCCGGCGGGGAGCGCTTCCACCCGGAGCGCTCCGACCCTGCCATCTGCATGCACGGCAGGACACGAGGCACCCACATTAGCCCGTCCCTTCGCTCTGTTTTTAGTTCTGCCGTGCTCTTGTCTAAGAGCAGCAGCCACGGATGCTGGGCTGAGCACGGCTCCAGCAGACGGTCAAACCCGCGGGGAAAGAGTGAGCAGACGGGGGGAAAATAGTGCCAAAAAAACGTTTCTGTTCAGATGAGTACAGCTGAGTCAACGCTGGCCCAGAAAGCCTGTTGCAGGGGAGAACAAAACAAAACAAAAACACAACAACAACAAAAGCCGACAACAACAACAAAACCACCTAAATTTGTGTCACTTATGCGCTAAAGCTGCATCACTGGCTTTCGAGGATCCAAGGCAGCCTCATCCACATAGCAGCATAGGTTTAGTGTTCTGATGGCTCCTGAGAGAGGGACATTGGGCAAACCCACCTGTTGTCTGCCTGGTACCAGGCAGGTTCTCTGATCTCCACCCAAAAAAGGTCTTAGGTCTCTTCTGATTTCTGAACCTTCTCACCACCACTGCAGTGTCACTATTACTTGTGTCAATATTTCTAATTATATCTTACACTTTTTAATATATTAAGGGATACTAAGTAAAGATTAAATTGTTTTTCTTATGTGCATTTATTCAAATTCATTCATAGAGCAATTTGTATCAGAAAACCGTAAAACCTAATACAACTTAAAATATAAGAGCCCAGACAATATTAAACAACATATTTTGTTTTTCAGACTGATTTTGAGCAAGGTTTTAGTTGAGAGTAACAAAAGGAGACACAGTTAATATAATGGGTTTCTGGGTAATTATTAGATACATCAGTATTATAACATATTAAGTTTTGTTTGTTTGTTTATTTAGTTCTGAAATAATATTAGATGCGAACTGCAAAAACTTGAGATGTAGTTTGGACATCAGGATGTTGCATGGATTTTCTGTAACCAAACACATTTGTTCTTGCTTTTGAGGTCAGCATTAGTCCCCTGTGCTTGCTTGTTGAGTACTGTTTTTTCATTTCAATACAAAAGTCTACGCGTTTTCTTCCCCTCTCATCAAAACACAATGTTCACAGGTCTCACTGCCAGGCAGAGGCAAAGCCTAACATGTCCCCAGATACAAATACTGAAAATTCACAGTGTTTCCCAAGCATCTCTCTGTTATGTAGAATGGTGCGAAACTGTCATGGATTTTAGCTATTTAGAGATTTTAGAAAGAGTTGAACATATCACTAAGATATTGTACAAGTCAATTATACTGGTAGTCATACTGAAGTCACTAAAAAGGAAGAAATAACCAGATTCCAGGTTTTCCATTCAGAAAGGTCCCTTCTATTTCCATCCTTTAAAATGCATCATCTAAGTGCGGCAAAAAAATCAGGGTGACAAAGAAAGCTAACTGAGACAGGAATGACTCTTCAATAGTGGTTTGCACTGTGAGGGAAAGAGAGTAAGCAGAGACTCACAAGCAGCAAAACACCACTGGAGCTTGGCTAACACCTGAGACTCTCAGCTAACTCCTTCTCTCATGCCGACCTTCAATCTTACCATCTCAGAACAGCTCGTTGCCAGGTAGCCAGTAGCAACTAAGAAAGCAACCTATTTTCCAATATCATCCCCACTCTCTTTGCAAANTCCTTTTTGACAGCCTATTACCAAGGAGTTTTCCTCTGCTCCATGTGCTGAAAAGAGTTTTACACAGCTGCCTGTGATCCCACAGCAGCTGATGAGATGCAGGGCTGAGTTTGTAAACCGGGCAGTTTGAGCCATCCTGCCTTTTTTCTACCAAACAGCTGTCCCCCAGACTGAGTCTCCAAGTCTGCCTGATAACACATCTACCTCCTGCTGCTCAGCTCTGTGAGATACATCTGGGGGCCCAGGGAATGTGCTGGAACGGCACTGCAAACTCACTCTTGACCCCAGCAGCTCTCAAGACAGTGCAGACACACTGGGGTGTACCAGGTCAGTTAGAGCAATCAGCCTCCTCAGGTGATAGTTACACCCTTTTCATTCATTTCTTCTCCCCTCTTCCTTCCCCCGAAACAGATCCCGATACTTTACACAAGAAGCCCAGCAGTCACAGTGATATATAAGAGCTGTTTTTCAACAGGGACAAAAATGAGCAGCTTGTTCTTTCCGGTCTGAGCTGAGAGTCTCATGTTTCAGCTCCTCCTTCACATTCCAGGCCTGCCCAGACTCCTCTCCAAAGATTCCAAAAATGGAGCCTCTCCCAACCAGTTATCCTCTGAAATACTCAGCACCCAAAGCCAGGGTCTTTGTTATCTTCCTGTCAATGGTTTTGTGCACCGCCATTCTCTGCCTGCTGCAACTCAGGTTTTTTAAACCTAAAATCAAAGATTTTTATTCTTTTGAAGTCAAGAATTCACAAGGAAGGATCATTTCCTTGGAGAAGTACAGAGGGAAAGTAAGTTACTATTCTGTTTTTTCCATCTTGAATCCATACTGACAAAAAATGTGTACATTTCTAGGTAAATAAAAGGTTATGGGAGTTTTTGGCAGAGATTTGTGCTAAATTCCTGTTCTTCATACTGTAAGCTGGAGAAATTTTATTTTTTGTCTAGGCCTGCTCCAAGAATCAAATATTAGATCTAGTAAATCAAGAAAAGAAATTATATTCTTTAGCATAGATCAATACAGCCTAACAGGCAAATTGGTGGATTTTAATCTTAGTTAGGAATGTTGGTTTTGAATTTTGGAATTTTATCTAGTAAATATTATTTTAGTGCATGTCCTAAATATCTGCTTTTTAAATGTTTATATTTAAACAAAGCTGCAAGATAAAGTTTATCAGTTTACTGTATTTTTATGACATATTGTTGGAAAGTAAATATCTTCAGCTGCTTTCATCTTATCTGTTTAATGAAATGACGATCATTCAGATTACCTTTAGCCTTCTGACAGGAGCCATCATGATAATGAAAAATGCCATTTTAAGATTTAATTGTGACCTCTACAACATCTAAAAGCTTTTTCCTAACTTTATTTTTCTGAAGGTAACTTTGGTTGTAAACGTGGCCAGTTACTGTCAATACACAGACAAAAATTACATCACACTGCAAAAGCTGCACAGGGAGTTTGGTCCCTCCCACTTCACTGTGCTGGCGTTTCCCTGCAACCAGTTCGGAGAATCAGAGCCTAGTTCAAGCCAGGAAATAGAATATTTTGCCAAAGAAAACTATGGAGTAACATTCCCTGTTTTCCACAAAATCAAGATCCTAGGATCAGAAGCAGATCCCGCCTTTAAATTCCTAATAGGTAACTGTTTTGTTTTTGTATCAAGCTGCCTGTAACCATGGTACTCTCTTTTAATCCTGCATGGGTTTTTTGGGAAACACTGAAGTCTTCATAAATTGTGGAGAGAAACAGGCACTTAGCATACAATCACTTTCATTTCAATTTGGATATCAAAAATATGGGCAAAGAAATTTTATCCTGAAAATATAAGTTTCTCCTCACTGTTTATAAAAACAGCCTATCACGACCAGCCCAGCTAGAAGCATCCATTTTGTTAGAAACTCTAGAGGTAGAAACTCCCACCTACAAAATCCCACTGCAAAGTATGTCATTTTTATCTTAAAAAAGACTTTTCTTATGGACAAAAATGTAGTTATGGGGGTCATAAAATTACTGGGAGATTTTATATAAACATGGGCAGATTAGATTTTTAGCTGTATCCTATGTAAACTGTATTGTATTTATGTATTTATGTAAACTGTATTGTAAAGCAAGTTATATATAACCACTGATTTGTATTAATTTGATGTCTGAACTTCAGGGCCTAGCCTGCAAAATCTTACATGAATACAGGGAACATTTACATTAGAACCTCATATTCTCAGAAGCAAAATGAAATTCTCTCTCCCTTCAGTTGACCAAAGATCTCATAGGCTCAAAGCCAACTTTAAAAGCCTCTTTGAATTTTCCTGATCTTTGACCAGGTTTTGAACCATATCGATATATGAGAAAAAATTAGCTTAAATGTAACCCTTTTCTAACACACCATTTTACCCAGAAAATAAAGTAGCAGAAAGCCTAAACCTGTATTTCATCTCCTTGCCTTCAGAGTCTATTTTGCTCCCTTATACTGCCTCTTGTCAGAGAACTCTTTCACCATCTAAATGAAATCTTTCCCATAATACTTTTGTGCTATATCCCCTATGATACCTCCTATGTACTTGATAATTGTTTTTACAATTGTTTTTAATTATTGAGGAATCATATAAGTGGGCACCATTGTCATTGTAACTGTGTTTGCTCCAACCTCCTCTTATGCATGCTACTAAAAATCTCAGGTAACTTTTTTGTCCTGAGTTGCCAGATGTTCAGTGGAATTATTGAGTGTTTTCTCTCATTTCTTTATATAAGAGATTAGAGCACAAAGTCACCCACTGTGTGCAATGAATCCAGATTCTAAATATCAATGCCATCAGTGTTAAACATTGATACTCATAAAGAAAAGAATTTTACTCAGCATTCTCTTATTTGACATGCTGTTAACCTACAATAAGGGGAAAGATCCCTTGGTACTTCAATATTCAGAAATAAAGATTTTCGCTTCCTCCTTTCCTGTGTTTCACATTAAATTCCTGTGCATTTTTAATTAAAGTACCTGTTGTACTTCATGTTGCTGTTCTGACAATCAGAAGGCTGAATCTCATGCTATACCACCCTTTTGTTCCTATGACTACTAGCAACAGGATGGCAACAACACCGTCCAGTAATCTAGTGCAAAATTAGTCCACTTGCAGCATAAGCGTAGTGCCAAACTTCAATTGATTGCTTAAAAAAATCAGTTTAGGATTCAGCACCATTCCCAATCAAACATTTGTTCTCCAATCAAAATCTACTGTATCTTTTTGTGAAAGCAGCCTAATTAAGCCATCACCAATACAACTTCGTGCTCCCATCTCACTTCCCAAAACTGACATAAAACTGGGGATTCTCTGAATAACCATGCAGCCCCTCATCCTCTTCCCTAGGAAGTATAGTGTAATAAAAATAGGAACTCTTTAAACAGTTTCACAGGAAAGGGGGAGCAACATTGGCTTCCAACTTTTCACATCATAAGCAGCAATCAGTAAATCTATGCCCAGACTACTAGCAAAGAGCATGGTGGGATTACTTCAGCATAAATTGTCAAAGAATCAGTGCAGGGCCTGGAGACAATTCCAGGTGTAAGTCGCTAATATTATGATTTCATCCTTACAGATTCTTCAAAGAAAGAGCCTCGATGGAACTTTTGGAAGTACCTAGTCAGCCCTGAGGGTAAAGTTGTGAAATTCTGGAGGCCTGAAGAGCCAATAGAAAGTATCAAACCAGAAGTAACATCATTAATCAGGCAGATTATCATGAAGAAAAGAGAAGACCTCTGAAAAAGCCATTCAACACCATGGGTACACAACCTTTCTAAATTCCTGGGAAATGTTGCTAGAAGCGAAACCATCGGGTGATTTTGCTACTCTTTAGCATTGGTGTTTGCAGTTTGTCTGTTAATTCTTGGATAGGTTCCTGCAGTGGCCTCAAGAATTACTGAGGTTACTGATATGGCAAGGCACTCTCTACCTTGCAGGGAGGGACTGTCAATGTGCATAAGGTATTTATGATTTCTTTTTCTGAATTTCTGACAATAGCTAATTAAAACTGTCACCAGCAGGTAGATAATTAGAAAGAACGTTTATTAATAAATTACCCAGTATTTACACAGGTTTTTCCCCATCTGCCAGTAAGAAAGAGATTTTATATTCCATTAACACATAATTGCCCTGTTATCAAAGGCATGGGACCCAGAGACATCAATAGCAGGGTTTCTGGACACAAATGTAACTGAAGATACCAACTTTACAATATCTTCTCAAGGAAGACTACTGAATTGTGAAGGTGCCAATTGCAAAAAATTGTACATGGAAAATTAAATTATTAAAAGAAGCAAAAACAACCTGAAAAAAGTCTGCTTGTTTGCTTCATATTTTGATTATTTTATATTTTAGTTTTACAGCATCTTTAAAATCTTCAGCCTTCTCCATGAATTTGTGCTGCAGTACAGTGCCTCAGATGTGAGTTGCTTTCCTGCTGGATTCCTCATCTGACCTGGATGAAGACGGGGTGTAAACATTCGTGGTTGCTTACAGAAAGATTCAAGGGGCAAAAAAAATCAAGAGCCTGGCACTGTAATAGACATCTTTCTGACACAGCCCAAAACAGTGCTCCCCAGCCACCCATCTACCTCTCTTCTCTAGAATAAAATGGCAATCTTCAAGTACAGGTAGAGGAAGGAGATGCAGGCTCATGGCTCAAGCCCCACGCTTCTCACCTTGCAATCTCCCCAGTCCTGCATGTAACTGCTAACCCATTCCAGTTCTGTTCCACTCTTCTATTACAAACTGCCAAGTGTTTTGATTTATCTGTTTGAATGAAGGGAGATAGTAAACCTGAGTAAGGAACCTCACTCCAGCTGTCCACATCTTGAAGGTGAGCTGAAATTATAGAAATGCAAAAAAACTGGGTCTCAGTAGAGCTTTCTATATGAAAAGGATGGATAGAATTAGAGCTGTTCTTTTGCAAGATTAACACTGACTGAAAATACCTAAAGTGCTCCAAAATATTATTCAATAAAGACAGCCACTCAACTGTATAAAAAAGGTGAGAAATTCAAAAGCAATTTATTAAAAAGAGGGTTTTTTTCATTCACTTATTAAATTCATTGAGAATTTCACAAAAAAAACTATGAAGATTGAGTAATGTTACTAATGTGGAAGGTTAAACAAAGTCTCTCTCAATAATGATGAACATCTTTTTGGAAAGGAACACAATACATGACTATTTTATCCACTTAAAATTTCAGAGCCCAGTTAAGGGCTATCTAAAAGTCTCATAAGACCAAACAAGCCTGCTGCTAGGGTTTTAGACCAGCCTCTGCACTGTTTGTCATTATCCTACAAGATTCCACATCAAATCTGTCAAGACAGTGACTATTCTTGTGTTGAGGGCCTGCATTTTACTTCTGTCTCCCCCTGTATGAACAGTGCGAGAACACGTATTGGGACATGTTCAGATGATTTTTGTCATACATCTCTGCTGCTTTGATGGAGCAGGAAAGGAACTGAGATATTGATCCTCTCCCCTCACTGGGAGTAGTTGATGGTCCCTTGAACTAAGTGGCAGGACACAATGTTTTGCCCATAAAACGTAGATACATTAACTCGAAAATGTACAAGTCTGAAACATGCATGTCTATTCNGCTTGAGAGTTACCCAGCATATGGGAAATTTCACCTGGATTCTTAACACACTGAAGACAAACAGTGCAGTATGGTTTTCTTGTCTGAAAGGAATCAGGAGGGAAGTCACCTTGCTTGGGACTTGCTTATTAAAGATCATATTGTTTTTCAGAGTACAGTGTAATGTTGAATGCCAGCATTAAGATCTTTCATGGTATTCAGAAATAGCATGTCATATTAGCAAACAAGTGGACAGAATTACTTAACTCATGGCTTCCTGAATCATATCCACTCCAGAGTCCTAGAAAAAGAAGATTCTGTCTGAGAAAACAGTCATGGCACTTCTCATTCCACTATTTAGTCACAATGCATTGCACCGTCTTCTGAAGAAATTTCAGTATAGAACCATTCAGTCCTGATTCTACACAGTTGAAGTTTTTCAAAATGTATTGTTGATTAACATTCCTCAACAAATTAACATTCCTCCTTAACAAAAACTGAATGTGTTTGTATTGCTTATACATCATGAGACATGCCAGCTCTCGCAATATAATATTTAGGGCAGATCATTGATAAACTATTCACACCTTTCTTAAAAGTAGGTTACCAGTTATCTGGTAAAAATGGCCAAATCTACACAAACTTGGAAAGGCAAATAAATAAAATAAAAGTCAAAATACTGTTATACAAACAAAATTTATCTGTACTGAAAAGAAAAAAGTAGTGTGAATGTATGTCTATATAAATACCCACTTAAATTTAATTTAGGATATAGCATATAAAATACAAATTCCAACATTTTAAACAGATTGAAACCTATTTATTGGATTCTTGAACAATCCCCCGGTTCAAGATTAACTCTCCTATGATGCTTAACAAAAATCAGTCCATAAGTGTTAGTTCTTTTATTACCATTTGAGCATAACCTATTGCATCTTCCATCCTAACCCTTCATTCCCATCTCAAGCTTTCTTCACTCCTTAGGTCTGACATATCCTTATTTCTCAAACAGATACCATTTAACTGTGAGCTTCTCTTTCCAAAAAGTTTCCTGGGAGTGAGAATATTCTACATCCATTTGTCACCAGTAGCACATATTCCTATAAATTCAAGTAAAATACCTGTTTGCTGAGCCAACAGATTAATGTTCCTTCAAAAATTGTAAGAGAAACATACTCATATAGGGTTCAAATCTGAAACTTTTACTTAATATTTACATAATTCAGTGGATTGTTTATAAACCAGTTGGGGTAGCTGTGTAACTGCATGAAAGACAACTACATTTGTTTCTATACTCCCAGGTACACTTCATTTTAAACCCTGCATTTACTCAGTCCGCATAACCTAGCACAGCTCCCTTCAGTCAGGGGAACCAGGAAGGCACTGGACCAGCTAGGGACCTATGAGATATTGATAACAGCAGTGTTTATGCTCTTTTCTTGACAGTGATGTGCTAATCTGACCGGGTAGTCAGTTGTTGGTGTGTGAGGAACAGCTAACAATACACTGCCTAATCACCACATGCAACAGTGACTCTGCAGTCTTCACCAACACTGCTGCTCTTTCTCTTCACTATCCAAGGCACATACAGCAGCACTTAGATAAAACAAGTAACAGCAAAGGCTTTCTTGGGCACTCTGTAGATGCCTAAAGTGCCAGGATGCGGATAAAATTAACACTCTGTTGGCTGTGGCAGCATGTGTGACAGAAGCCCACAATGTAACACAAATCAAAAAGATAAATGTGCTGCCGGCCTTTACTCTTCCAAGCATAGGGTTACATCCTCTTCACATCGTGTGGCTGGTAAGACTATGTGCAGTTGTTTTAATGCATTGATGTTAACAAATTAAAATACCTGGAGAGGCAATGAGAGAGGGAAAAACTCTGAGGCTGACTTTTAAAATCACATACAATGGGAAGGTAATTGTTTTTCAGGTATAGTATTTAGAAAGTTAGTCAAAGTGACTTTAATCCATTGAGGACTCTAATTACTCAATTAAAAACAAACAAAGGACACCTCCAAAAAAACTATCAAGCTGCATTTGCCAAATATTACTATTAAAATATTAAAATCAAACTTAAATTCATGTGAAGTTTTTTTACTGTGCTGCTTTTGCTTTTAAAAAGCTCCCAAGAGTTTAATTTTTTTTAAATATTTGAATTATTTACCTGTTTCAGGTATTTAAAGACTTCCTGTTACCTTGGTATCTAAAAGCAGATGAACACCAGAGCCCCAATCAATAAAAATTTCTTGCTGTTGTTAGAATAATGGGAATATAAAATACTACTTATATTTGCCTGACAGTCAAAGAAAGCAACAATCAGAAGAAACAAAAAGATTTCTTTTACAAATGTAGTAGCTCTCCGTTTTGAGGACCAAGGTATGTGGGAAAAGAGAGCAGCTGCATGTTAGCTGCTGTCAGAATTTCAAGCAGCCAACATACACTGCCATCCCATCACACAGTTTCACTTCCTGCACATCCCAGCACCTTCCAAAGGAATTCCCTTGAAACAGTGGTGAGCCAGCCTTGCAGCTGGTGACAGTGTAGCAGTGACTGCAGCATTAGGTACAGCAGTCAACTAGCAATACACTGCCTACCAGACACAAAGACCTTATGAGGAAGATACCTCATGAAATAATATGCCTGAAAACATTCCTTGTTTTTGACTGAAACTCAGCATTATTTACCTGTTTTAAGGTTCATGTGTCATATGTGTATATATACACTTTCCAACAGTATAGTGTCAAGAAATAAATGTTACAGGTAAGTGTCCAACTCAGGGAAGACCAGAATAAGAGCGATAGTATAAACCCTATGTGGAGTTCCCAGACTATCCAAATGGAGCTGGATAGCATTGCAAACAGTTTCTCGTCTTAGTTGCAGGTGTACTAGTGTAGTATGTTACATCCACTGGTTAATTTGTATCATATACACTTACTTAAATCCTTTTCCCTGTGGTGCATTTGCTTAGGGCCACTGTTGCAACCCTCCCCTTAGTCTAGATGAGCCCAGAGCCAAATTCAGTGTAGCCACTTTTATTTTGAATTTAAAATTATCATTGGTTACTCCATAGTCCAATTTACCTGTAGGTTACAAACTGCAGCATACCTCTATTTACAGCCACGTAATGGAAAACGAACAAAGGTTTCAGGAGTGAACCTTATGAATTCAGACTGGATAGAGGTAAAATTTTACCTCCAGCACCCATTTTGACTGAAAGTCCTTTGAAGACGCACTGGAAAGGAGGTACTGAGTTACACATTTTGTATAAAAGCAAATTAATATTGTAATTGAAGCCTTCACTTTGTTCCTTCAGAATTGGTCTTAAATCACTCAAATAAGTCTTAACTTGATACAAAACAAAACATAAAACATTTACTTCCTTGAGTGCTGCTGCTGTTAGCAGCCACAGAAAGTACTGGCTAATTGAGTTCTTCTTGTTCTACAGCAAGAGAAGGCCGCCTCTGAGTTTTCCGTGATGCTTTTGAATGAAACAATATGGAGTGCAGCTAGCAGCTGTGGACACATCAGAGACAACAGCCAGCTAACATGCACTGCCAGACCGTTACATTCTCTTCAGTTTTAACCATTAGTTTTGGCCCTTCACCACCTAACCCCAAGTTTTGTCTCCTAGAGCTCAGTCATTGCTCACTTCAGCAACATGGCTTTTCCCTGTGGAGTCACTTACATAAAATACATACATTGAAGCAACATTCTCAGCATGCTAGAGATTACAATTCTATACTGTCATACCTAATGGCATACTGCTCTCCTGCCCCAATGTTTTTCAGTATGGTCAATCCCAATGACACCCTCACTTCCCACTCCATCAGTTCACACATTACAGTCTTACCTGGTTTTGTGATTCATGTCAACTCCTTAAGACACAAGCTGCCTGTATTTTTACCTATTGATTACAGTTCAACAATTATTTTTGTGATTAATAAGTATCCTACCTAGGTTCCTACTGTACTTGTGGGTTCTTTGTTGTGTCCTTTATCATTTACCACCCTCTAAATGTAGGCAGCTGAGTTTGCAGTGCCAATGAAAAGAGAGCTCTGCAAATCTCCACAACCCCTTCAACCAGGTCAAGCAACTCTCTTTTAAAGAGCAAGCAGTCTGTCTAGTGCACCAGGAGAGAAGCCCAAAGGTGTTTTTGCTTCCTATCCTGAACAGATGTCAATTGTCTATAATTGGTGTTTTTCTGGCATTGCAGATGCTACACTTGAGAAAGTGTCATAAGGATTAATAGGAAATAATAAAAAGCTACATGTTGTGGGATTTTTTCCAAAATAATTATTTTCCATAGTTTCCTTCCCTCCTTCCCTCTCTGTCCCACAGAAATGCACAGTGGAACTTTCTGTGGAACACTCTGTTCAGTGTGTACAAAGGAATGCAAACGTCTGTCCCTGTCCTTACCTTAGCCGCTCTCCGCGGGCTTTGCTTTCTGCTGCATTTCAGGTCTTTTCCAAGCTTTCTCATCACGTCATGCTTGGGGAAAAAAGCAGAGACACAACACTTAGCAACCGCGCAGCTCAGTTTATTCACCCCAAATCACCCTCCATCCAGCCTTGCTGCTGGCGAGGCTTCCCTGGGAGCCACGGCCCCGGGGACAAGGCAGAGACGCCGAGGAGGACCGGTCCTCCCCAAGGCACCGGCAGCCCCTGCACCCCCAGGGAGAGCACTGTTACCGATGCAAGTCCTCATCCCTATTGCTCGTCCTCCGGGCGGGTTTTTCTAATTTCCGCTCCCTCTCTGCCGAGGCTGCCTGAAGCCGCTGCCGCCACCTCAGGAGAGGTACCCTGACCTGGAGCAAGATCCCTCCCAGCGGGTCGCCCCCGGGAAAGGGGTAGCAGACAACCTACTCTCACGGCAACCTGTGCGGAGGGAAACCTACAGCCCGGCCAGCCCTCGGGGCGCCTGTCCGCGCTGGGAGGCGGTGTCAGCTGCTCCACCGCCCACCGCACCGATCCCTGGCGCCGCACGCCGTCCTTTAAGTATCCAGCAGGCGCGCCCGCCGAGGCGGGAAGCCCTGTCCCGTCCCGCCGGCGGGACCGGGCTGCGCGGTGGCGGTCCCGGCTGGCGGCAAAGCACCCGGCCCGGCGGGCCCCGCAGCTCCGAGGGCAGGGAGGTGGCGGTGGATGCCAAAGCGCCCTGACTCGGCATCGGGCGCGGGCAGCCGGCCAGACCGACACCCGGATTGCTGCTGCCCGCGGAGCCGAGGCAGCCGTGTCACCGCCCCAGCCGTTCCCCCTGGGGCTGCCCCGTGGCCGTGTCACGGTTTGGGGCTGCCATCACTCGGCGCCTTCTCTCTGTGTCGGGAATGGGGCTAGGGCAACTTCACAGAATCACAGCTTCACAGACCCAATTCGGTTGGAAAAGACCTCTGATATCGAGTCTAACTTACGACCAAACGCCACTATGTCAACTAGACCAGGGCACTAAGTGCCATAGTATCCAGTCCATTCTTAAACATCGCCAGGGATGGTGACTCCACCATCTCCCTGGGCAGTCCATTCCAGTGTCTAATCACCCTTTCTGTGAAGAAGTTCCTTCTAATTTCCAGTCTAAACCTAATGGCTTGAGGCCATTTCCTCTTGTCCCTTCACTGGTTGCCCGGAAGAAGTGACCGATCCCCACCTGGCCACAGGCTCCTTTCAGGCAGTTGTAGAGAGTGATGTCTCCCCTGAGCCCCCTTTTCTCCCTCAGCCACTCCCCAGAGAACCTGTGCTCCAGACTCTTCACCCGCTTTATTGCCATTCACTGTCTGTCTCTTCAGCACACGCTCCATGCAAAATCCCTCACGTCTCACATCAGCTGTTTCCCACTGACACTTCGCCTGTTGTGAGGAGCAGGGCACCATCGCACAGGGAGAGAGGTCTTGGGGCAGCGCCGTTCTGAGGCACTCAAGCCAGGCTGTCTGAAACTAAGAGCTGAATGCCGTGCCGTTTTTCCAGACGAGACTGAGCAAAAGGCATCACAGTTCTGTACACTCTCTCCTCCAGCACAGGTCCCCAAAACCAAAAGCGAACAAAACCTCACCACTTCACCACCGTCTTACACTACCAAAAAATAACTTACTCTCATTTGCTTTTACGTGACAGGCAAAGGGAGAAGTTGTAGGAGAAACCGTGAAGAATCAGTTAATGGCAGCAGATGAGTTGCTTATACATGGAGTTTTATGGTGTTCACATGCCAGAGGGATAGTACACATACTTGGGCACTCACTTCATCTGGGAAAACCTGAGCACAAGTTTGATGAGGAAGGTAAAACTTTTTTTTTAAAGATAGGGTTCAGTTAAATTGAAAAATGTAGAAAGAGAAGAGTTATTGGTACCAGTAACTTCTTTTTTTAAATGTAAATTCACAACCATTTTTCAGTGGTTTTCAAAGTGTCAAAATTTGGGTTGACACCACCCCAGGTTTTCAAGAGACAGATGCAGGCAGACACAGAGCATGTAAAAGAACACATTTTTCCTAATTCTAGCTTTTGGATGTTAGAAACAGCATTAAAAGTATTATTTTCTTAGAATAAGAGTATCACTTTTTAAAGTATGCTGTATACTTTCTTATCTTTCTAGAAACCAGGAGAGATTTAAAAATCTTCTGCAAAAATCTTCTCATATAATGTCTTATTTCCTACCCAGTTCTGTTATGCAACTGTACACTTCACATCTGCAGAAAAAAACACCATGTAAACAAGATGACGGAGGACAATATTTCTATTGATGCATGTGTAATAAGCAATTAAATAATTAAATATTAGTTGATGGAGTTGTTTTGCCAAATCAAAGTAAAACTATTTCAAAAAAGTGCCACCTTATTACCTCCCTTTGGTAAGGACACAACTAAGCACACCCAGCATACAAAATGGCTGGGTCACTCAGCACCTTCTTAATACTTTCTGTAAAACAAACAGCACACAAGGCACTGCTAGCATAGCTTCACAAAAGATTGTTTGCAATGCTTCAGTTACTCGTTTAACTGAATGTGAGCTTTTTCCTACAAGACCAATGTTTAACGAGCACGGCCAAATATCGTCACCCTGCCTAACAGCGGACTCTGGCATGCACTGCAAAGCCAGCTCGCTTGAACACCCAATAAATCAGCAACAATCAAGTGAAGTGTATTGAACTGTTACCTATCAGACCAGCGTTTGAGGCTCTTAACAAACCTTTTCCTCACACTGAAAAATTTCTTTCAGTTGAGAAAACCGTGCAGTTAGTTTGATAGTGGGAGGAAAGAGGTTGTAATTGAGAACTATATGGCTGTAAACTGGATTAAAATCAAAAGTCTTTCAAAGACAACAAGGTTTTGTTCAGCTGAATTAGGATTAATTAACACTGAGCAATTAATTAAAGAGTAAATAATATGACCCACTGCAACTGGTGTTACAAGCAGCGATTCCTACCTGTGAACCTTCAACTCATGCATGCACACATGCACCATAAAAGGATTATAATAAAAGATCTGGAGGTTTTCCTATAAAATTTCTACTGAACACTTATTAGCAGTGGGAAATATTAGATTTGGTAGCAGCCTTAATGTAAGTAGCTCTCTAGGTGAAGTCAGTAGTAAATAAAAATAGGCAGGAGTGCCATGGGGAAGTCTGAACTTCATTGTATTGGTCGAGGAGGATGTGCTGGATTGTCAGGAAGGTATTATAACACCAAGGATATCCTTAATAGTTTCTTCTTCACTTGAAGCATATGATATTCTGGAAATTATGTGCTAAATAAAAGCTTTCTTGTAATTTTGAGATTGTTACTGAATTTTAAACAGAGATTTGTTTCAGAAAAGTTGTACACAGCTAAGTGTATCACTTCTATAATGCTTCCAGCATCTCACTGATACGTCTGCAAAGTGAAGTGAAGTCATCTGGGTTAAATGTCTTTGTTTCTTTCTCACCATGGATTAATTTTAGGCTCCTCATTATGGAACTTGTACAGCCAGTTGTTCAGTTATTTCATCTAAGTACTAGAAACGTGGCTGAGATTTTGTAGCTCACTGTAAAAATATTAACAAATTGATATGTAAGAAACCATGTAGTTTGTCCTCACTGGCAGCAGATGGTGCTGATATGTTGTGCCTGGTACTTCTTTGAAAGCTGGTATTCAGGTTATCAATACCATAGTAACATTGTTTTTTTCTCATCCATTATCCCTAAAGTCCTTTATTATAGAATTGTCTTCATCATCATACATCAGAATTTATTGAAATAAAATACAAGTTTGCAGTTTGAAGGTGACGTTTGGACATCAACAGCAAGACTCACAACATTATGAGAAAATTAAGCACTGCCTGAAACAACACAAAGTTGGATTAATCACATCCAAGCTGCTGGGCAAGGACCATTAATACTATTAGGACCAAATAATTTCAGGATATGAAACTGAGGATGTTCCTTGCTAAGTTCCTTGCTGACAAGATGCGATGGTAGCTTACACCAGGTACTGGCAAATAGGGAGATCTCAAGAGCTGGTCATAGAACATTGCCTTAAAAGAAATAGATGACAGATTGTCTCCACATCAGAGAAAGAGAAAGCTGAACAAAACTGGTATTTAGGTAAGTTTTTAGAAAACTTTTGCTTAAATAAAGGCCTACTTGAAGAAAACTTGCTAGCTAAGGAGAACAGGGACTTAGATATCAAGGGCATACTATCCAGAGATGGTGTAGTCACTGCCTGTGATGCCCAGGATAAATCAATAAAGGTGTAAAAAATTGTCTTAAGAAAAGAATTACTGCTTAACAGTGTGAGGATCTGAATAAGATTTACCACAAATATGAGTTTTTGAAATAGATAGAAAAAAAGTTTTGAACATACAGGGGTGAAAATTTGTTTCCATTTTGCAGTTGCAATCAAGAGAGATTTCTGGGAAGCAAGGCCTCCAACTTTCTGCCAGAAGGAAAATTATGTCCCAGCTTTGTTATATGCTTACTGAAAAGAGATCATGAGATATGGAAACATCTTAATTTTTCTTCTGGTATTTCTTCATTGTTCTCTCTAGATTTTCAGCCAGTATACCAGAAAGATCCCAATCTTGTTGCCTGCTCAGTGCAAAAAGTGCTTCTGAGTGGGTTAGAGGAGCAGTTCTCACAGCAGTATGGACAAAACACCAGGCCTTTCTAAGTGGCTGACAGTTGTAGTAGATGGTGGTTCTCATTTATTAAAGGGGGTTTTGACCCTCAAGTATTTCTACCCACAACAGAAAGCAAAACAAGCAAGGGGAAGGAAGGAATCAGGAAAGAAAGAGGGACTCAATTCATGTGGCTGTTCTCATCACATCATTTCACACTGCAGTGAGCAGCTGTTGTTTAGACTCCAGAATGAAATATTGTTGACCAGGTAGCAGGAATATTCTGGCAACGAACTCGAAGCTTCCTTTTAGCTGTACAATGAACTCAAA
>VXBU01015001.1:0-12211 GCA_013400315.1 Bombycilla garrulus
CATTTTAAAGTGGCTCCGTTTTAGCACAATATGCACACTTTGTAATCTTGATCAAAAACAAAGTTTGCTTTAAAAGATGTATTTCCCAGTCAAGATTTATACTCTTTATACAATTTGTTTATTTCTTCATATGAAGTAAGTTCAGGTAAAACCTTCAAAGACAGAATAGAAAAGGATATTGCTGAAACATCAGCAAGTTCCATTAAAAAAAAAAAAAATCTATCTTCCAGAAAAGTAGAAAATCATGGAAAATACTCTGCCTGAACTGTTTAATCTTGACCCTCTCAACTATAACACTTGTCAGCTTTCAGAAGTACCAGAAGGAGTTCAACGTCAGTCCAATCCATCTTGCAGTCCCTCAAATTCCTAGCAGGTACTCTCAAAGTTGTTGCATGGAATTAATTAGGTTTAGTATTTAAATAAAAACTCACAATTTTTAGGCACATTATTTCATCATATTAATTGCATAAATTAACCCAGAACTTAGTCTGAGGCAGGCAGATTGGTATGTTTCTGGCTACCAGAAAGGTAACATCTAGATAAAATATCCAGAGAGCTGGTCAACTTCAGAAAGGCAATCAGAAACATTTATGATGGAAAATTCTGTGAAAACAGAGACACTGAGGAAGAAAAATAAACAGGGAGGGAGAGAAATATAAATATGAAAGTCAACTTTATGCAATTTATAAAAACATTACAAGATTACTACATTTCTCCTGCCCATTAGTCTGTCTGTAGTGGACAATGTTTTCCCAGTTTCAAGCTTTCATATTCAGGAAGGAAATAAATGTATTAAAATGGCTTTTGAGTCATCTGTAAAGTCTTGATTCAGGACGCTTTCCATCAGAGCTGACAGAACTATGACTGTCTCAGTACTCAGCAGAAATGTTTGCATGCAACTTGTAATATTACATATTCTGAATAGCCAGACTTTGCTCATTGCAAAGATTTTTTTGTTAATGGTCACAGGTTGTTCTGTTTGTTTTGGGTTGGGGGGGACAGAGGCCAGTGTGAGTAAGTTTGAGGGGGAGGGTCTTCTGTTTTTTTTCTTGTTGTTTGGGGTTTGATTATTATTAAATACATATGCCAGTGTTACAACCCAAATGGTTGAAGCCTCCATTGAAGATTGTCTGGTTCAAACTTCTAACATCTAGCTTTTTTCTTTATTGTTTTCATTGGTAACTCAAAACCATAATTCTGTTCCAGGCAGTTACAGGCTCCATAAATAAACCTTATAAATTCCAACAACTACAGAACCAGTAATGACAAGTGTCATTTCTATATTTCCCTCTCTGTATGTCCTGGATTTCAATCACAAAAGCTATCGGAGAAGCAGGTTAAAAAATATTAAGATAAGAATACTGCTGCAACAAGGCTCTAAACAAAAAGCCTTGCTACAAAGTGTTTTCTGAAAGTTAAGCTAATCATGAGATTCACTGGAGAAGTGATGAAAAGGAGAAATTCTCTAATGAGACCACCTCTGCTGAAAACACATCAATGCTGCATCTACATCAAGGAAGACGATTAAGATCCAAAAGTTCTAAAATTCTAAAAAGTTTCACAGTGACTGAGTCCTCTTCTTTTACAAAATGGGCCTCCTAAACTTCCCCAGTAGGCTTCATAAGAAGTCTTTCTTAAAGCAGAAAAGTCCTATTGTGTTTAAATCCCTTTTAAAAATTTTTTTTGCCAATCCTTTTCAAGGCTGAATTGAGGTAGAGTCATAGCCTTCTTCCTATGGTTACAAAGCACTGATGCAAAAAAGCAACTCCTACATCTCTGATTTAAGGTTATTATAATCCAGTTTCTTTAGAAATGCAAGAAAACTCCAAAAGGAAATAAAGATATAAATAGTATTCAGATGTTTCTATAATTTTTCTTTTCTGTTGCAGGGAGACAGTAACATCCATCCCCCAACAGAACAAAAACCAACCAAAAACTTAAGAATGACCTATTCAGAAATCTACAGTGAAAAATCAAATAAAAGGCTACAAAATATTCCTCCAAGGGCCCAAATTTTCTCAGGGTGGTGATGGTGGAGAAGACAACAGAAATTAATAACCTGTCAAAATAAGATGTTCTGGAATAATTGTGCAGATCACATTTAAATAAGGCTCTGCATATTTTATCTCAAAGGCTCTATCTATACTGCAGCTACTGCAGGATATAACAATATCTAAGAAACACTCATGTGCATTAGCTTCCAAGACAACTCCAGAACACTTAGAAGCAAACAGTATTATATCAGGACTTTCAACACCTGATGCAGACATTTTGT
This sequence comes from Bombycilla garrulus, assembly GCA_013400315.1. NCBI lineage: Eukaryota > Metazoa > Chordata > Aves > Passeriformes > Bombycillidae > Bombycilla > Bombycilla garrulus. The sequence goes on from VXBU01015001.1 coordinate 2,276, forward strand.
GCATTCCTGCTTTCAAACAACTCATTCTGCAAAAATTCCATTTCCATAGTTTTTCAATATTTAACTAATCAAAAATCCTCTTACAGCCACATTTGAAGGCTTATCACTACAAATGTAATTTTAAAGGCTTCTCTGAAACACAGATTTCAACTGGGTGACAAACCTAACGCAAAAGCATGGTTTTGCAAATGGCAAACTGAGGAGCATTTGTTAAACAATGACAGCAATTCTCCATTCTCAACATGAGAATTTAGATCTCTACCTAAATCAGGACTATACACAGATATTTAAAACGTCCATTTTTCCTCAGACTTTGATGACAAAATATCACTGAAGATGACAGAAGCCCCACTAAAGCCACCCTCTTCTACACACAAGTGGCAAATCTACACCAAGGCCCTGATGTAACAACTCATAAGACATAAATTCTCTTACCGAGGCTGTGACTGTAATATTATCTTCTGTTCTTGTTAACTGCTTCACCTTATCTAATAATAATTTTCTATGTCATTTGCATATATATCTTTTAACTTTTCTTTATGATATTTAAGTCTTTAGCTTCAGAAAAAAACCATATCTCATCTGGTAAAATTAGAAACCTGCAATTCAGTCCTCCTATTTTCCTCAAGATGTAAGCAAAAGGGAAAAATATTATATGTACATGTAAATAAAAAAGCCAACAACATAGAAATCATATTTTCTGAAAGGATTTTACAAGCATCCATTACTTTCATTTCTGAGCAGTTAGGAAAAGAACAAAAAAACCCACAAATTCTCTGAACGTGCTTCTTCTCGAGGCTAAAGCTCTGTTCATGGGACAGGGAAGAAGAGGTGACCAAAATGCTTGGCAATAGTAATGAAATGGAATAAAAGAGGTCTTTGGGCACTGAAAGCTACTTACAGAAGTCTATAGGAGACAGGTCTTACAAGGAAATGGCTAAAAATCTCACAAAGTCAAAGTTTTTGGGCAAGTTTTTGACACAAATTTTAAAGCAATAAAGAAGACAATTGCAACATGATAAAATATTAACTCAGCTAGTCTCTTTAAGATTTGATAATCAAATACAAATTACTTAAGAGTAAAATGAGTGGCTTTAAAAAACCAACCCTCTTCCCACCTCCACATAACTTGTTTACTGATGTTATTCATCAAATAGGTGCTTTCAATTTTTAGGTTAAAATTTCAATGGAAAGCCTTCCAGAGAGCATAACAGTATATAGCTGTACAGGCAGGTAAAATTTAAATTTTTCTTGTAAGAAAACAGGTAAATACAAGCAACCAGCACTAACAAGCATTATGGCCTACTGAAATATTATACACATTCATAGCTTTTCAATAAAAAGAAATATTGTTTTCAATGCCAATGAAGTCTCACTGACAAGTAGCTAAAATCATAATGATGACCATATGGAAACTTCTTCAGTACCAAGAGTTTCCTATGCCCTCAGTGCTGAATCTGAAAGCAACTTATTCACAGTTCACACAGACCTGTTCAGAAAATAACAATAATAATAAAATAGCATTTCCTGGCAACTGCTTAAAGTGTGAAAACCTCTCGCATGAGAGACACTTCCTCACAGAGAACTAGGCTTTCAGGAAAATGACAGATATGAAATTCATCCTTCTTAATGGGATGTCTGATTAGCAGTGACTGAAGAAACAGAAGGGTTTTGATGAATGAAGATAAAACATGAAGTGACAAACTATCAAAGAGCATAGTGTGATTTAGCTCAACATTCATAAAAGTGATCCAAATCACTTCAGTATACAAAATAAAGGACCTTGTCCGAAACTGCTACTTTAAAACCCCAGTCTTAAGATATTGAATGCTAGGAAAAGTCACTGGGTTCAGGAAGCTCACTAGAAATACTGAAGAGTCATCTTAAAGAACCTGACTTTTATTTAATGCATTTAAAAACTGAGATGGTTTCTCTCTCTTCTTCTCCACAATGCGCATCCTTATAAGAACTTTAGATGAACTAATCTAACATTAATGCTTTCTATTTAAAGCAATTATATTCAACAATTGAGACTTCCTGTTAGTTTTTAAAATAAATTCTCTGTTGCACCCTATAAAACCAAGGGATATGTTAATGACAGTGGTGTCTTTGATGGGTTGCATGTCAATGGAATCGCCTTGTTGGGGTTTGGGGCTTGACATGGTTTGGGGGCCACAGACCTAGGGGTAGTTACTGATAATGGACAAGAAGAATGCAGAATTTAGAGATGAAAAGGACATTTGCCCAAGATGATAAGAAACTAACAAAGCCAACTCATCAACTGTACTGAAAGCAGGTCCAGCTGGGTAAAAGGTAATTTGTCAGGGGGAGATCACAACCACCAAATGACGCCCAATTCAAATCAAAGAGCCCCGAGAATGCACAGTAACTAATAATGAATTACAAAATACCTTATGCAATTAGCCCTTTTATGAGTAACCAATAGTAGAGTAGTAAACACCGAATATGTAGTAGATGGGTGGAATATATTAGATTAACATCATATAAATAATGATCAAGTTCTCTGTGTGCTAGCTTTGTGGATTGACCACCCAGCACCCACCTTTGTGCAAATACCTTGTCTCTGTGTGTGAGATTGTCTTACTGCAGACCAGGTGACAAATTCCACTTTTAGAGACAATAACAGGAGACTGGAAAAATGTAGAAAATTGCCGAAAAGTAACTTCTCTCTCATTATATAAGTTCATAGCACAACCCTATACTTTTTTCTACAATCATTGAAGAGCCTATAGATACAAGATACATCATACTCACTCCCCAATAAGTCATAAATCTTCTCTTTTTTTTTTTTCATTCAAGTCAGCAGTAGGGTGCTGCACAATTAACCATAGTGGAACAGTGTTATCAAAGGAATTTCCTATAAAGTTGAAATGATCATCTGATCAAATTCACCACTTCTATAAATCTCTTGGATTGCTCTGACAGAGCAAAATATCAGAGAATTAGGAAGAAAAAGAGAATCCAAAGCTAAACATGTAATACAGCATCTTCCAAGAATGGGGAAAAATACTTCAAAAATAAATTAAATTACAAAGATCAATACTTCAAAATGGTCCATGTCCCTGACCAAGTTAATTCACAAATACCAGAATGAGATCTATTTCCTTTCAAGCAAAAAAAAATTAATAACAACACTACTGAGTATTTAATATAAGATTTTATGTATTAGAAATGAGCAGATTAAGGGAAGAAGTAGAAGGCTGAAAAACATGACTGATTTCAAAGAGGTGAAGGAAAATTTATACTTTTATTTGAAAAGATCATAATGCTGAATTAGAAAAAGGAGAGTTAATATGATTTATCAAATGTATATATTCATGCACATATACATATAGATGTCTATATATTCTGTTTAATGTTGAGCATCAACAGAACTACAAGTTCATATCTATTAGAAATAAACATGCCCAGCAAAGGCAATGGGATTACAAATATTACAGTAAATCTCTTAACTTGAATGCCTTTTTTTAATAAATAAAATTATGCATACGGAAGAGAAAAGAACTTCATTGTACTCTGCAAACTCATGCTTGACTAAGTAAAAATATTTTGTGTGTATGCTGAATATTTGCAATACAGAATAAGAGAGAAAAGAGGCTACAATTCTACACAATGCAACATAAAACTTCATTTTATCACATTGCTTTACCTGGCAATGTGTGCTTACAGCCGAGAAAGCTAACTGTATCCTGGGCTGCATCAAAAGGAGCCTGGCCAGCAGGGTGGGGGAGGTGATTCTCCCACTTTGCTCTTGTGAGACCCCACCTGCAGTACTGCATCCAGCTCTAGGGTCCCCAGCAAAAGAAGGACATAGGTCTGTTGGAGAAAGTCCAGAGGAAGACCATGAAGGTGATCAGAGGGCTGGAACACCCCTCCTATGAAAACAGGCTGAGAGAGCTGGGGCTGTTCAGCCTGGAGAAAAGACTGTGGAAACCTTATAGCAACCTTTCAGTACCTAAAGGGGGTCTACAAGAAGGCTGGACCTTTTACAAGAGCATATAGTGACAGGACAAGGGGGAATAGGTTCAAACTGAAAAAGTGTAGGTTCAGATTAGAGATTATGAAGAAATTATTTACTGTGAGGGTGGTGAGGCACTGAAACAGGTTGCCCAGAGAAGTTGTGGATGCCCCATCCCTGGATGTGTTCAAGGCCAGATTGGATGTGGCCCTGAGCAACCTGGTCTAGAGGAAGGTATCCCTGCCCATGGCAGGGGGGTTGGAACTAGATGATCTTTAAGGTTCCCCCCAACCCAAGCCTTTCTATGATTCTATTCGCTGATAAGTGTATTAAGTGTATTGTGGAACAAGTCCAAAATAAAAACCTAGAAAACTGCAAAAATCACCTTAGATCTATTAGAGTGCTTAAAACTACATAAAGCTGCTTTATCTTGACATGAATGGATGCCTACTATACATACTTTACATCTATTAAATCGCATTTAATTTTTCTGAACATTCTTCATCCAAACCTAGCTAAGTATAACCTAGTAACACATTAAAATTGACAAATACCATCTTCTTTTGCTAGTTTTTTTATAATGAAATTTTATTCCTGTCTTCTTTGTATTAAAATTGAAGTCTGAATGCGAATGACTCCCCTCCCCCTGCCTCTTTCTGCTACTCCTATTTATTTGTCATATATATGTATAAAATTGGTTTGAAAGGGCCAGTCTGCCATTCACTTCCTAATACAACAGTTGTGTTAAGAAAAAAATATTTATTTTCCTCTTCTGTTCCATCTGCTTGGAAGAAACATTGAAATTTGCAAAATAACAATATTATCTCTCATTTGAGCGGATCCCTTGCATGCAATTGACATAATGAGGACAGCAACAATTTAGAGAAATGTGTAATGTCCGTTATTAACTTTCACTTACTGCAAACGTCCTGTCGGAAACATTTCTAAGCACAGGCCAGGTACCGTTCCTCTGTTAACAGCTATGCTGACTACTGTTCGAGTGGCCCTTTCTCGCGGGAAAAAAAAACAGTTGTTCGAACAAAAAGAGCTGGTCTCGCCGTCACGCATCGCCCGAGTGGCGCAGCCGGCGTGCCAGATTGCTGGGCGGGGATCAGGCCTGGGGCGTTCCCGCCCGCCCCCGCCCCCTCCCCTTGGGATGAATCAGAGCGAAGAGAAAGGTGGGGCACAGAAAACAGGTTTTCAGGAAAAGGGGGGAAACGAGACCTGCACCTAGGAAGCGCTTTGGGGCAGCCTGTGACCACGCGTCTTGTCAGGCTATGACTCAGTGCCGATAGCTGCCGCCGGGTGACCACGGCTCTGACCGCCACCACGAGAACACAAAACTCGCCGCGTTTCTGCAGGCCGCTCCTGAGATACCGCGACTGCTCCCCTACTCCGGACCGAGGCAACCATCTTAGGTCCAGGCATAGGCCCATTCCCCTACCGTTCCTGCCCCATACAAAGGGGTGGGACCATGTGACAGACACACACCCACGTGCGGGAGACTGATGCCCACACTCAAGATGACACATAGGACCTTCTGCTTCTTCCTTTCCCTCCATCCTCAAGACCCCTCTAAGCCTCTTCCTCATCCTAAATCTCTGTTGCTCTGAGGGCCGACGCAGACCCTGCTTACTCCGGGGGATAGAGGCGCAGCTCCTCGATATCTCCCAGGAAGCTGAAGAGAGTCCGTATCTGTTCACTGGTTACAGCCGAGGAGAGGTTCGTGATCTGGATGACGGACGTGGGGCCCAAGGGGAAGCCTAGCGGCACCCCTATCCCTCCGCTGCTCATCATGGCGGAGCCTGCACGACTGCTCCGCTCGTGACGGTGCCACACAGTCGGAAAGGCGGGCCCAACGACAGAGAGAAGCGCGTGGCGCCTGCCAGAGCGTCCTAGCATGCGGGCGCTCTAGCGGCGGACTCGACTGCTCCCTGGAGGTGTTTCTGGGCGGGCAGCCGTTCTTCCCGTGCTAGCTGGGGCTCACAGTGGAGCGGGCGCCCCCGCTCCGCGCCGACGGGACTCCGAGTTCCCCTGCAAGAAGGGAGGGGAAAAATAAAAATCTTTTCCTTCTGGTTCCCAATGAACTACCCAGGCCGCCAGTACCAGGGCGGGACCACGTCACCCCTCTCCCCCGGCCTTCACTCGCGCTACCTGCCCCAGGCTGCCAGGGGACTGGATCATAGATCCTGCGATGGGGAGGTCGCATAGCGGAGGAAGCAAGGACAACGGCCCGGACGCCGCACGCAGAATGGTTAGATAGTTCCATCATATGTGGGGAAGGCACACCTGCGAGCGCCTAAGTCTTGCATGAACAGAGCCTGAGTACCTTGTTAACTGGTTTCCTTGTCCTTTAGCAGAGCAAAAGGCTTCTTATTTTAAAACTGGAATACCAAAGAGTCTAGGTACAAAACCTCATCTTTAATAGGTCATGTTTAGCTCTATTAATCGATTTGGCATGAAATTCACTGAATACTCTGCCAGCAAATTAAAACATGCCCACAAGAAATGGAAGAAAAAATAGATTCCCCATTTAAATGCTCTTTTGGAAGCCAAGATCAATAAGAGGCAGTTTAATTACCCTAGGCAGTAAACCCTTGAAAACTTGCCCTAACTATGTTTAAACAAGAAGAGTTGGAATGGAATAAATTGTATTTCTTTTGATGTCCGGATGTTAAAGAGATAAATTACTTGTCGGTAGAATTGCCTTGTTAAGGTTTAAGGCTTGACATGCTTCAATGATCTCAGACCTAGAGGGAGGTTAACAAAGCTTGATAAAAAGGATGTACCACTGATAGTGGACACAAAGAACGTAGCATTTATGGGTCATTAGGATATTTGGCAGAACTCCCAAGAAGAAATTAATAAACCAAACTCAGCAACTGTGCTGAAATCAGCACAGACTAGGTAAAAGGTAATTGTAGCAGGGGGAGATGACAACCACTGACTCATGGACCACTGACCCAAAAGAAGAGAGGCTGAGCATGCACACTAATCAGCATGGGAAGGGAGAGAATCATTAACCAATATAAGATAGAATACAAATTAATAAAAGAACTGTGTAACTTGTAGCCAATGAACATTAATTCCTTTGTTTGCTGAAATGTATAAGTAGTTAAAAATTTTGATAGACATTGTGCTGGCTTTGTGCACTTGCCACTCAGCCCCCCTTTCTGCACAGGACTATAAATAAATCAAATACTTTGACTCAGTGTGTGGATTGGCCTCTTGCACACTAGGTGAAAAGATCCAGTTTGGGACAAATTTTGTTATAACTTGATTGGGAATTTATACCAATTAAATTGATTTTACCTGGAATATCAGTTCAAGTTCTCTTTAAAAGTTAAATTGAATGGAGAAAATGAGACTGAGCACTATGCATGTGAGTGATCAGTATTAAGGATATAACTGCAGTCTTGCTTAGGTCTTTAAGAACTTTGTATCTTGGCACTAAAAGGCTTAAGGTTACAGACATGAATATTTTAGCTTTTAAAACCTTCCATACCCTAGACTTGAACTGACAAAATGGATTTTGAAGGTTGCTTGTGTTCAGCCTCAACTCCAAATCCCTGCAAAATCCCCTGAGCCTGTGCTCCCAAACTTCATCTCTGTTTTGCTCTGATCCTTTTAAGTTTTCATGGATTATTTAAACAATTTGCAGTAAACCAGAACAGAGTGAAGCCTGTCCTAACAGCCCTTAAGAGGATGCAGGGAAAGAAGTAAAATCAAGGCAGGCTTCCCAGAAGACATTGTCATGTGTCGCTGTAGAGTTGACTCAACGGCAATAAGACTCCATGATCCAGAAGGTGAAAAAGGCCTTTATTAAGAGAAAACTTGTCCTTTTTATAGATGGATTTTTTTAGCTAAGATCATATTGGTTAACAAGTGACAAACAAATAACACCCCTTTAGCACATTGGAGAAAGAAGGATAACAACTTCTTGAAAACATCTTAAGACAAATATCATGTGACATATTCAATGTGTTCACAAACACCAAGTGCAGATTATTGTTTATAATTCTTTCTCTGCACTTTCTCACAGCTTCTCAGGACAGCCTGGGAAAGCTGCAGGTTTCTCTCTATGACCAGGCTGTCAGCATCCACAGTCATGGTTGACCATCACCCATTGCTCTTGATGGAGCCCATCCATGCTGTCTGGTCGCCTAAAGAAGCAGAATTATTTCCAGATCAAATTTTGACTCAGTAGCTCTTAAATAAAGTAAAATATTTTTTAAATTATTTTCCCTGTCCTGAGTAAAATATTTCCCCCATAGAATTCCCTGTATCCTTCTTGCAAAATACTAGTGGTGTGGGTCTCCACTGAAAAATCGCAACCTAATAGGTGAGAAAAAGGTTGAAAATTGCAGATGACTGAAGAGAGAATTAGAATGGCAGAAAGCCAGCAATTTTTATGATTCTACTGTAACTACCACTATTATGGATAATTCTTTTTAAGTCTATGGCACAGTAGATAATGTTAACAAAACTATTAGTATGACTACACACCACTATAAATATAATTCCTGTTTTCTCAGAGTAACTGCTTTCTAATGATGCACAGTGAGTTTCATTAATATATAGATTAGTTCTGCTGGTTTCTTGCTTTTATCTGTAAATTCAGCATCCTGGGAAAGAACTTACCTTAAGAAATATGTAACGTTACTAAATTTTTTCAGTGCTTTGTACCATGATAATGGTCTTGAAATCAGTATTCAACCCATCTGATTGCTATTTTTTAACCTGGCTTAGGTGGGGATTTAGTAAGGACAGGGCACAAAAATCTCTGCTGACTTTTTTTCTGTGGCAGCACAATCTGTCATTAAGCTTTCTAATAGATTTATTATAGATCAGAGGCACTAATTCTCTCAGGTTGTGAATCTTCTTAATTACTAATTTTGTTACTTGTCTGGTGGAACAGTTGTTCTGGGAGCAGCATAACCGATGAAGTCCGCTTTCTTATAGACTTGCATCCTACAAGCCTGTGCCTCGAGACCACAGTCACCTTCACTGGGGTCCTTTTCTGATCCCTTTTCCCAGCCCAGGAGGTTCCAGCAGGTACAAATGCCATCAGCCTCACCACTTTTGATGCCCCTGAGTACCACTTACCAAGAGGCAGCTGATAGAGGAGCATGATTTTGGTACTAAGCCCATACATCGGGGTCAAGAGTCATAGAATCATAGAATGGTTTGGGTTGGGAGGAACCTTAAAGATCATCTAGTTCAAACTCCCCTGCCATGGCCAGGGAACCTTCCATTGGACCAGGTTGCTCAGAACTCCATTCAACCTGCCCTTGAACACTTCCAGGGATAGGGCAGCCACAGCTTCTCTTGGCAACCTGCACCAGTGTTTTACCACCCTCTGAGTAGAGTCATTAAGTTCCTGTTGAAGTCTTTTCCTCAGTGAGGACACTGCACCCAAGAACTGATTTTCATTAAACTCATGATGACTTCCTTTATTTGAGATCCTTAATCTCTTGATAAGTTTGGTTACAATTCACCAAAATGCAATAGCTGCCATAGAGGGTTTAAAAGAAAGTCAGACGGGATGATCAATCAAAGTTAAAAATACAAAATTACATAAACTGCCATGAAAGATTAATTCATAATGGGATTTCGATCTAGGGCTTAAATTTTGAGTTTGAAGACTTTTACCATTTTTGTGCCTGGCCGTTCCAGTAGTCAAGGAAATCTTTAATTCTGTGCTCAGTTTCTTATTAGGACTGTTTCGGTCGCCCCAGGACAAGGGCCAAGTAGAATCAGTGCTTCAGTCTCCTGCACTTTAGAAGCAGCTGTAATTTCACTTCTAAAAACCAATGGACCCAGGAGAGCAGAATACAAAAAGAAGCCCTTTGGTGTTTTGCGTCTCTGGTGTCCATCAGTCTTTTGAGTTCTGGACCTGCTGGATGGGCAGCACATCCCCTCACTGGGACAGTGACTTGTTGCAGTCACAGAGCCTG
>VXBU01015010.1:0-27751 GCA_013400315.1 Bombycilla garrulus
TTTCTAAAATTAAAAGGGGCTCTTATGAAACTATATGAGGATAGGAATAATAGTTNTTCCTCCAATGGTCCAGTGGTGATGTTGAAGGGTCTGGTCCTTCCTGTGGGAATCCAGTGGGAGAGAAGGCTGCTCCTCTGGGAATCCAGTAGAAGGCAGATGCCTGTTCTGTCCAAATGCCCAGATTATATCCAGGTGGGAATGCTTGGCTCCTCCCCCTGGGCGGAGCATCTCACAATGGGCTGATGTCATTCTACGAGTCATGTGGTGGGTCCTTAATGGCCCATTAAACAGGAAATGGCTCCCGGAGGGAGTTATCTGTGACTCAAAGGGCAAGGTGTTAATGGCCCATTAACAGGAGATGGTCCAGGGGAGGAGGCAAGGAAAACACTGCCCCTTCTGGTTTCAATAGTTTATGAAAATGGAGATAGAATACAGACCTTCTGGAATATTTTTACATTGTAGCCTAGGACAGTCATCATGTAACAATAGGAAAAAAGTTAAATGGATACAACAAATCTATTAAATAAATATGCTTGGGAAAGCCAGACTGTATTTGCATCTATGTGTGACAATGTCATTTCACTCATTATTCTGGAGCTAGTTTTGTGCTGTAATTGAGGTGATTTCAGTTTTCAGTAAAATAAAATTGAAAGCTGATATTTTTGAGGAAATACATATTTCTTTGCTTATTCCTGCCAGCCGATGTATTTTTAAGTACCTGTAAAAGGGATGTGGAAGGAAGACATTACTTAGGATGTGAGAAAGGCAACCCCAAATGAGTGGGTTTGGGACTAGTGAGATGTTTGTGGCTGGAGTTAAAGAATGTGCTGTAGCTTCAAGCTTTTGTCTATGTTCACATTTTCTCTGCTGAAAATACCATTAAGATCTCCTTATTTCACATTTAAAAATAATTCTGATTTATAGCTGATGGTAGCACATATCAATACATTTTCCTGTGTAAATATAATGTCATTTTTATCAGTGTCTTGCAGAAGAGTAAAGTGAATCACACCAAAAACTAAACCAAACATTGTAGGGACCTTGCAAAATTTATTATTGTGTAAAGATTCAAGGAGAATCTGTTGGAAACTCCAAGGATAAGTGAAAGTGATCTTTGGGATGGATTGAAGGCTGCTTAGTTTGGGTTTCACTGTTCTATGCAATTGCTCCCTCAAATATTAAATCTGATCTAGTGTTTTAAGAAGTATTAGAAAGTAGGAGATCAATGTAATCCTTGTAATTTGATGCCCAGGGAAAGTAGAAATAAATAATTAAATCAATTGTTATACTATCAGAAATATCTGAATGCATTTTTTTTGTTTGTGGCAATTTTTGTGCCCAGCCCAGAGCAGCACACTGGCAAACAGTGCTGACGGTGCCTTGTTCCTCAGAGGTGTCCCAGGGTCTAAATCCAAACTGGAGCTCCTTGGAACTCTGCCAGCCCCTGCTTCTGCCCAGGAAAAACAGACGTGGCTACATTCAGCACAAGGATGTGTTGATCGTATAAGGGCTGGTGGAGAAATACTGCATTCCTGATAAGTCTTGGAATCTCCTTTAGATCTGGACTTCTGCCTTAGCAGCTTATATCAAAGGCTTATATCTAAGCTCCAAAGAGGGATTAGGTCTAAATTAGGTATTTCTACAGTTACCTTGCATCTTGGGCTAAATCTATTTGAAAGGATCATGAGAAAATATGATTCCCTATCTACCTTTCAACTTCCAGCCACTGAGTGGCCAACCAGCCAGCCAGGAGATCCTGCAAGGTGGCAGCTCTGTGTAGCAAAACACCAAATCTGCTCATTACTCAGGATTTCATCAGTATTGATGTATTTATTTTAATATTCTTAGTTTGATATTTACCAAGGAGGTCCTAGTTTTGTTTTGCTAAATAAAAAATCCTACTACATGCTCAAAGAATTGACAATTTTTTCCATTTTCTCTTCTTCCAGGAACTGAGCTTTGAAGCTGCAGAGCATTAGGGTGATGTGTTTAATGCATGGTGGTGTGCACAAGGCTTGGTCTGAAACTCCTCAGTGGCCCCAGACTTTCTGACTTGCAAGGTGGAAGGGGTGGGATCTCAGGTACCCCTGTGCCTACACAATAACCAAAAATGAGGGAGGAGCACTGTTTACATGCTTCCCTGCTGTGCCTGGGGGTGCTGTGCTGCAGCCAGGCCCTGGCCATGGGGCTCAGCCCCCCCCAGCCCTCGCTGCACGGCCACCATGACAAGGGCAAGGAGGGACAAGTTCTGCACCGCTCCAAGAGAGGCTGGGTGTGGAACCAGTTCTTTGTCATCGAGGAGTACACGGGGCCAGATCCTGTGCTGGTAGGAAGGGTAAGAAAGAATTATTTTTCAGCCATTGATTGATATTCTTAATTTTTATTATTTTTGTGGGGGTTTTTTGTTTGTTTGTTTTTGCTGTTTTGTTTTGGTGGGGGGTTTTTTTGTTTGTTTGTTTTTTTTTTTTTTTCTGTTGCCTTTGTGCTGTATAAGCTACTTCTTCATTTTCTGGCAGCTCAGTTTAGGTGCTAAGTCAATATAAATATTTCCGCTGACCTCAGCAATCCCTGAATGAAGGTATGCAAGCTGTTACTCAGCAAAACAGCAATAATCACATCAACAACTTGAGCAAAAATATGTCTCAAGCATATCATTCTCAAGGCTTTAAAAACAGCAATTAAAACTTGAATGTCTAACCCAGCAGCTCAGTAAAATAGGTATCTTTTTATCCTCTCATTTTCAAATTATCACAAAAATTTAATATATTGAGGGCTATGTATAGAAGGAGATAAATATTTGTGTACATGTGTGTATGTACACACATCCTGGACTGTTTTTTTATTCTGTTACTGTCTAACACTAGTAAAATATAAACAGATAAATAAATCAGTATATTTGCCAGTTTCTGAATGGGCAATAGAATGGTGTTGATTTAACCCCAGCACAGAAAGAGCGGAGAAACAGAATCAGTGTCAGCAAATACCATGCTGAGTATTCTGGCTTAAAATGGTGCAATTTGTAGCTGTCAATATAAAATCAATAAATCTGTAATTTGGCTCAATGTTTCCCTCATTCATCAAACTGAAGTGTGTGCTGTTTGTGGAATCAAGAATGTTCAGTAGGCATTTGTTGCTTCTTTTATATTAGAGAGGGTGTAATTAAAAACTAGATGGCAATCACAGAATCCTAGGATCACTGACACTGAAAAAACCCTCCAAGGCCATGGGGTCCCAACTGTGCCCAATCCCCACCTTGTCCCTAGCCCAGAGCTCCAAGTGCCACCTCCAGCCCTTCCTGGGAACACCTCCAGGGATGGGCACTCCAAACCTCTCTGGGCAGCCCCTCCCAAGGCCTGAGCATCCTTTCCATGGGGAAATTCCTGATGGTGTTCAATCTGAGCCTGCCCTGGCCCAGCCTGAGGCCGTTCCATCTCCTTCTGTCCCTGTCCCCTGGGAGCAGAGCCCGACCCCCCGGCTGTCCCCTCCTGTCAGGGAGTTGTGCAGAGCCCCAAGGCCCCCCTGAGCCTCCTTTTCTCCAGGCTGAGCCCCTTTCCCAGCTCCTTCAGTTCTTCCTGGGGCTCCAGAGCCTTCCCAGCTCCATTCCCTTCCCTGGACACGCTCCAGCCCCTCCATGTCCTTCCTGACCAGAGACACAGGAACTGGACACAGCCCTCGAGGTGTGGCCTCAGCAGAGCCCCCAGTACAGGGGATAGTCACTGCCCCGGTCCTGCTGGCCACATTGTGTGACCTGCTGGTCCTGCTGGCCACATTGTACTTGCTACAAGCCAGATGTCCTTGGTGTTCTTGCACACCTGGGCACAGCTGGGCTTACCCCCTTATCACTTAACTCATCCCATTTGTCATTTAACAGCTGTTTTACATTCAACCAAGTAGAACATGATTCATTGAAGTGTACAACATGTTTGTAAAAATTATTCCTCCTACCAACTTCATGTGAATAAAGAAACTGCTATAAGTATCTCCTTGTGTATTCTCTTCCTTAAATGTGAAATTTTGGGTTTAGCAGTACTCTCAGTGTGGCAGGAGGTATATCTGGGCTGACACTGCCCTGGACGCAAGGTACATGTGGTCACAGAATACCCCTGAGTGTGGATTATTGCCTGGTGGAAGCCACAGGTGTTGAATACTGTGAAATGATAGCAATTTCCTGCGTTTCTTTGTTTCATAAGCACTTCCAGGAAATGTGTACCCTTTGTTAAGGTATGTCTGTTTCTCCTTTTGTAGCTTCATTCAGATATTGATTCTGGAGATGGAAACATTAAATACATTCTCTCAGGTGAAGGAGCAGGAATCATTTTTGTTATTGATGACAAATCAGGGAACATCCATGCAACCAAGACACTGGATCGGGAGGAGAGAGCTCAGTACACCCTGACAGCTCAGGCTGTGGACAGGAACACAAACAGACCTTTGGAACCCCCTTCTGAATTCATTGTCAAAGTTCAAGACATAAATGACAACCCGCCTGAGTTTCTCCATGAAAACTACCATGCCAATGTGCCCGAGAGATCCAATGTAGGTGAGTAATCAGAAAGGTACTGCCCTTGTGGAAGGTGCTGCACTGTCAGGACATCTTGGTCTTATTTCATTCTTATTGTCAAGGATTTGGGGAAGTAAAATTTACTTTGTGTTCAGCCAGTGATTCACATGTTGCATTTAATCTGCTGCCCAAATCAAATCCTGCACAACTCCTAACTGGGAGACGTTCCTAGAATAGAACTGTTTTTCCTCCTAGGAAGTAGCATAAGAGTCCCCTGGAATTTATGGAGTGTGAATCCTCTGGGGCAAACACAAGGATCATTCCTTTGGCAGAGCTGTGTAATAAAGCTGGGAAGTTACTGCCTCACTATCTATTCCATTTTCATCTCCTGTTTGAGCTTGTGTCTGTTTCAGAGATTTCTACAGGAATAATTTGTCTGAAACTTACTGAGAAAAATGTAAAGGAAAATTTTATTGTTTGGCTGTCTATCTACAAAAGCAATATAAGGCTTAAACTACTGAGAGGAAAAACCACAACAGTGCAGAGTGACTGCTGACTTTTTTATCTTTGCTGGTCAGAACATTAATCCACATCACAGCTGGTGACAGATCTTTTTGGATCATATATTTTGCCACATGGAAATTGTCAAGTAATTTTGATTTTCATTTACTAAACATGAAAATAAAAAAAATTTAGGAATAGCTCTGCTGTGGGACCAACAGAATCTCTGCAGGGTCCTTCCAGACATTTTGCCTCTGACTCTCCTTCCTCCATTTGCTCTCCATTTCTAGGTACATCAGTTATTCAGGTAACAGCTTCAGATGCTGATGACCCTACCTATGGGAACAGTGCCAAACTGGTTTACAGTATCCTTGAAGGTCAGCCCTACTTCTCGGTGGAGGCTCAAACAGGTATTATTAAACAATTTCCTCAAGTGGCACCTCATGACCAGAGTGCATCAAACTGAATTAAATGTACTGACTGGGTGCAGCTGCTGCTGTGTCTGAGCAAAACTTCCTGCTCTGCTGCAGGCTGCTCTCCTGGCATTTGCTGGAGCTGCTACACCAGAAAGTTTCTGCCATTTCTGTGTGTTCTGTATGCTGTGATGACGAAAAGGCTGTTTCTGTGCTCAGCTGTACTTCTTCAGGCCTGTCCTCTGTGTGTAATATTAGAGCTGATTTCCTCACAGCAGTGCTCAGGGAAAGCACAACCTCCACCATCCCTGCAAATATTGCTGGTTTTAATGCACTCCAGTGCAGCAGCCAGGTGTTCACTAAACCTGTGTGTGCCACCTTCCTTTGTGGCTGCAGGAATCATCCGAACTGCCCTTCCCAACATGGACAGAGAAGCCAAGGAGGAGTACCATGTGGTGATACAGGCCAAGGACATGGGAGGACACATGGGAGGCCTCTCAGGGACAACCAAAGTGACAATTACGCTTACAGATGTCAATGACAACCCACCAAAGTTCCCACAGAGTGAGTACCAAAATCTTTCTTGCATCTTCTGCCATGACCCATGTTTGTGAAGTATCGGACACAGCCAAGGCTTGAGGAGCCAATAACTGATGGATTATTGCAGCATACATGAATGAAGAAGTATTAGTTACTCATTTTTTTGCTAGTAACATATGGAACTTTAGTGTCTTTTTTAGGGCCAGGATTAAATTGCAAAGATTCCTGACCCTACACATCATTTTTGAAGCTACTGGGCCATGTTGCATAATTTATATGAGCAGACAGACATATCTATGTATTCTTCAAGGCTCATATTTACCATGGCAAAACAAACTAAATTTAGCACAATTACATTTAATTGTTAAAGTGTATTAATGGAGGTCAAATACAGCAATATTTTTATACCTGAGCAATTTATTTTCCACATATAAAATTAATCAGGGCTGACATTACCAGACTCAGCCTTCACAGCTGGGTGGAAGTACATTAATGGGCCTACACATCTGTTCTGCAGCTCACCTCTGCATGGGTTTGGGGTTTTTTGAGTGCAGTGCAGACACTATCTCAGCCCACTGTGTTTCTCCTCTGAGCAGCATTCTGACCCTGCCACATCCTGGCCGTGACCATCCCTCTAACAGCTCTTCTTCCAGTGCTGCAGCTCCCTGGCCCCTATTGCAAGAGCTGAATGTAAAAATCTGTGTCATCATTATCTACCCTTCTTGAAATAGAAAAGGATTAAATCCTAAAAAATCAGGTTTTATGTAGTTTTATGTACCTAACAAACAAGTGTTTTTACTCCAGTTTATAAGCTGGGATGCCAGAATACAAAATTTTGCTAACTCCATCAAAGGACAGATTTTTCTCTATGAATTCAAGCCCCTTTACTGAGTGTTTTGTAAGAACATTTTAAATTATCAGAAATGCCCAAAACCAGTTCCTCTACATAATAATTTGCCCCAGGTTAAATATGAATTGGGAATGATTTGTAACTCAAATCCAGGGTCTAGCTGTCTGTATAAACAGCCAAGTGATTGATATTTTTATTCTTGTTTTTCTTTTTTTTTTTTTAATGTTCATTGCTCAAGCTGTTAATGAGTTATGTGCTTACATTTTGGGTTCTTTATGGCTGGAGTTAATGATCTATTTCAATGACATGTGGCAATTGTTTTTATGGGTAATGAGCCAAGCCCCTGCCTGGTGTAAGTCTCCTGATGTTCCTAGGGTGCCCATGGAGCAAAAAAGAGCATTTACAAAGGGGTATAAATTGGATTATTTTATTTTATCATCCCTTTTTTTTCCTTCCCAATTTATTACTGCTGATGATATGGCAGAAAATGCTGACATAGATTTCTATATTTAGGATCAGGTTATGTTATCTGAACTCTGGAAGGGGTTGGGAAAGTTCTGGAATCAATAGTGCCTAAAGGACAACTGTTAGAGAGAGGTTTATCCAGGAACAGTGTTGCTCTCTTCTGAATACTCAGGAAAACACCTGTGGGGTGTTTGGGGATGGTTTTCCTAATGGAGCTTGCTGTGGGAAAGCCATTTTTTGTTTGGCGTGAAATCACATAAAAATTGGTACATACTCTCTGTGGTGTGAAATTTTAGTAATCATTGTTGCTCTACATTCACACTCCAAATTCAAGCCATAGAAAGCAGCAGATTTTTACTTTAGCCAGCACAGCAGATTTATCCAATTCACTGTCTATAATTTATGGCTCTTCAATAAATGGGCAGAAATGAGAAACAGAGGTGAAGGTTTTACCATGAGTCATGTGAGAGAGAGTTTTCCTTCAATTTTTGTAATAACATCTCTGCTATCAATGGTAATCTTGATGCCATACTGATTTCTGAGTGATTGGTTGTCCTTTTAAGCCCCTCCCTGAGCAGAGGGGTAGAAGGGAGGAGGTCATGTTCTCTACATTATTCACGTGGGTTAAGGTTCCACAGCTAACCTGCTGCTCAAAGCTCTTTAGAACAGAACAGAACAGAACAGAATAGAACACGGCATTCCTTTGGGAGGTGAGAACGCCAAAAACCGCCGTGTTTATTTGGAACTCCCGAGCTGAAGAAGTGAAACCATGAGTGGGAGCAGCCTGCTCACATGGCCAATGCCTGCTCTGCTTCCCCTGCCCCAGGTGTGTACCAGATGTCGGTGTCAGAAGCGGCTGTCCCAGGAGAGGAAGTGGGGAGAGTGAAGGCCAAAGATCCTGACATTGGGGAAAACGGCTTGGTGGCTTACAGCATAATCGATGGAGATGGCATGGACATGTTTGAGATCACCACGGATTATGAGACTCAGGAAGGAGTTGTGAAGCTTAAGAAGGTGAGTGATGCCTACTGCTATGTAATGTTCTTTGTTGCTGACAGAATATTTGGTAATAATGGATTACCACGTAAGCTAAAAGATTAATAAATGCAAATTTCACATAATTAATTTCTCAAGGTGTGATTAACTCTTAATATTCCATTTCCCCATTAGCTGAATTGGAGTGGAAGAAAATAACCAAGAAGAGTTACATAAATACTGTACAGTGGATTAATTGCACAAACTAAATGAATTCATAATAAAAAGTCACGGTAAAATACGATGCCATCAGCTTCATTGTTAATGAAGTTTTCCTAGTGCTGATAAGTAGCAGACATTCACTGTTGCTTCATGTTCAGTCTGAAAAGCCTATAGTTTGAATTCTTCAGCTGTGCATTGTCCACAGTAGTGTTCTGAAGGAGTCACAGGCTATGGGAAAAGCAGCAGAGGCGATTTCACACACAGCCCATCAGCGGGAGCTTTGAAAGCCTTATCAAATTAATTTTAAATTGCAAATTGCAGGACATAAATCTTACTATTATGGAAGCATTATCATTCTGCCCTTTGTCTCTTTAGAGCTTTTTATCTGTCTTGGAGATAATCAGAACTTAAAGGAGAAGGCCTGGGCAACTTCTGGTCAGCCCTTCTCTGCCCTTTGGCACAGTCCCTCAGGAAGGGACCCAGAGGTTTCCTCTGCTCAAAACTGCCCTGCTTCAATTTCTGTCTCTGTTCTAGAGGTGGGAGTGGATTTTTTGTGTGTTTTGAAATGTGGGTCACTTCACTCAGTCTCTGGTGTTAACATACTTTGTGAATTGTGGTTAGCACCTGCATGATCATTTTGAGGTGCAGCCCTGTAGCCACTTCATGCCAATGCAGGTGCAGAAGTGCTGTGGCTTTGATCAGGCTCCCAAAACGACTTGTCCCATGGGACATTATTCCAGCGCCCCCTTGGAAAGTGTTATGGATTCTGTGGTTGGAGAGAACTGCAGGAATGAAAGCACTGCAAACTATCTTTGTATTTTCCCCGCTACCTGAATAATTTAACTTGTCTCTGTGCTGTCTCATGGTACACTCAGGAGCCCTTCAAACCACATCCGTGTGGAATGCCTGCCAGCCTGGAAAAAGCCAGGCCCCTTAAGGGAGCCCCTTTCCCATCCCTTGCACTTTTGTGCTGCCTGGAAGGCTGCATGGAGACAGGTTTAATTTTCCCAGTACAGATGATTTCCTCAGTTATACAGCAAGCAAAGAGCAAGACCAGTACTCTGTGGTGCCTGAGTGCCTTTTCTGAGTGTCTTCCTATGCTGCTCTATACATAGAATGTAGCTCCTTCCATTTGAGTCTTTATGTTTTTAAATACACATGTTTCAGTCCAAGCTTGTTGACAGATGTTCACATTTGTTTGATGTCATTGAACACCAGGGCGCTGCCTGCTGCTCTTACAGCCTGCTTTCCCTGACTTTGGAATGCACTGTCTTATTGTTTCTTACAGACCTTAGATTATGAAACCAAAAAGTCCTACAGCCTGAAGGTGGAGGCAGCCAATGTCCACATTGACCCCAAGTTTATCAACAATGGGCCCTTCAAGGACACGGTGACAGTGAAAATAGCAGTGGAAGATGCTGATGAGCCACCTGTGTTTTTGAAGCCAAATTACATTTTTGAAGTACAGGAAAATGCAGCATCTGGTACTGTGGTCGGAAAAGTACATGCCAAAGACCTGGATGCTGCCAACAGTGCTATAAGGTTTGCTGCATTTCCTTTTTCCTTCTAAGCATTAGCTTTTGGAATTATTAGGCAATCTCGGAAGACAACGTGACAGATCTACAATCATCCAGAATATTGAAATTTAACCATCCAGCATTGTTTTTGTGCCTTTGTGCTACAAGCTGCCAGTTTCTCAAAACCTGTATCATACTATAATTATGTCTAAGTAAAATATACTTAAGGGCATCTTTGGTTAACTCTATTCTAAATTAAATTTTCCACAAATATCTTGTGCTGTTATCACAGCATGGATTTTTCTCAAAATATCCAAGCCTAAGATGTAGATTAGGGATTGGGCTGGGCAATTGTTAATTGTTATTTAAGTGCTAATTGTTTAAAGATAAGCCCATAGAGACCCCTACTTTCTGCAGTTAGGTTGGATCATCTTGTAATCACAGAATCGTGGAATGTTTAGGCTAGAACGACCTTAAGGTTCATCCATTCCCACCCCCTACCACAGCCGGGACACCTTCCACTATCCCAGGTTGTTCCAATCCCTGTCTAACCTGGTCTTGGACATTTCTAGGGGCAGCCACAGCTTCTTTGGGCAACCTGTGACAGGGCCTTCCCACCCTCATAGTAAAGAATTGTTGTATTATAATAGCCTTCTATTAGTTTTATTTTATTTGTCATGTTCTCAGTGTAACTTTAATTATGAAGACCTCTTTCATGGGTATACTTAACATTACAAAGAATTTCAATGTGAAGTTATGAAAGTCAGAACTGTATAAAGCTGTACAAATGTGCAGAGAGTGGATAATATTTGATAAATCGGTACGATCAATTAATATTCTGACTAAACCAAAGATTAGAAGATTTAAAAGATCGCCATGATTAATATGAAACAGAAGAGAAAAAAATATCTCAGTAGATATTTTTATCATGTTTTTTATAAGAGAAGAAAATGAAGAGTATATTGGGGCTTTGATATAGAAACTTCAAAGACCAGCAATTTTCACTTATTACAAACATTCTGATGTACTGTTTTTTCTAAATGTAGAAACCAGCCAGGTGATTCTCCTTTTAAAAGAACACACTTTTGACAATGACATTGAGGGCAACAATGGGTGCACTACTTACACTTATTTAGAAATAATAATTATATAGAACAAATCTGGATGCATGAAACTCCTAAGTCCTTCTTTTCTCTAATTACTGACTTTCAATCTTCTTTAGATATTCAATTGATCGACACACCGACCTTGAAAGATATTTTGTTATTAATGCAGAAGATGGCAATATCAAGACAATAAAGGCTTTGGATAGGGAAGAAATGGCTTGGCATAATATCTCTGTCTTTGCAGTTGAAGTCCGTGAGTATTTCACTGAGGTGTTTTATTATCAGTGGTATGAGTCCTGTAATCCTCCAATTGTCTCAGCTTGATAAACTCCAAGAAATCGCAGCAGGAATACCTCAGCATATTTGATCTTTCCTTGGCTGCTACTAGGAATTTGTTTTGAGGGGTTTTCCTGCTCCTGTCTCACCTGGGTGTTGCTTCTCCTGCAGACAAGCAGCACCACGAAGCCAAAGTTCCCGTTGCCATCAAGGTTGTGGACGTCAACGACAACGCTCCCAAGTTCGCAGCAGCCTACGAGGCCTTTGTGTGTGAGAATGCCCGAAGCAACCAGGTATGGCCTGCTCTCCCCCTCCTGTGCCCACCACCTTCCCTATGCCCACCACCTTCCTCGGCCCACCGCTTTGTACCCGGCTTCCCTGTGCCCACCTTCCCTGTGCCCACCTCCCCTGCGCCCACCACCTTCCCTGTGCTCACCTTGTCCTGTGCTCACCTTCCCTGTGCCCACTGCTTTGTGCCTACCACCTTCCTGTTCCAGCTATCTTCCTGTTCCTATCACCCTCCTGTGCCCACCACCTTCCTGTTCCAGCTCCCTTCCTTGTTTCCAACGCTTCCCTGTGCCTACCACTTCCTCCATGCCCACCACCTTCCCTGTTCCCACAGCCTTCCTGTGTCCCCCACCTCCCTGCTCCCCTACCCCCCTGCACACACGGCTCTCCCTGTAGGTTAGCCCAGGTTTGTCCTGTCAGCTCCAAGGAGAGGTAATAGATGAACATTTGTTTTGAGGTTTTGGCCAGAAAGTCTCAAGCACCCAGAAAGGCACTTTATTTCTGTGCTGCTACCAGCAGTGCACGGAGTGGGGTTGGCGTTAGCTGGGAATGTCCACCAACACAGGGGCAGTGCAGCTGGCTGGGGGCAGCTTTCCCAGTTGTGAGATTGATTTGGATATTGCCGAAATACTCAGCGTCTTATGGGAAGAATCCCAGTGCACTGCTTGTAGAGTTTAGTCAACAGATTCCTGGCAATCTGTGGGGAAGAGGGCTTTGGATCATAGAGAAATACAGGTGTGCACATGATCTCTGCCTTTGCAGTCAGTGTAGCAGCTTAAAAAGGACGTTCTCAGCTACTGAGTTTTCTGCAGAATTTTATTTAAATGGTGTTACCATTACCACATATTTGTGAATAAGATTGTTGATGGTATGTGCTTTAACAGCTGCAGTTCTGGGTGGTTAATGCAATAGTAATCAAAGATTGCCTGTTGTAGTTTGGAGTCGGCTCTGTGTTTGTAGTTGCATATATTTGTATTTGAGGGGGGCTCTGTTATTTTACAATTCTGACTCAAGGGCTGTCTCAGAATGCTGCCTATATGTGATGTACCCAGAGAAGGAGCTGTTTATTTACAGAGTGTTTTTCTTTTACAGCAATTTATTACTATAAGTGCAGATGACAAGGACGACTCAGCCAACGGACCAAGATTCATCTTCAGTTTACCACCTGAGATTATTCATAATCCAAATTTTACACTCAGAGACAACAGAGGTTCGTGTGAAGATTCCCTCTCTACCAGAATCCCAACAAATGACAAAGTAGAACTAATGGCCAATGTAATGTCATGCAACAGCATTGTCATTAAATTTGGCAGCGTGTCTTTCTCCAAGATGTAGGGGAGGAAGGCAAAAGCATAAAGCTGAGATGCAAGGATGTTCTTGGGAAAGTGGGATGTTTGTTAATTCACTTGAATTTTCTTGAATATGTATTTTTAAATTACGTAATAATACCCAACAGGAAGAATCCACTGCCATTTTATCTCCCAGGAGGAGGATAAAACCACTGCCAGCACTCAGTAAATGAAATTGGCAGATCTCCTTGATTTAGAGAAACCTAAAATTAGCTGAGACAGCATAAATTATTAGGCTGCTTGTATTTGTTCTCCACTGGGCCTGCCAGCTTTTGTAAATTATGGATCACAAGAGGCATGGGCTAGATTCCCAATGGAATCAGATCACTGTCTGGTGCAGGAAATGAAATGGGGATTTGTGCTGTGGAACATACCTGGATTTGCTGCCTCAGGATCTGGATATCCTGATCCCTTTGCCAATTTGGTATTCATGAAATAAAGTACAACTTTGCATTTAGATTGATGGCAAGATGTAAGAAATTTGTAACAAAAAACCTCAGGCCTGAGTGAATGTCAAAATTCAATTGGTCACAATATAATAACATCAGTGACTTGAACTTGCCAGAGGCTGAAGGAGCCAGAGGAGGTGAGTAAACTGAAGAAAAAAAAAAAAAAAAAAAAGACAGGCTTGGCCTTTATGCATATTTATTAAATTTACTTCATTATATTCTGATTCAATTTTAATTTTTCATTTCCCTTCACAGGGCAAAAACTGTTTCAGCTTCTAAGGAATTGGTTTTGATTAGCGAGGTTTAATGTTTGAAGGAAACTTGACTGTTTTCTGAAAAGTAAAACTCAGTTGAACTGGCTTAAATAATGAATCCAAGAGTGCCAGAAGTACAAAAGGCAACACAATCCAGATACATAATTTCAGTAAAAACTATTCTGTTGAGGCATACTTTATATCCCTCTCCACATCTGAAGGGAGGGTAATTATCATCAGAGTTCCCAAACAAAATCTCTGTTATTCCTTACTGATCAAAGTAATGCTGCTGCCTAGTGCTTGACACTTGTACATACATAAGCAATTCATAAAGGAGCCTGTGCAGGGAATGTATTTAGTTTCTTTAAAGTAGTAAAACACAGGTTTTGCAAAATTCATGGGTGTATTTTTAGAGAAGAGTAAATAAGCATGTATTCTTTGCTTGAGACCCGGAGGACAAGTTTCACTATAAAATACATTTTATGTCACGACATCAGACTGGAAATAGATTAGATTTTGTAGTCTAGAGGGGAAGAATAGGTCAGAGTGCAAATACTCTGAGGGATATTTCGGTTCTTGACTCCAGCCAATCCCCCTCATCCTTCGTTTACATATGCAGCAGATTTATTACTGACAAAAATAACACAGATAAAAATGTGTTGTAGTTGAAATTATGATGTCAGTTTAATGTAATGTTTCTACCTGATAATGCTGTGAAAGGTTATTTCAAGAAGATAGTATTAAGGGATTAAATCTTCCCATATAATTTTCTTTTTGGGAAATGAATAGTCGAGGAAATTCATCCATTTCCATCCTTTCTTTCTCTTATTTTACTCAGTCCTCAGAGCAATGATGTTATTAATTTACGTATTTCTTGTGGGTTTTTTTAAGTTATACTAGAGCAAAGTAAAAAAGTTAAAATTCTCTGTACCCCCATATAAAAAAACTTCTTAGGGAGAGTGTGTTACCGTTTGCAAGTCAGATAATGTACATGGTCATTCAAAATTGTTTTTTCAGTTGTGAGTCTGAGTATTCTATAAGCCATGCCACAGCTTTCAGAGGGAATTGCTACTTTCACAGAAAAAAATAGCTTTATGAACTGTGGAGAACAGTTAATGAAAACTCCAGTGTTTGGGCCTATTACAGAACTTTAAAGTGAATACAGTCCCATAATTATCATTTAATAGAGTTTCTTTTTACCAGCTCCTGAAAGTAATCACATATTGCAGTAATCCAAAAAAAGCATAATCACACTGTATATCCTATTAATAGCCCACTGTGTTACCAAGTCTTCAGCTGAGCCCATCTCCCATGGCAAACATGAGATAATGGCTTAGCCCACGCTGGGATAAAACACAGAATTACTTTTGCATGGTTTCCTTATACTATAACCCATAAACAAACAGTACTGTCTGCCCAGGCTCTGCTCAGCTCTGCTTCCACTGAAGTCAGGCCTTCAAAAGAGCAAGAGAGACTCTGGCGCTTCACAGCACAGAGGCACATTTGGAGTAAATGGATCTCCTGCTTTTAACCTTGCTGGTTCCTGTGCTGAGATGCCCTTTCCTTGGGCTCCCTCAGCCCAACATGGAAGGGCTGCAGTTTCAAATTCACAGGATAGAGCTTTACAGAGCCTGAAATTAAACTTGTGAGCCCCCAAAAAGCAGTGACTAAATCTGCTTTTTAAACTCAAACACGACCCACACTTTTTTCAACAAGAAAATTTTGAAACACAATCAAGTCACAGGATTTTGCTATAGATTATACACAGTGATTGCCACTCCTGGTAAAGTAAGGATTTTAGACAGCTGGACCCCTGAAATTGTTTTGTTTTCTGGCTGAATAAGCACTCACACCTGATATAGGCGATAAAGTTCACACTGCAGTCAGCTCCTGTCCTAATCTAGCATCCTCCTTACACAATCTATGTGTTAACAAGCCCCCAAAAACTAAGCTACATTTGCCTATGTACACAGGAAAAATTGGAAATCATCAATAAAATCACCAGAGAAAAAGACAAAAATCAAAGGTCAGGGAGATCGGTATAAGGATCACCAAGAAATAATGCAATTTTAGCTTCTAATTGTGAAGATTTCATGGAGAGCACAGGGAATCTTCACTTGCTACGCCTTTGGATATTGGATAGCCAAGGCAATAATAGCTGGAAAACTGTGAAATTTTGGGAATGGCCTTAAGGTAACTGTTCTACTCCTCATGTTAACCCCCACTGTGTTCATTAGGACTGACAGTCAAGTAGCTCCCATATGTGTTAAGTAATAGTTTTGAGCTGGTATTGACATTTAACTTCTGTTGGCTTAAAAAATGCCATTTTACTAAGATTATAGTTCTACTCCTGGGCCTTGAAAATAATAAAAAAGCAAGGATGAGAATATTAGCTAGGATTATATGTTATCTTTTATCTAGGTAAGAAAGCATTTTTTTTCCACTTATGGATATTATGTTTCTCTAAATGTGCGAAGTGAACATAAACAGTAAGAGGAAAAGTTTAAAAAATGACCTTTTAGGCTTGATGTATTGTAGTCCTTTTTAAACTTTAGCCAGGCAGGTTGATTGGATTTTTCTTCTAAAAATTTTTTTTTAACTAAAAATCACTTCCCATTGAAACAGATAAATCAGCCATTGGATCAAAATCTTTGTTTAGTGTAATTGACTGCAGGCCAGTCTGTATAACAGCTGGATAATTTGCCATCCTTTTCTTATTTCTAATTAGTAATATTACTTCAGATGACAAAGGCAAGAAAAAAAACCAAACATATGATAAAAAAATGCATAGCCAAAGACTAAATATACTAATATATGGTATTGTCATTCCTTACACAGTGCCTTTGCAGCCTCGAGGCAGCTGTAGCTCAGCCCCCTGTTAATGTTCATATTTTTTGCCGCAAGAATAATCTGCCCTGTTGTGATTTTTCATTTAAGGAAACAGATCTTGATTGTCCCATTGAGGAAATGAATTATTAAGCTAATTTTAGAGGACTCTGTGGACTAGTTTTATTCTGGATCAAGTTAGCTGATAGGTGATTAGATATTAGATGTTGTATTCCTATTTGTACCAAATTGTTATGAGCCCATTAATTTAAAGTCCTAAGATAAGGCTCCTGTCATATAGACATTGGGATCACCAAGGTCCTGTAAAAAATGGTGCCTCTGGGTTTAGATGGTGCATGTGAACATTCAGGAGATTAGGAGGACTGAGGGAGACAAACGGCACCTCCAAGAGCCACAGCTAATAAACAATCAGATCTTTATCAGATCTCTGTCGTTACCAAGTGTGACATTGTGCAAAGGAGAAGTGAACCAGCTGCTTTCTACCCAGTTGTTCTTTTTGTGACACTCAACACCAAAAAGCAACCGTTGTGTCCATACCTAGGTGGCCCCTCAGGGCACCAGAGGTGGGGTGGCAGGACAGGGGTAGATATGAGGGATGGTTTCATTTGGTGTGCAACAAACAGCTCCTTAAGATATTCATTCTTCCTGGTGAAGTTCCTGGGAGGGCCAAGCAGTGCAAACATTCTCCTCATCCCACAGATTGGCCAAATTTGGGGGCAGTTTCAGACCTTGTCCTACATCAGGGGCACTGCCTGCAAGGGTGGTTAATGCAAGGCCAGAATGCTTCTCTTTGGGTATAATTTATTCACAGATTTCCATGGAAATCACAGTGATTAGATCATTGGGAGAGGTTTTATGGTTTGCATTATTAAATTCTGGGATTTATGCTGACTCTTCAGCAGGAAAATGATTAATCTGCAGAAGCCTGAGGTAGCAGTAAAGTTCACCTTCGGAGGTGAACAGCCCTCCCTCAGCAGGTAAAAGAACTGCTCTTTTCCCCCCCCCTTTCTGTTATAGTGGAAAAAAAAAAGAACATGACAAGCCAGGAAAGGTTGTGTGGAATAAATCTTCAATATAAACTGGCTTTTGAAGGTCTGAAAACCACGGATATGATTCTTTCACTTTATTTACTTGGAAATGTTTACAAACAATTATAAACTTTGGTTCAGGCTGAGCTGAGAGAGAAGAGGGGCACAACAAAGGAGCCTGGTTGGTGTTACCCTGGGAGCAGGAAGCACAGGCTGCCTCATCCCATGGTGTCATCTCACACTGTCCCCTTTCCAAGGCTTTAGCCAGAGAAAGTGTGCAGGACTGTCCAAAATGTCCTCTGCTTGTTTTTCGTCCCCTGCACCATGGCAGGTCACCTCTCATGAGAACAATGGGAATAGTTACAAAAATACTGCCACGAGCTGGACTCATGGATCCCTGTGGGTGTTTTTGATCATATGATTTAACTCTTCCTCACATCCACATAATTCAAAATGTGCCCAGACATACTTTGCATGTATGATCAAGCTCTACGAGTACAGGCTTTGGAAGTTCAGGTGAAAACCAGATTCTGGTTGCCTTGAGCATTTCTTACTGAAACAACAAGGCTCAAATTTGCTCATACACAGCAAATATTGCCTTTTGTTTTGGTGGGAGCCTCATTATCCCATTATCCCATTTGGGGACAGATCTCTATGTACCGTCCTTTTAGATGTGACTCCAAGAACATAAGGGAAATATGGGTTTTACCCCTCCATTGAAAGCTTTAATTCTGGAGAGACACTAAAACCAGTTCAGACAGCAACAAGAAGGTCCAGCCAGTTGAAAAAATATTGTGACTTTCTCAGAAAAAAGTACTAAAAGGTACTATCAGACAGAGACTATCTGTGTTCCTTGTGTTAATGAAAGAATTAAAACTGAGTGTGGCACTGTATGAATTAAATACAATCTTGTAATTGCTTTTGGATCGTTAGAAAGGCAACACTTTCTACTGGTTTATTGTAGAAATAACACTAAAGCCCCTGAAAATTGAAAGCCATTGCAGTGAGATAATTTCCTCTTCAATATTGGCTAAGAGGATGACTCTGTAGAAGAATTAACGATGATTCTCTCTCTTCAACCAGATAACACACTGAGTGTGCTGGTCCGACGGGAGGGGTTCAGCCGCCAGAAGCAGGACCTGTACCTGCTGCCTATCGTGATCAGCGACGGCGGTGTGCCCCCACTGAGCAGCACCAACACGCTGAGCATCCGCGTGTGTGGCTGCGACAGCAGCGGCTCGCAGCTGTCCTGCAGTGCTGAGGCCTATGTGCTCAATGCAGGACTCAGCACTGGCGCACTCATCGCCATCCTGGCCTGTATCATCATCCTGCTAGGTGAGAAATGCTCCTTCCTTGCTGCTCTTCTGTGCTTCTGCTAAAACAGGAATCCTGCCCTCAGCTCCAAGATGGAGAAATTAATATTAACATTTTAGCTTTTATATTTATAGGGAGTGCTGATGTGTCTGGTTGTGAGAGGCTTTGGGGTGACCTCAATGTGGCCTTGCACGGCCTGAAGGAGCTGCAGGAAAGGGACAGGACACAGGGAATGGCTCCCACTGCTGGAGAGCAGGGCTGGGTGGGATATTGGGAGGAATTGTTTCCTGGCAGGGTGGGCAGCCCCTGGCACAGGGTGCCCAGAGCAGCTGTGGCTGCCCCTGGATCCCTGGAAATGCCCAAGGCCAGGCTGGACACTGGGGCTTGGAGCAGCCTGGGAGAGTGGGAGGTGTCCCTGCCATGGCAGGGGGTGGAATGAACTGAGCTTTATGGTCTCTTCCATTCTAAACCGTTCTGGGCTTCTGTTATATCTTCAACAGTAAACACCAGTGAATTTGTGTAGATGTGCCTGCAGAATATCCTCCTGTGGCCTAATGACATCTAATCATGGACACTGCTTAACAGAGGTCATGACATACAGTTCTAATTTTGAGATCTTCCCTGGATGACAAGTTCCTTATTGTGGTCAGCCAGGATTAATGGCCCCTGCCATCTATTTCCCTCAAACCCATCTTGTGTTGAACGTAGATGAGTGGCTTGGAAGACCCACTTTCAAGAAAGTGCTGCAAAGTGTTTCCTGATGATTTGAAAAAAAAATAATTATATAATATTTTCTAATTTCCCTGTAGTATTTTATAGTGTTTTTCTCATGTACTTTTTTATAGAATTTGAAGTAAGAAGACAAAAACAAATACATCTTTGGTGGTGCTGCTTTAAAAAAAATCCATTTTAATGGAAATGACACTTGAGATCAGAGATAAGCTTTGGGCATACTGGAGAGGATAAAGATTCATCTTTCTTTTGTTGCAGATATTGATGTGCTTGGGCTGCTCAAAGGCAGTGTCACAGTGTTCTGCAGCACTGGGGGTGTCACAAACACTTCCCTTGAATTAGTGTTGTAGTAATGAGCAATTAGTAAGAGTAGCGTCATGCAGCCCAGTGTGTTCACTTCTGTGCACAAACATGGTGGCTTTTACCTTGCAAGGAGCACTAAAAATGCAGAAGTTTGCAATAATGCGGCGGAAAAGCTGAGGGCTGGGGCATGCAGTAAGGGCTTACAAAGGGGCTGCCGTTCAACAGCGCAGGCTAACCTGTCCTTGGTTTTCCCCAGTCATTGTGGTGCTGTTTGTAACCCTGAAGAGACAGAAGAAAGAGCCCCTGATCGTATTTGAGGAGGAAGATGTGCGGGAGAACATCATCACGTACGATGATGAGGGTGGGGGTGAGGAGGACACGGAGGCGTTTGACATCGCCACGCTGCAGAACCCCGATGGCATCAATGGTTTTGTGCCACGCAAGGACATCAAGCCCGAGTACCAGTACCTGCCCAGGCCGGGGCTGCGGCCCGCGCCCAACAGCGTGGATGTGGATGACTTCATCAGCACCCGGATACAGGAGGCTGACAACGACCCCACGGCCCCACCCTACGACTCCATCCAGATCTATGGCTATGAGGGCCGGGGCTCCGTGGCTGGCTCCCTCAGCTCCTTGGAGTCAGCCACAACAGATTCTGACTTGGACTACGACTATCTACAAAACTGGGGACCTCGATTTAAGAAACTTGCAGACTTGTATGGCTCCAAAGACACTTTCGATGATGACTCTTAACAATAAAGTTTAAGATTTGGCCTTAAGAACTGTGTCCGAAGTTCTGAAGAATCCAGAGGAAATGTAAGCAGGTATTTTTTTAAAAATCAAGAAAAATCTCATATAAACATTTAAGTTTGACAGAGAGGATTCCTTTGATAAAAAAGGACATGACAGTGGTAAATACTGTGAAGTACCTTTTCCTACAAAAGGCAAATCTGGAAGTTGGCTGCCAGCTTCACTAAAGGAAAAAAACCCACTTTAAGAAATGCGAAATAGTTAAATGAAGGAAAATGCTAAAAGCGAACCTACAAATAAGGGAAATCTTTTATGTGTTATGAACATCTAAATCTTTTATGTCAAAGAAGCTTCCACAAATTAGAAAAGATAACAGTTCTGAGCTGTAATTTCGCCTTAAACTATGGACACTCAATATGGTAGTGCATTTTTAAACTTGAAATATATAATATTCAGCCAGCTTAAACCCATATGATGTATGTACAGTACAATGTACAATTATTATGTCTCTTGAGCATCAAACTTGTTACTGCTGATTCTTGTAAATCTTTTTGCTTATTCTTTCATCTTGAACTAATACGTGCCAGATATAAAAAACTCTGTCTTGTTGCGGTGGGAGGCACCCTATTTCTATGTCATTTTTAATGTATCTATTTGTACAATTTAAAATTCTTATTTTAGTATACATACAAATATCAGTATTCTGACATGTAAGAAATGTTACAGCATCACACTTATATTTTATGAACATTGTACTGTTGCTTTAATATGTGCTTCAATATAAGAAGCAGACTTTGAAATAAACTGATTCTTTTTTAATTCTTGTTCTGGTTATTAAGCATATAAGGAAAAACATAGTATTTCTAATGTCCCATTTATAGTTCTGACTAATTTACTACAATTGTGACCTTTTAATAGCCTTATTTATTATGTGTTTGTAGTTAGTTTGTTGCCTTGTTAAGTGATTATTTAAAAATCAAGTACATTTTACAAATGTTTTTTAGATTAAAACAAATGTAATGTCTGGTGAACATTTTGTACCCTCTCTATCTACAGCTTGTGGCTGCTCCCAGAACACAGTAAGAATCATCATATAGTCCTACTGTGTCTCCTCAATTAAATTCAGTGTAATACTTTTCAGTATTTCCCATGTAATGTGCATTTATCTTTTATCCTAGAGATTGCCGAGGTTTCAGGAATGACTCGGAGAGTGGACGGGAGTACTCTGTACTTACACTTTACTCCAGCCTTGTGAGCTTCCATGTCTGTGCTGAGCTTCTGTGGGTTCTAGAGACTGAAATCTGACCCACTTTAGCTGTGACTTCCCTAAGGACTGTTCTATCTGACAATTACCTTACCTGAGTAGTAATTAAGATTCCGGCACTTAATTCCAATTTTTTTTTCCTAATTTCCAGTAGAATAGCATAGTCTGTGGATAGGGAGACACTTTAATTTGTGACGACAGAAATACAGAGTGCTTTCAGAGTTGTTCTTTGTAATGCATGCTTTTAATCCAAAAAGGGAACTTTTTTTTTTTTAGTTCAGAAGGAGCAAGAGATTGGGATATGTTCAGCACATCAACGTTTTCTGCATCTGTGTACAGCTGTACCTCTGCTGAATTTAATATAGTTGTCTGTTTAGGGTCAGAGATCAGCAGCTGCAATATGGGAAGAGGCAATAAATAGAAATTATCTACATTTTCCTACGTTTGTTTTACAGACCACGTCCTTCATTTCCAGTCAGGTACCAAACTGCTTGATCTGAGAGAAAATATGATTTGTTGGTGTGTTGCTTTTCTGAAGACCCCCCCATATATGTAGTTAGATTAAAATTTAACTCCTTAAAATGATGACTGATGTTTCAGCTCTATATCCATAACATATTCACTTGTCCCATTATATCCCTATGTTTTATAAGGCAGAGTTTGCTAAATCAGCAGATTTGCTCTACAATGTTTATTGTAATATTTCACTTTATTATAGTTGTATGCATTCTATATAATTATATAGTTTATTATTAACTTGGTTCAAATTTCTTTGGTTGTTGATTTTTCTTTGATTATAATCCAAAGAATATTTTGCTAGATTTGCACATTTCTCCATTATAAAGAAAAGAAAAGAAAAAAGAAAAGAAAAGAAAAGAAAAGAAAAGAAAAGAAAAGAAAAGAAAAGAAAAGAAAAGAAAAGAAAAGAAAAGAAAAGAAAAGAAAAGAAAAGAAAAGAAAAGAAAAGAAAAGAAAAGAAAAGAAAAGAAAAGAAAAAGTATCACTTTACAAATTAACAAATTGAAATAAAGTAAAAAAAAAAGGTAATATGTAGGACTCCATCCTCATTGATGCTATCTGGATTTATTTAACTTTTAAGCAAGTTTTAGAATTAATAACTGCATTTTCTACATTTTTATCTTTAATTTTTAAGAAGGACACTGTCAACTACATTTTTTAATCGTTTCAAATGCTTTGAGTTTTAGTCTCTATTGTTTGTAGCACTCTTGTAGATGCTTGGAAATAAATTTTCTTTCCCTACTGGTTTTGTCCTTTTTCACTTGATTATTTTTCTCCTTCCCAGTGAACATGCAATTATGACAGTACTTTTTTAAATCAGGCTTGCTAATCTCAGCCAAAGCAGCCCTGAAATGTTGGGAATTATCCTCACTTCAGGCCATCGGCAGCACTAAGGACGAGCAGCGTGTTCTGGCACTGCAACAGGACATTGCTTTGCATCGACCTTTGCTCGCAGGAGCCTCGTGTCTTTAATCTGAGCTTGGTAAAAGCCAGCCCAGCATGGCAGCACATCTGAGAAGGCTGTGGGCCATAGGTTGTTGCAGCATTCCCAATGATCCGAGCCGCCCGGGAAGGGATACACCTGCTGCAGTTGCTTTAGCGCAGTGGCTCTGCTCTCCCCAAGGACAGAACCTCATATCCGTGGAAGACATCTGCAAGGTTAATTCCAGCCTCAGTGCGTCTAGAGAAAACTCCAGCCACAAGCAGGATCACCACATCTGAGCCAGGTAAGGCAGGGGATGGTGGCAAGTTCACATGGGGCTGTGTTCTCCTTCTTGCAAGTCCAGCCTGAGGCTCATGTGAGGGGCTACAATGACACCCTCCACACACCATCAGCATCAGACAGCCTGGCCTCACCAGAGGGGTTTCTCTGTGAGCTGAGTAAATTCCCAGCTGGCAGAGCTGCTCAGGTCCTGGTCAAGCTGGGTGTCACCAGGAGAGCAGGAGGTGCCACTCCCTGCTGTGCCTCTGCAGTGCCTTGGAACACTGTTCCTGCTCCTGACAAGAAGTGACTGGAGAAGCAAGCATAGGGCTGGCTGCTAAGGGAACTCTCCCAGCTTGCACTGACAAGGAAGGGGAGGGCTTGTTCAGGAATTCTCAGATTGCCTCTGCCCTGTTGCTGCTACGATGTCAAGCAGTCTTTGATACCATGTCAAGGGGTACAGGCTCACCACCAGCATTTCTGTGATTTTGGGCAAGATCCTGCCTCAGCTCAGATGAGAAAAGCTTTTCAAAGAGCTTCCAGGTTCTGTTGGCTCCATGTTGTTGACTGACTGGCAAAATAAAATGCTGAAGTTTGCCACATTGCTGCTGGTAAGCTCAGAGAGAAAGTAAAGAGTAGGAATTTAAATAAGGCTCACAAAGGGACAATCTTAGGGACCCAAAAGTGTGGAATTCTTGTATGTCTTTCCCATCTAGCTGAATTGTCAGAATTACTTTTGTAATGAAAGGGTCAGTAAGCAAAAATCCAGGTAGGACTTGTGCAAGCTTTCCCTTTGGCCGTTGATCTAAATACTGAGCTGCGTAAACAAAACTGATGAATTGGCATCAGAATCACATTCTGTATCGGGGGGGGGAGGGGGGAAGAAAAAGAAAAAGAAAAAAGAAAAAAGAGAAAGAGAAAAAGTAAAAGAAAAAGAGAAAAATATGAGAGAGAAAACAAAAGGAATGGCTTGGAAAAGGGACTGAGTGAGCTTTTCAGGGAGTGAGCTGCAGGTCTCTGGAGTGCTACTATTGTTTTCACTCTTTTAGGGTGAGATGGGGATCAACCATTTTCACCCAGTTCCATTCCCTGCATGCAAATGCACAAGTTTTCCATTATTTATTATCACTGATCTCTCATAAGAAAGGCTCTTTCAAACCTGGCTGAGCTGCATTGGCTACAATTACCCAAGTCATAGACCAGTTTTAGCCCACTCCAATTCATGGATTCTTAGTTATTTGAAAAAACTTTTTTCTTGTATTTGTGCATGAAATCTTGGGCCTTGCCTGCTCACCAGCTCTAGATCTCTGTGCCTCCCTCCCTTAACGAGCTGCAGATCCCACAGTGAGTGTCCTGCCCTGTCCCACAGAGGAGGGGCAGAAACTGCAGCAGCTCTGCCAAGGGAATTTCATGTGTATGCACACAGGGGACTCCGCTGATGGCCCAGACCTCCTCCTCCTCCTCCTACTGGAGGGATGTGCATGGCAGGGACATGGGGGGGTCTGCAGAGGGTATGGAGCACTTCATGTTTTCCCTTGGAAAGAAAACACCCAAAACAGAGCAGGAGAGATTTGCTTGGACTGTGAGTGACTCTCAGAACTCCTTCCAGGTCAGTCAGGCAAAGGTTTCTCAAGAGTCTTTCAGACTTCCCAGGAAAACCGGTTTGTGTTTTATAAATAAGTATTATCTGGGGCAGGAAATTGAACCTGAGATTTTCTAAGTCCTTGTGAGTTCTCTAACTGCCAAACTCAAAACCTGATACTTTTGCTCCTCCTTTTGTTTTTTTGTGCTTCTTTAGTCCATTTGCAGTAGTTCATAACTGCATCAAGAACAGCAACAGCTGAAACACCAACCAGGCTTGTGGCTAAAGCACTCCATGGCTGGGGGAAAACTGCTCTGGAGTGGCAAATTTATAGCTGGTGGTGATGGGGAATCAGTCATTGTCTTCTACCCCACAATGCCAGGAGATGGAATAGCCATAGCTCTTGTTTTCTGCATTTCTTCTTCCTTTTGTGTTTATAAAATCAGGACCAAATCTTGACTGCTCAGCTGTCTAATCTGGGAGAAGACCTTATCTTGAGTTCTCTTTGCTATGGCTGTTTCGCAGACTTGTTCAAATGGGTGCTCTTTTAAAAGAAAACAAAATAAAAGCTTAAAACTTTAACCTTTAGCAACATTAAAACTAGAAAGTGAAAAAAGCCCAGAAAACTTACCCTGTATTTTTTTTAAGAATTCAATTTTAATTGAATTTTAGAGCATGCCTTGCATTTTTGGTGGTTAGTGAAAGAGTCTTGGTCTTTGTGACTGCTTTGGACTGAGGTTGTTGATTGCTTTCCCTTTTTGTTTACTTCCATAAAAGGGAAAAACATATTTATTTTAACTGAACAAATCCATATGTTGTTGTCCAGACCTAGCTGCAAGTGAAGGCTTTGTTTTGTTGTTGTTGTCTTCTTTTCCAACTTAAATCATTCCATGAGTCCATGACTCACTGCATTGGCTGCCAAAGCAAGTTTCCTGCAGCTTTGTCTCCAGCAGGACTTGCAGACACACCACTGCTCTGTCTTGTTGAGTATGGAGCTCTTCTGTGTTGTTCTGTGTGATAGAGGGTTTAGAGGCTGAGGCTGGGGTTTTGGTTGTTCTTTTGATATATGAGGGCTTTAGGGGGCTGGGAGGTGGATTTTTCCACTAGTGTTTTGGAGCTATGATGTTTTTACTTCCACAATTACAAAACTGGCTTTCATGCTGTGCCCAGTGCCCTGTCTCTGGATGGTAAGGAGCAGTTTTTCAGGGAGTAATAAACTCCCTCCTGCTTGGCAGGACATCTCTAGAAAGCCCCATTGTTTTCCTGCTGCCAACACTGCCCTTCCTTCTAGGAGCCCATTTTCCCTGCTGCAGCCCCAGCTCACATTTTCCTTCTTTTTATTAGCGCACTGGAGAAAGTCATCATTAATCAAACGCAAGCACATTTAGGAAAGTTCAATGTGTATGAAAAATTTATGTCAACCTTTAGGCTCTATGACAGTCTCAAGGCTTCACTTAATAAGTTCCATAATGACTGTTAATGGCCAATCCACATTATCTCTTCGAGGTCTGCTGGGCCTTTCAGGAACATTTTCTGTTATTGATTCTGGTCCTACTGTATGTTGGCCAGACATAGAAACAAAAACCGTTGTTTACATTCTTTGCTTTCTAAAATGGAAAGTTGGATGCCTTTAAGTATAAAACCTCAGAGAATACTATTTTCTCACCATTCATTATGTGGCTCTAGCACATAATGAATGGAAGTATAGCTGTTTGTAAGGGCTGGCAGAAGCTCTGGATGACTGGAAATTTGATAAATCTTGTCCATAGATTTAGCAGAAATCTTCGCTTCAAAAGCTCTCTTCATCAAGCCATTCATCACCCTTGCTAAGAGTCTTAGAGGAGCTTAGGTACAGAATGGCTCACTGCCCCAAGTTCTGTAGTTCTGGTCACTAATGAATCACAGTTAATCTCAGACATTTAATTTCTATCAGAATTTTATCTGGGTAAAAAGCCTTGGAAAGGCTCTTGACATCCAAAAGCTGCCCATTTCTGTGGCTTTACACAATGCTCCAGCAAATGCTTTTCACTAAGCATGGTCTCTCAGGCTGGTTCAGTTCTCATAATTGTATCATTTTGAAAAGCCTGGATCCTGTGTACATGCTCTAGCATGGTGTTTACTACTGTGAGTAAGTGGTAGCACTCAGAACAGGCAGTGTAATGAGGAAACACTTCTGGAATCCAAGTGCTCCCACACTCCTGGAGGCTGCTGTGTCACACTGTGTTTAAACATCATTAAATGAAGTAATGTGGATACTCTGTGTGCCCATCCAGGCTGCCACGGCACTGCAGACTACTCTGGAGAGACTCATGTCACTAACCACTCCTCTCATGAGGAAAATTTCTCCAATAACACCTAAACCCCTTACTAAGAACAGCTAGAAAGGCAGATTTTTTGTCATGGCCACCCAAGGAGAACTGACTGTTTCACTCATCTAAGTAAAAATACACAACTGTAGTAAGTGTAAAAACGAAAACAAAACCAGAAAAAACAAAAACAAACAAA